>CM057159.1:30698814-30733814 GCA_029962745.1 Echinometra lucunter | reverse complement strand
AGAGAGACTGAGGCAAAGAAGGCAGGAAGGAGAGAGAGAGAGAGAGAGGCAGAGAGAGGGGACAGAGAGAGAGAGAGAGACTGAGGCAAAGAAGGCAGGAAGGAGAGAGAGAGAAAAGGACAGAGGGAGAGAGAGAGAGAGAGAGAGAGAGAATGAAAGAGAGGGAGAGACAGGCGGAGACATATGGGATAGAGAGCCAGAGAGACAGGTAGAGACAGAGAGGAGACAGAGAGGAGAAAGAGCGGAGAGAGAGAGAGAGAAAGAGAGAGAGACAAAAAGAGAGAGATAACAACACCCTTCTATCTCAAATCAAACAAAATAAAACTTCTTCTTTTTGAAGTAAGTTTTCGTTTTTCATTTTTCATCTAGCTATATAATCTTCTTTTTGATTATGTCATGAATTTTGTGATCTGTTTACCCTTATTATCTTTATAGAGAAGATAAGAGCTACTGATATGGTTTTTATATAACTATAAAACGCAACGATTATAAAAATCAAAAAATTTAATGTTCTTGACATTGAGTCAGTCCTCAGGGGTTCTTAAAGTTTCCCAAGCTCTTGCTTCAGCATTTGAAAGTTTTTATGACATCCATCTATCAGACACGTCAAACCATGAAAGGCTACATGATCTATTGCACACAAATACAATAAGTGGGTAATAATAGTAATAATAATAATAATAATGATAATAGTAAAAACATATTATGTGGTCATATTTTGTATATACACGCCCGCATTTATACTAGTATGCGCTGGTCTTTGTCAATTCGGCATAAACATGTCACATTGCCATTATATCATTATCATTATTTCAGATTTTGTAAGGAGCCAATTCCACTTGACATGCTTGAAATCCCATGCTTAAAGCTTGTAATAAAAACGAGTGGCTGCCAAACATCAGAAAATGTCATTAAGATAAAGGACGGTTCGACATATAACTCAAGGTGTTTAATAGCAGACGAAATTTCCTCGAATCAAACATTATGATCGTCATGATCTGTCGGAATTCTTCTTTGAAACCTATTTTCTGTCTCATAGGTATACGCAAATGATTTTATGTACATTTCAAACTTAGCTTCAGGTTTTCAATTGTTACGCAGGGTTCTTGAATAAACTCTCTTTTTTATCTGTAATAATTTAGAATTCTTCATAATTATGCTAAACTCAAAAGAGTATTTTTTGACTCTGATGTTTCAACCTATTCTAATAATGTGATTTCAAAATTTGCAAACTTAATGTATTTGTTAGCTCCATTCAAAGGCAAAGTTACTAGTAATGTAACCCAAAATTCATATGTTTCATATGTTATTTTTTTTCTACTGCGTAAAGAGTAAGCCAATTTCTCTAATGTAAACATTTCATTCTCAGTGAATGGATAATTTGAAGCAATAGCAGATATTATGAATCAATTAATCAATTTTCATGGCAGCATTCTCGGGCAAGACTAACCATTTCCATGAGCTGGCAATAAGCTTAAGAAGCAACACACTGTAAACGAAACCTTTATAAACATAGCCTGTGTTCTTGTAGAACTCTTAGGGTCACATTTCCCCCGAATTCCATGAAGAGACGGAACATTCAAATCGCAAAACACACATATTTCTAACTCTTGTACATAATATTTTAGAATGAGTCTTCAATAAAACGTTAGAATATCCTTTCTTGGAAGGCTGTCAATCTTTAAAGGGGGCACCCAGTGCTGAAACAATGTTAATTCATTTAAAAGAGCATGATTTTATTAGCAGAAAATCATCTGCCCAAAGTTTTTCAAAAATCGTGTTGCCAAGGAAAACTCCAAATGTGGTAAGATTTCAGGATATTTATGACCCCTCAGCTGTGTCCCAGTTTCAACTGGGTGGGGACCCAGTTGAAACTGGGACTTTGACGTCAAAATGACGTCAAAGTGGGTACCTTGTAGCGCAATTCTAGCAAAATGCGCGCAACGTCATACTTTTACGTCATACCTCATACTCAAATTTTTTGGTCAACTCTTGACTTTTTATGCGAAAATTAGCCAAAATACATTGACTTCGATTGAAAATCATCAAATTTTTTAATGTCATTCTTCTTAGAATTCTATTCTCGATCATATATCAAAATATATTTCAACATTATGTAATCACTTTCATCAGAGCTGTTCTCGGCATTTTCCAATTACTTTATAATGCCATTCTTTTCCAAATTATTAGTCAATAAGAATATTTCCTGGTTTAGTAGAAAGAAAAGTTAGAATACAAGGTACAAGGTAGAAAGCTTCATGGAATTCAATCAAGGTTTAGGAGTCTATCAGAGTAGTTTCTAGTAAACCATGAAGTTAAGAAAACTACCCTTTTCTCACTCATCGACAGAGAAGAATATTTTAAAAAGTTTCTTATAAAAAAAAAGAAGTTAGAAAACATGCCAGCAATTAGAATGCTTCTTCTTGGATGGCTGTCAATGTTTTAGGATCTACAGAGTCTTCTGTCAGCGCCGTTTCGACGTTTTCCAACCATTTCAGAATGCGATTCTTAGTCCACTCATCAATGAATTCATCGGTGGGAAAAGTAACTCTTCTCACATGTTTAACTTTGATGTCTTTGTCTGGATGTGGGAGCGGTGAAGGTGCAGTTTTACTGATCTCAATCTGCCGGGCTTTTTGTCGCAAGGTACGTGGTGAATCAAATGAGGATGGAACCGTAGATGATTTGGTCGTTGTCACCGAAGAATTGTTCTTGCCACTGTACTGAATGGTATAGACGACGTGCCGGGAAACAGGTCTCTGCTCGATACTTGGAAGTCTCTGATGAAGGAGATCAACATCGGGCTCGTTCTCGAAGCTATCGATGCGACATCCTGCGTCGACTGCTTCTTCCTTACCATTGTTATTGTCGATCATGTTGTTATTGCCGACATCAGATAACACATCAGCCTCCTCGCGAGGGGCTGGGGTCTCACACCTCCATCGTCTGCCCAGAAGTCTGGGCTGGGCCGATGTCGAGCTCTGCCTTCCCGAACAAGTGATCGAAGCTGACGATGCATTGGAAGACATCGCCACCCCGCCGCTTCGTAGGCTGACATCATGGGAAGAGTTCGAGTCACTCGTTTGTTCATTTTTACCGGATCGGATGAGACGAAGATGACTTCGTTTGATGCGCAATGGCATATGAGCCGTTGTCGATGGTGACGGAGTAGACGAGATTGGCATGCTAGAGATAGACGGCGATGACACCTTCTCGCAATCACTGGAATGTAATAATTCCTCTCTCAAAGATCTGTAACGACAAAGATATTTATCCATTTGAGTCATGATTACACGTTCACTCTGTCTTAACTTAAAGCCAGCACAGAAATGACCAAACTGCTTTCTAAACGGGCAATTATATCAGCAAACTGAAGACTTTTATCTAAACCGAGAAACTACTCCAGTGTTTAACTGTTTACAATCTGACCCAAGTGATATTACACTTTTAAAAAGAGATAACTGGTTTAACCGGACCTTAAGGAACATAATCTTTTGGTTCCGCAAACATTACGACCTTTTCAAATTCTTAACGTTCACAACAAACATCGTGAGTAAGAATACTAGATGTTTGTCTTTCACGCTTCGTAATCAGATTATCAGGTTAATTCGAGTCTGTCAAAAAGAACCCTTGATAGGGAATATCCCAGTTTAGCTATCCTTGCGTCCCTTACGAAGATCTATTTATAGAATGTTAAGTACATATGCGTTATTATAAGGGTGACCGCGTGAAGGGTTGAACAAAATTATCAGAATTACTACCAATGCCTTCATATTTCATACCTATCTTTTTTTTTTTTTTTTTTTTGTAAAACTATTCTAATTCTTTTGGTGTTCTAAATAGAATTTTATGAAATGGAATTTATCTCTCGGTAGTTGGATACTCACAAGATAAACACATTTTTTAATTCTCTTGATCACAAAAATGGAGAGAATCTCTCAATTTTCACCAAATTTATGACCTTTCATTGCATAGTACAGGAGTATTTTCGTATCCCATGAGGATAACACGTGAGGAGTGAACTTTTGACAGATAAAAACTCAAGATGATCTTTCGGACTTTGCACTATTTACTTAATAACTTTGAAATGACTATTCTGGAAAATTATACTTATGTATTATCTAGAGCAAATAATTACAAATCTCTATATATCAGGTTCGTAGTGACACAGCTTTAAACGGCATGCATGCACACTAAGAAAAAAAATGTTCAATTCGGCACCTTAATTGATTTATAACAGTGCTATATATAGAAATTTTTGCATTCAAAAGGGTGCAAATTTGCACCTTCCCTAAAGGGTACACTCTGCACGTCGGCCTTAATGGTGCAAAATGTAGCTCACTGCACCCTTCATGGTGCATAATTCTTCTTTGGGTGCAAAGTTGTACTCATAAATGAGCTCTCAGTGTTGAAGGGTGCAAAATTGAACCTTTTTTTCTTAGTATATATAAGCTTCGAGAAGTTTGACAAGTAACATCATTTATCACCACAAAATATTGTTTCCTCGAATTCTTGTGACCTGTCTTTTTTTTTTCTTGTATTTTCCGGAACAAATTCCTGGGTATCAAATGAGACACATGCTTCGGTATTGATATTGTTAACACTAACACCTACCCTGGAACAAACACTCTACCTAACCCTAACGCTACACCAAATTCAAAACTCAATTTTTAACTGATTCAAAATAATTTAAATTACCTACTCTATAGACCAATTCGGTCTGAGTGCTGTGTGCTGTTTTTTTATGGTACTTTCTAATTGGGGGACTTTAAGTATGCCTGACAAAAGATAAGTTATGCACTGACACAGCAACGCACCTGGCTCATTGCACAACCCATTGAATCAGTTTTTGTTCTTCTCTGGAAGCCCCCCAGTTATGGCCGACATGAGTTACAGTGTTTTGAAACCGGATTCATCTATATCTTTGGCTAAAATAAAACCCTGGATTATCTCCGATCAACCATCATTTCATGTGAAGGAAAAAACTAACAAAAAACAACAACAAAAAAACCCAACAAAAATAAACATACACTCCATAAAATAAAGTGTTGAATCAGCATTTAAAAGGGCGGAGGAGTGACTACATTTTCAAAATGGTAGATTGAAACTTTGAACATGCTGGATGCAAGGTTGGAATTAACCATGTATAGTATTGAATCCAGCATGTTTAAAGTGTTAAAAACATTTTTTTTTAAATGCAGTCACTCCTCTACCCTTTTAAATACTGATTCAACATTTTAATTTTTAGAGTGTACAAACATAAAAACTCCCTCATATACATTTATTCAGTCATGTGCATGTCCCATGTTGAGAAGAAAACATTGATGCGGCATAGAGTTTTGGAGTCGAATTTGAAACAGTCAAGAATGACGAACTCGTTATCCTACCTTAATTAGAAAGCGTGTATCATGCACAATCCAAGGTTTCCTCTGTTAAATTTCTGCTGCTATCATCCCGATTATGTATTCCCTTCGACATTGGAGGGGCACTGCCCATAGCGAATGCCCAGTGCTAATCAAAATCACGTTTATGAGAAAGACAACTGCATAATCAAACGAAATCCTCCAATCAGACCAATAAGAGATGATTTAAGAAAATAATGATCTCTGGAGTTGGGTGAGATGCCAAAACGGATACTGACAAGACATTAAGTATTTCTGATGAAAGAATGCGATCGACGATAATTGTAAAACAGAAATTATGATTAAAAAACAAAGAATTTAGGTTTCCAGAAGAAAATGATAGTCCACCTAGATCATAGCTCTCATTTCAAAACAAAAACAAAAACAAAGAAACGAAAGAGGATGAGTTTCAAATCAACAAGGCCGTTGACTTCATGTTCACGGAAACATAGATCCAGGAACGCTGTCCTGAAATTTGGCGAAGACACCATGCCCCAGCGGCAGGCGAATGACACCAATAATCATACCTCAGGGTGGTATACGTGTGGATTCCCTACTTCAGCTTCACGGTTCATCAAACAAATAAAAACATGTTTGGATCCTTTATGTATAAATCAACCCCCCGGTAAGCTGATATTAAAAAAAAAAAAAAAAAAACCCACAGAAGTGAAAAAGATATGTCCCCTTTAAAGTGGAGTTTCGTCCTGGATAACTCCTACCTTGTGGAGGGGGTACAGGACAATGAGTCAAGTTGAAGGATGCGATGGCTCGCTTGTCAGCTAAAAGAACAATGCAAATAACATAGAACTAGTCGACAGGATTTTTATTTGTAAATTTACCAATAGATACGACCTTTGAACGGATGATCCTGGCGTCTGTATTGACATTCTTAGTAATAGGCAAACGTTATTATTATATCTGAACATGTTTTCCTCGGGTTTTAGCTGTGTTATGATAACAATCATAACACATCGGCTTGTATTAGCTAAAATTTAGATTTCTATGTTGAGTCCAATGAACTGCAAAGGGACTTAGGATAAAATTGCAACAAAATGAATTTTACTGTCAAGAAATTGAAAAAAGAATTATCATAATTATGTTCACCTCTCTGAGCATGTACCTGGCGTTTTAGCACATACATTTATTACATACATGACAGGCACACGATATCATTTTCACCATACTAGGTTACTTATCGTAAACCTCTCCTCAGAACTTGTGTTTAGAACCAAATAAAAGTGCTTTAATGGACTGTATCTATAACGAATCAATCCACCTGTCTCAATAATTGGGAGCTTATTCACTGAGGCATTACCCACTTTGAAACTCTTAATGATCAAAGAGGAGTGGGATGGGGGTCACTGGATGTAGGTTAAGGTATTCATCATTGAAAGGGAAGACGAGCACAACTCGATTTGTGCTCCTAATTGCGTTGTTTACAAATAAATACTCTATAGATTCACTTCCAAACAGATTCTAGATCTGAATTAAACGCTCAGAAGTTTTAATTATTTAATGACAACCGTGCATATTGACAAATCAGTTCAAAATCACAGATCGATGGGGTGGTGATTATGGTTTAAAATTCCTTAAAATTGCTCATCTAGCAGCAGTGATATCCATGATTTTGTTCAGCAACAAAAGCGGAATTTCTCTTTTACTACTTTACTACTTCTAAAAATTCACGTCAACGTTATCAATATTCGCAAATGTTTCATTCTGGATTATTTACTTACTACATCCAGGGAAGATATTATACTTTCGCAATATCAGATATCAAATATTGCAATATTTCATTCTTTATCAAGCTTATAGGTGCAAAATAGTAGGAATCCTTCCTAAGGAATGGATATAGTACACACTTGTGCGCGAGCTAGAAACCCAGTGATCAGGGGTATGATAATAGTAACACTGTAAAGTGCATTGAAGTATTTACGTGATGCGCTATATAAATGTAATATATTATTATTATTAGTAGTAGTAGTATTATTATCATTATTATTATTATTATTATTATCATTATAGTTTCTTCATTTCAATGAATCACAAAAATAATGATGAAGAATTAGATGCAAATACAAATTTCACATGTGGACATGCTACGAACTCTTGCGACTGATCTTAAGCTTCCTACTGATTCCCAAAGTCGCATGTCTTATTAACAGGCCACTGATCAGTTTCCCCACTTTATAACAAAAGTAGTGAGAAAAATTAGCCATGCATACACTGAGTGATACCATATGAAGTGCTTGAATGCAAAACCCGATATATCCACTTTTGTCAAATTGAGATATTGGCAATTAAAGATCAAGATAAATACAGAAAATAATAAGAAAATTTATGCTACTTTTGACCATAACTTCAACGATATACCTTTATATGTAATGAGCAATGAATCATTTGAAAGGTATTATTATTTTTTTGAATGGTGCTATCCGTTTTTGCATATAAACTCTTCATATGATTTTGTGGACTTTATGCAAGAAGTACATGCACATTGTGCATGATCATTCTAAGAAAATAAGATATTCTAAAGTAACGACACAGGTTTGATTCGTAAAGGTTTTAATGATAGGTGACACTGATATGCCATAACCATGAATAACAATGATTTGCTTTAGTAAACTAGTGTTCTGCTGATTGTAAGTTTGGGTCATGGTTCATGATGCTATTGACCGTAATGCAGACCTCCTGCCAAGAATATGTGTGAAAAGCCAACGTGAGATTGTCAATGAATGTGGATGAAGAGATGGGACACAAATATGAGAGAGGAAAAGAAAAAAAAATGGGTGGGGATAGGGGGTCGTATGCGAACTTCCATAACTTTTATTCGGACTACTCGTGACTTCACAATACCAAGTTCTAGGTAACGCTCTAATGGTCAAAGTCACGTTTTTACTTCCACACGTGACTTGAAAAAGTACTGGTAGCGACGGTCATCAAAAATTTTCTCTGGCGAAATCTGCTGCGGGCATTATTTTGTCAAAGAAAGGGTTTAGATACTACAATATTGCCAACACTACAGGATTTCTACACTTTGATATCCTTGGTTGTCGTCAAGGCCCAAACCCACAAGGGTAAGAACAAGGCATGGAACCTCATGGCCAAGGCATCAAAATACTGAATTATTAACCAAAATGGATCATGCAAAGATTAAGGTTTACACACGAAAAAAGATAAGCAAATAAAGAATGCAAGTTAAAAAGGGCTATAGCTGACAACCCTGTTACAGCAAGTACCAATATATGTGCATATATTTTCTTTGAAGATAGTTCAGTGGATGTTTACGTTTTGTCATATAAGTGCTTTGCAGTGAATGTTATTACAAAAATATACTGATTTTTATTAGCTCAGAGATACGATAGTAATTTTAAATATCTGCAATGCAGCTTTTCTGTAGCAAAGTTTCCGGTTACATAAAGAATTATTTTTTATTTGTTATGCTTAGATAGTACATACAAGTTTGCTTAGCAATCACATTGAAAATAAAATATATAAAATTCATATTTTCAGAAAGTGAAGGATATTGTACGATCTTGTAAAGACAGAGGATGAATGGTGCCATTACTAACACTAATTTTTCATGATTTTTTGAAATGTCATTTTTAACACAGGAGCCTATGGGGAATATTTACAGGCGTGCAACCGGAAGGGCAGTCAGCTATAGGTGGCGGCAGTCAGCTCCATTATCTCTAAAGATGCTGCTTGTATCTTTGTGAACTCAACATATGTTTTCCAATGATATATTTTGAGCTAAGGAGACGAGCTCCACCTTGAGAGATAATGTGGAAAATATGAAGAGAAATGTGGAGAAATGTCCTTATAAATCTGCCATTTTGAAGCAACATTGCCAGTTTGAGGATTGCCATAGAAAATAAATTGAGACTTTTCAAACTTTCCTAACTTTCTCATTACATAATCGATTTCGATGAAACTTTTAAAAATTGCTTGTCTCTATCCTCTCTTTTCATTAATTTTTTCCCCACAGGGTTTTATTCTCCTATAGTGGTAGTCGGGTTTTGATGTAAAACCGATTTTATTATGCATTTCATAAAAGGAAATGCGCATTAAATCTTAAAGACATTGGTTAACAATGTTATGATTTAAAATCATCTTGTTTTGTTACTTGAAAATGGGATAAACATAAGGGTTATAGTGTAAAAATACCAGTCTGAAAGTTTCAAAGTATAATATCCACAGGAAGTATTTTCAAATATCAAAAATGTGAACCAATGTTTGAAAAATATACGAGGGTCGGTTGCACAGAATAGACATAAGGAGTGCGCATGCGCGTGTGACTCACCTTACCGTACTGTGTGTATTGGCGTATCACGCGGCGGGAGGCACATAACGGCATTTTCAAATTCAAGCAAAGTGGTCCTCTTAGTGATTGTCTCGTGAGACGAAGGATGATAAAATCACCGTTTGGGTCTAACTTACACTTTTTCATTCCAAATTATGTTTGGGTCTAACTTACACTTTTTCATTCCAAATTATGGTTGGTTTCAGGGTTTTTGAGTACAAATACAAGTACTCATACACATGTTTCATCTTAGTTTGAGAATTTTTTTAATCAGCTACTCACAAAGTTAGCCACTGCCTTTAAGCTAAATTCTGAAGAAAAAAAGAAGAAGAGAAAGATCAGAGTTCTAGAGGGGTGATGGAGTCATCTAGCATGCTTTGGTCGAAATCATTCTTGTGAATGAACCACAGAAGGCCGAAAACTGCTATTTATACCTTCATATGTGTGGAAGGAAAATAACACAAAACAAAATAACAACAGCATCGATTTCAAGTTCAACTTCAAATTCATTCAAAGTTTTCACAAAACAAGAAATTCACAATCATTATGAAATGTGAGAACCACTAATACATGGCAGTGGCGTAATGAGCCAAAATATATATATATATATATATATTTTTTTTTTGGGGGGGGGGGGCTCAATCTTTGCGAGGAGCGAAGCGACCAACCATGAGGGAGTGTAGCGACCGAGCCGGGGTAACCCCCCCCCCCCCCCTCACGATACGGAGCTTTTTCGCGAAGCGCGGAAGCTCCGACGTTTCTTTGAATTGTTCCTTGTCTGCTCCCGCTCTTATGTTCTCTTACTTTTTTTTCTTTTCTTGCTCCCGCTTTTTTCCTTCTACTTTTTTCTTCTTTTTGTTGGCGTTTTGGAGGGGGTGACCGCCCCATCGCCCCCCCCCCCCCTTGGCTACGCAAGTGCAATCCCAATGGTAAAGGAGCTTTTGCAGTATTGATAGTTTGCAACTCTGTAAAAGAACACTATTTGGCACTACAAACTTAAAGCCCGTGTCTAGTATCGGTAAATCTAAGAATACTCATTTTCACAGTATGAATCCATTGTCAGATAAACAGATAAAACCAAGTGTTATATCATAAAACACATTAGTATTGATATTATGCGTGTTTTCTGCCTTGCTATGCATGCTATTTGGGAAATTGTGAATGCGTTACTTAAGAACAGAAAGGGAGTCTAGGGATAAGTAATGAAATTCGAGTGATATCACTAATATAAAACTGAAAATAAACCATGGTTGAAATTCATTTGGGGGGGGGGGCTGACGCCCCAAGCCCCCCCTCCAGTACGCCAGTGCCCGTCAAGTAATTCAGCTTTCTTAAATAAATCCCTCAACTTCTCAACTTTTACACCAGATTAGTGATCCTTACATTAATTATTATTTTCCCCATAGCGCTCTTTTCCCTTCTGACAAGTGAGTCCTTGTTACTTCTAATGAATCTCCCTATTGAAAGGTATAAGTGCCCGATTTTGACTCCGCATTTTTTCGTTCTAAAAGTGCATTCTCCTTTACATCTCTGATAAGTTCCCTCTTTTCATTTGGGCAGGTTCCCCATTCGAAATCGAATACATGCCCCAATTTACTTCTGATGAATTGCTCCTTTTCCTGGCTAGTAAATTATGTCCCATTCCTCCTGTAAATTCGCTATAAGTGCCCAATAGTGCCCTTTTGTTCGCTGATAAGTTAGCACATGTATACCTTTTCCATTCTGGCATTACTCCCTTTTTGAAATTTGGTACACACTAAGCTTTCTAGTAAGTGCCATTTCACCCCCATTAAACCTGACAAGTGCCCCTTTTTATTTCTTATGAGCGTCCAAGTTTATTGTAAGTGCCCCTTTTCGCTTTTGAGTATTGCCATTCCCTTTTCGATAAGTGCTCCTTAAAATCTAATGCATGTCCTTTTTTCGTCCTTATTGTGCCATTTCCCCTCTTTTAACTATTCCTTTTCTCATTTGGTAATGTGTATAGCTCCAAAGAATCAGAGAAGTTTCGTTTCATATAGGCCTAATAACAGAATACCTTGTTCTTGATACGACTACAGGGTGAAACCGTGTATGGTGCAGGAGGAGGCAAGAGCTGGGGATACAACGAACAAAACTTTCCTAAGAACGTACATTGCCCCTAAATTGCAGCAATGAAAATATTTTCATTTTTCCCCAAAGTTCGCTCGCACTTACTCATTACAACTCACGCTGACATATAAACAGTGTTGTAACGATAATCATAAATTCTTATCTATTCTCCTTTTCATGTTGAGATTGTACTCTCTATCTTTTCTTGTTTGTAATGACTGCCCCAAAAGTCCACAATAATAACCTCACACATACTGTTTGCTGCATCTTTTATTAGCAAGTTTGGAGCATGCCAAAAAGTCATCCGTCATTGTAAAAAAAAAGAAAGAAAAAGAAACAAAGAAAGAAACAAATACAAAGCCTAAGAAAGAAACAAAAAAATAAAATTCGCGCTTAATAAGTTCCGAACCTAAAATCTCCCCGTTAAGGAGGGCTGTACGCTGCTTCACTACCATCCTCCAGGGGAGCGTTTCATGAAAGGACTTGTCGGATGTTTTATCCGACAAAGTCTGTTTTATCTGACAGTTGCCATAGTAACCATGCTTCTCAGCCAATCAAAATCAAGGAAAGATGTCAGATCTGACAGCTTGTCAGACGACAAATGTTGATGAAACGCCCCCCAGTTCATCTTTGCACTTTATCCTTTCATGTTTGCAATGACTGCTGCCACAAGGCCACAATAATAACCTCACACATACTGTCTGCGGCATAGAGATTTCTTATTAACAAGTTTTGGAGCATGCTGGAAAGAAATCAATTACTGAAAAACAAATAAATGAAACAAAAGGGAAAACCCAAACAAAAAATGGTGCTTCCTGGGTTTTGAACCCAAAATCTCTCCATCAAGCTAGGAGATGCGAGTCAATCACTCTATGCAGAGAGCTATACGCTGCCTCACTACCACCCTCCAGTTTATCCTTTCCTGTTTGAAAATGACTGCGGCCAAAAAAGCCAATAATAACCTTACACATACAGTTTACTACGTCGGGATTTTTATCTAAAAGTTCAGAGTATGCAAAAATGAAATCAGTTATTAACAAAAAAAAAAAAAAAGAAGAAGAAACAAAATGGAAACCCAAACAAAACAGGTGCTTCCTGGGCATCGAACCCTAAATATCCTTGTCGAGGAGATGCGAACCAATCGATCTGTACAGAGGGGTACACGTTGCCTCACCGCAATCTTTCAGTTCATCTTCACCCTTTATCTTTTCCTGCTAGCAGGTTTGCAATGACTGCCGCAAAAAGCCAAAATAATAACTTCACACTGTTTGCTCCATTAAGATTTTTTTTTAAACTTTAAGTTGGGGCATACGAAAACATCCGTTAATGAAAAAAAAAATCAATGAAACATAAAGAAACAGAACAGAAAAAACCCGAACTGAAACAAAAATGAATGCTTCATGGGTTTCGAACCCATGAAGCGAAATCTCCACATTGCGAGTCAATTGCTCGAGATGCAGAGGGCTACGCTGACCCTCTACCAGCCTCCAGGGTATTTTGGCACCGTTTATTCTTTCCGATTTGTGATGACTTTTCAAATACATCCATTTTGTGCCACTCACGATCTAAAAGAGTGTTTTACACCGACGAGCATACACTTGTATCTCTGTCATATTAAATGTCTCTTTAAGGGAAAAAATGTATTTTCTTTTCTGTACAATCCCAACGTAGCATGTACCTAAGGTCACATGCATGTTTTTTTTTTTTTTTTTTTTTTTTTTTTGGGGGGGGGGGGGTATTACCGTACATCAATGCCTCAGTGACATACCAAAGATACATCGGCTTTTGAAGGTGTCTTTTCAAAGTGAAGCTTAAAGGCATTCAAACTAGTCTTTCATATCTTGAATACATCTTATTGTACTGAAAAGTCAATGCACCTCTTCGCTCCAGAGCTCGTCTTCCACAATCATGACTGAATAGGTTTCCAATGTTATTTTAACCTCTCAGTAACGCCATGTTGTTGCCTTAGTGAAAGGGCTTTGATCAGTCAAGTTTGAGCGGAGTAGTGCTTTTATTTCTTTTTACTCGTACAGTATTTTCAAAGCACAAAAAGCTGAAGTTGGACTGAAGTGAACCAGAGCTTGACACTATGAACATGACGGACAAAGAATGTGGACAGAATAGACAACCCCTCATTCTACCCTTCACAATGGTTCTGGTAGTCAAAAGAACATCCCTTCACTGCTATTGTTTAAAATATGTGGAACAGGCGTCACATGCATATTCACCTGGAACTACATGATTAAGCATAATAGCTTGAAGGGATGTTCTTTTGCCAAATTCCTTATGAAACAGATGGGTAGAGGCTCTGAGTAACCAGACCAATAATACTCGCATTTTAAGGGGATGATCCTTCTTTCCCCAAATCAAACGAAAGTCCAATATACTATACATGTAAGTGATTTTCACTGTATGTCATAAGCATTTATAGCACATGAAAAGGAAATGTGGTTTCCGGCGTCACCTTAAAAACAGCAGGGGAGAATAATTTGGAATAAAAACGAACCGGTGGAGAAAGTGCGATCAAGATTACATAGCTCACACAGCGTTGTACAATTAACATTTGGACTTTTGTGTTTGAATTTTCTTCGAATTCGACTTGCAGTTGAATACAAAAAAAGCAAGAATAAAATATGAGATTGTGTATATGAAACAACTTATTCATGATTTTTGATAATGTATTGAAGGTGATTGACACTCATGGCCCTTTGATGAGGACCTTAAACAAAAGAAAAAATTCTCAATGGATTACTCTAGTGAATTTTACATTTTACCATGCATAAATTCGTCCAATGAACGTTGGTATAATTTAGCTTGCATTAATTGGTAAGCAAAGACCATTTCAGCCAACCATTTCTGCCAACCATTTGGTACTACAATCCTACTCTTATAGTCACATTACATGGAGTCTTTAAAAAGTTGAATTGTAGCTTTAAGAAAGCGTAGGCATTTCTAATCACCTCGGGTTAACAATGGATCGTTCGTGAGGCTCCGTATTGATACTTTTGTCCTAGACGTCTATAGGCTCTATAGTACAGGAGATTCATTCAGGACCATGCAATAGTGAGTGGATTTCGAGGAAATACAAGAACAAATCTCTATAGCTGGGGCTGTAGTGAAAAAATAGGGAAAGAAGCAGGAGAAGAAAAACTACAGAGGGAAATGAAAATGGATAAAAATTGGGCAGAGTGAGGTGCGCAACGCATCCTGCGCCAGCCTACGCTGACTGCCGCCACCTAGCTGACTGCCGCCACCTAGCTGACTGCCGCCACCTAGCTGACTGCCGCCACCTAGCTGACTGCCGCCACCTAGCTGACTGCCGCCACCTAGCTGACTGCCGCCACCTAGCTGACTGCCGCCACCTAGCTGACTGCCGCCACCTAGCTGACTGCCGCCACCTAGCTGACTGCCGCCACCTAGCTGACTGCCGCCACCTAGCTGACTGCCGCCACCTAGCTGACTGCCGCCACCTAGCTGACTGCCGCCACCTAGCTGACTGCCGCCACCTAGCTGACTGCCGCCACCTAGCTGACTGCCGCCACCTAGCTGACTGCCGCCACCTAGCTGACTGCCGCCACCTAGCTGACTGCCGCCACCTAGCTGACTGCCGCCACCTAGCTGACTGCCGCCACCTAGCTGACTGCCGCCACCTAGCTGACTGCCGCCACCTAGCTGACTGCCGCCACCTAGCTGACTGCCGCCACCTAGCTGACTGCCGCCACCTAGGGGCGGGGCATTATATAGGACAGGAAACTGGCTGAGCAGGTCTGCTGGGAAGGGGGTGTGGCACTCACTAACTACCGTCACCTAGGGCCAGGCAGCGAGTTTCCGTTTTATACCGTAGCCTAGGCAGTGTTTCGATTAATTGCATCAAACGTGCTGGTTTCAAAGTCTAGGTTTCGTTTCAGCGCCATAGAGATATGAATCTCTCTGTTTTCAGCTCTTGATCTCCTACGCCTATATAGGCCGCTTACAGCGGCGCACGCGGCGATCGTGTACGTGTACAGAGAGAATAGATGAAAGCAGTGGCGCAATGAACCAAAATATTTTTTTTTTTTTTTTTTTTTGGGGGGGGGGCTCAATCTTTGCGAGGAGCGAAGCGACCAACCATGAGGGAGTGTAGCGACCGAGCCGGGGTACCCCCCCCCCCCCTCCCCACGATACGGAGCTTTTTCGCGGAAGCTCCGACGTTTCTTTGAATTGTTCCTTGTCTGCTCCCGCTCTTCTTATGTTCTCTTACCTTTTTTCTTTTCTTGCTCCCGCTTTTTTCCTTTTTACTTTTTTCTTCTTTTTTTTTTGTTGGCGTTTTGGAGGGGGTGACCGCCCCCATCGCCCCCCTTGGCTACGCAAGTGCACTCCCATGGTAAAGGAGCTTTTGCAGTATTGATAGTTTGCAACTCTGTAAAAGAACACTATTTGGCACTACAAACTTACAGCCCGTGTCTAGTTTTGGTAAATCTAAGAATATTCATTTTCAAAGTATGAATCCATTGTCAGATAAACAGATAAAACCAAGTGTTATATCATAAAACACATTAGTACTGATATTATGCGTGTTTTCTGCCTTGCTATGCATGCTATTTGGGAAATTGTGAATGCGTTACTTAAGAACAGAAAGGGAGTCTAGGGATAAGTAATGAAATTCGAGTGATATCACTAATATAAAATTGAAAATAAACCATGGTTGAAATTTAATTGGGGGGGGGGGGGGGGCTGACGCCCCCCCCAGCCCCCCCCCCCTCCAGTACGCCAGTGATACATGGTAAAAATTACCATGCAATACGATCACAGTTTAAAAGATAATCGACAAGATAATGACGGTGTAAGGAATGTGAATTAGAGGGGTCTTAGGAAACCAGGCTTTTATGCTATGACCCCTAAAATGGGTAAGATATATCAAATGCTTAACAATAAAAACAAGAACAACAACATGACTTCTTTTGAACCAAGGGTCAACCACTATTACTACAGCGCTCTCTACTGTTCATATCCCATCTCCGTGTATTTGTAACGCAAATCGATCCGGATTCGAACAATAGCCTGGGTTCTAATCGCTGTAATGGGGAGATTTGGATCGATACGACATATTATCCAACATGAAGCAACCTTATTCAGTGTGGGAGGCAGCGATATGAATACAATCAATTAAAATTACAACAGAAGAACCAACGGGGGCGTACTACAATATCTCCTTGTGGTTTCAACACTTACTAATTCGGCAACATGATTCAAGTTGTTTGTGATATAGTTTGATACCAAAGGAAAGTCATCATAAGTGGATGAGATTTCTTGCATTATGTTTTAGACCGTTTTTCCAGGTGTGAATGATATACACATTTGTTAAGTGATGTGTTTAAAACTCTCTTTTGGTTGATCATCTCATCATTTTTATTCGAGATTTCGTCGAAGGAAAGAGACGGGACGCCAAAACATAACGCACCATGGATACAGGTTGTGGATGGATCGAAAGGTAAAGACATTCACGTTTTATAAAACTTACTTTTATAATACTTACCATCATTGGTGCTAACAAATTAATGATCGTTTTTAACAATTAGAAACAGATAAGGCTTCGACATGCTGTGTACATATTCATGTACGTGACTAAAAAATCATGATCAGGGACACTGAGCTTAACCTAATTTGTGCCTTTAACTTTAATTGTCTTTTTTTAAAAATTAAAATCAAAATTTGTTGAAGAAGTATTTTCTCAGCTGTCAAAAAATCTGTGATAAAATGTTAAATGTTTTGCTTACAAGGGCATTTTTCCCGAAATCACTGGCATCTTAACAAAACACTACTGAAGTTAAATGTGTTTCATTCATCATGTTCACGGTAAAACTTTGTTAATCTTGAACCTTGAATCTTTTTCAGTGTGGAAAAGATTTAGAAAAAAAGAAGACGTTCTTTGCCTGCTTAATCATTTCTTAACTCTTACAGTGCCGATGGCACGTATATGTGCCCAAGAGACTTTACATTTTTAAGCGACCATTACTCCAATTAGAATTATGGATATGGTCATGACAATATGTCAAAGTTTAGAGGATAAATATAGTATTTGAAATATCTATCAGTCACTATATGCTACCATAGGATATTTTTTAGAAAACTGCAGATTTTGATAAGGATCCATTCTTATTTTAGCATGAAACAAAAGCAAACAAATGAGAAATGAAAACGGAAAGGTCAAGGGGAAGCTCATTTCTGTTTCCAAATTATTTTCATGCAAGTCATTGAATTAATGGAAAATATTTGGTATCTTTTGAAAGGGTAATGAATTTTCTACAACTTTTGTGTACAACTTACCTGTATAGAAATTACTGTTGAAGACTTACGGGCATTTGAAAAGCAAGTATTGGTCTTAATTTGGTAGAAATAGGGAACAAGCAAAACCCCTTGGCACCGTAAGAGTTAATAGTATCCAGAAATTTTCATTACTTTCCATGTACAAGCGATGCTGTACGAGCTGCTGACGGAGCATCGTGGGGGTCAAAATGACATAATAAACAAGATCCAGGCTAACAAAGGCCATCAAATAGCCTGTTTTTGAATCAACTCATCTGTGTAATTCAATGAATCGTGAATCTTATTCCATCCCTCTTTTCCAAACTACTCTACAGGTGGAACTCAGTCCCTGAATGCTAATAACTGAATATGGACGAAATCGTAAACATTGAAGATGAGAATATATCGATGTTCGTCGTACAATCATGCAACTCCAGATCACAGGGGATAGTTCTCCGTCAAGTTCAGGATCAGAGAAAAGCATCAAGATGACCTTAGGATCACCATCATCACCTGGAAAAATCAGAGGAACATTCACGCTGTCGTCGGCCACGATGGACCCTCTCTCCAACTTCGATACCTGGCCGACGACCACGGGGCTGAATTCTAAAACGGATCAGCGACCAGGGGCTGGGCATGGTCGTCTCCCGTCGATCGGAGAGTTGAACCCAGCGTCGAAACTTACCTTCCCGGCTCAGCAGAGTTTTATGCAGATGTTCACCACTCCCGGAACCAATGGAAGTATATATTCTAAGCGGAAGAATCTGTTTACCGGTTATCAACAACATTCGAATGGACACCGACAGGTCAAAGACCGCATCATCAAGCACAACCAACCGGATTTCCAGAATAAACCAAGGGTCGAACCCTTACTTGAAGGTGCTGATGATACCAACGTGACCAATGCCCCACAACCTTTCTTGCAGGGAAGCGGAATACTGGAACAAAACAAAAAGGTATGGACAGCACCCTCGGACATGACCAAGGGTCCTAGACAAATTACAGCATTGACCAAAGGATCACCTCCTTCCAATTTGACCGCTCAAAGAGAAACGGTGACCATTGACGGGAAGGTCCGTCGTGTCAGGTTTCTGAGTGCTGACCATACCCCTCTCAGAGAGGATCCAGAGTTTAAGAAACTTCTCAAAAACACAAAGACAGGGGTTGATGCCAGCCGGAAAAATGTCACTGAACGAAACTCAAGGACAAAAGCCACAGAGGACAAGAAGATCCACCTGAGAACTGTGACTGTCTCTGGGGCCCGAAAAGCAAGCCTTGATGGTGGTGGGGGAGGAGGGAAAACAGCTTCAAAGCCTGGAGATACGAAACAGGAATCGCCTGATATTTGGTTAGAGCGAGCCAGAAAGCTGCGAGCTTCCAAAGACAGAAATGTTACCAAGACGGAGAGTGTCGGTAAACAGTCGGAATCGATGAAGTTTCATGAGGAGGAGGAGGAGGGCATTATGAACAAAGATGAAGATAAAGAGTTGAGTAACAGCATCAAGCATGTGAATTATTGTGATGAGAAGAAAACTAGGTGGGTAGTAAGATGGTTAGAAGATGTCAACAAACAAACTCATTTTGATATCATTGAGTAGGATCGGTGAGCTGTTTGCGACGTCATCTATTATGGAGCCCCGGTAACCAATTCAGAATTTTAGACTCATTCAAATTTATCAAACGTGATACGAGGACCTCTTAACATTTAGAATAATTTTGACTGGAGAAGGGAATGAAATGTTTGAGACTTTCACTGCCAAGTTTTTGCTTGAGATTGAGCTCCTTTATACATTGTTACTTTTATTTACCATTATAGCACGACTTCCTACTCTTGTCGTATATGAATTCCTTCCCTTGACGGCATAATTAAAAAACTTATCACATAATTTAATATATTCCTGGGGGAAGGTGAATTATGGAACAATTTCATCTTTTGATGATGAATTTGACCAACAGCATATTTTTCTGTGGAAAGGGCCCAGTATCTCATTTCCATTAGATATTTTATGATTTCCAGAAGATATCTTATAATCCAAATGGAAATATCACCATTCATATACTATAAATGCCAAATAAATCATGCCGACGGTGATCGAAGAAGCTTATACTTTTATGTCACGACGATGATCAGGAAAACCGCAAAAATTATTTAAGATGTATTTTTCTAGCTATCAGATGATCATATTTTCATAATAAAATCGAAGATCCAGTCGTCATTGTCGAAATGTGTTGAGTTATCCGGCACATTATTTCGATCAAGTTACTGACTATTTTTTTATCCAGAAGACATGCCGCTTATTTTTTCAGAAACTGCCGGCATTTTACGTGTCCCTTGATGAAATACAAGCAGTTGAATTATTCAAAATGATGAAGGTTCTCGATCGAGGTATTTAGTTGAACTTTGATGTATGGGCATATGATAATCGTGTAATAAAACTATTTATATATAATACTGAGTGAAATTTCCTTTTTTATGTGTACATGTAAGACAGATTAAGTCAGTCACCCATAAGAGAATGACAGTTTGAACAGAAGAAATACGATGCAATTACTGATGCAGTAAACGTTCACTGCACCTTGCATTGATGTTCCCTTTATCGCAGGGTCCTGTTCAACTTAACAAACGAGCTATGACGACAAATTTGTCTAGAGAGCAGGGAAAAGAAGGGTAAAAGAAGTCAAAGGAGTAATCCACGGATTTATGAAAAATAATTTTCCTTGAAAGACTGAACACAGCACAAATACAGAAAAGGCTGGGTATAATGCAGATCACAGATATATTTTATCAATGTTGTCCTGAGGTAAACCTTTGGACAATGCTCATCCAACCTCACAATGGCTGTGAAAGTAGCACTCGTGGTGTAGATACGGAGGGGGGGGTGCTCCATCGAATTGTCAATGAGAGAGAGAGAGAGAGAGAGAGAGAGAGAGAGAGAGAGGAGAGAGAGAGAGAGAAAGAGAGAGAGAGAGAGAGAGAGAGAGAGAGAAAGAGAGAAGGAGAAGGGTACTAGAAAAGAAGATTAGAAGATCCCCTCCCATATCCTTAATTCAATCAACAGATACTCGCATTGTGAAATACGATGAAAGAAAGGCAAAATTTGAGGTAGAGCAGAGTGCTTCCGTTTCTTCATCCTTTATTTTTTTTTTTTATGGATATTTTAACCAAATATTCCACAAGAATTCATGAAAGGACTATCACTTGATCTCGTACATGTATATATTTTTTCATGCAAGGGGAGAGTTTGAGAGTTGATTTAGCCAGTTTCATGCCATTTTCTTTTTATCTCCCAAAACTGTACAAAAAATTTAAGTCCCCCAGCCACCCCTCGATCGCTGGACCACTGGTTCGCCACTTGCACTTGGTTTTTACTCTGAGCATGGACCCTACCACAAGGTCTATGCTCTGGGTTATGGGTTATGTTTTGGTAGAGAATGACATGGCTTAGTGTCGGCAAAACTGTTCTAACAAATAACTTATTGATTAGTCTTAGGAATGCATTTGCATATAACGGTGCTATGAACCTTGTGAAAGTTCTGTTTGAAGGATTACGTCGACTTACCGTGTAAGATCAATAAATGAAGAAAAGTGTATTGAAGAGTAGAGGGATAGAGGAATTACGTTTATTTGTGAGTCTACGAAGGGTTAAAGACTGTATGGTGCTCCAAGCATAGCAAGAGGATCTCAGTATCGCCGATGGTTAAAGTTGAATAGCGCCACCTCCTTTTTTCCTCAGGTGATGTGAGGACAGCAGCTGATTTGTGGTTGACGAAATATTAAAAAGCTTTAAATATCTTTTTAAAAATAAAAAAAAACACACACACTCAAAATCGCACACACACACACACTCACACACGCACACGTTGGTATCATACGCCTATGCACGTTCATTTATTTGAGGTGGCGCTATTCAACTTTAACCATCGGCGATACTGAGATCCTCATTTATTTGATGCAAGGCTAGGATCGAATCGCCGATCTTCGCGTCTCCAGTCAAGCGCCTTAAACCACTGGACCATGGCACCTCCACCATATCGAGAGAACAAACGAAGAAAGATAATTACGCTTCTCTTAATTTTGTTTCTCTTATTTTTTCATTTTCATATAATTTATATGATTTTTTTTTTTACTCAGTGTAGCCAACATATCTTTTAATTCTTGATTAAAGCCAAAAACTTCGCAAATCTCATCCAGTCTACTAAATTTATTTTAGTAAAATCTGATCAAATTTTTCTTTAAAGCAGGAACAGATATGTGCTTATTTAGAGAAAATCTGACAATTCTAGGGTTTTCTGGATTTCTTTAGCATTTACCTTTTCCCTACAAATTGTTGATTTACAGCTCTCATTCGTAATCTGCTACTTGGCATTTTCTTATTGTCTCTTCATCAACTTCATCAACTTTTTTGAAAATGCTGAAGCTTTATTCGCAATATATGGGATCTTGGATACATTATAACAAAGACAAAGTCCCACGCCTACATCAGCTTTGTTGCACCTGTATCCAGTGGTATCCGCAATATTTGGGATTTTGTATTTACATATATTAACAGAGACACATTCCTATCAATTTCTATTCCTTTGCCCATGTTTTATCTCAATTTCATCGATTTTACTCTGAAGAAAAAAGTACCAATTGATGTTTGTTTCTATTCATAGAATGTGCATACGGGCTTAATGATCGGCGAATAAAATGTACGGTGAAATAATGTATGAAAGGTTTCCATGACATGTGCTCCGCCGACATATGTTCCGCCGAGAACTGCTCCGAAAAGTTCGACAAGTGCTCCGCGACAAATGCTCCGGGACAATTGCTCCGCCGGCATTAGCTCCGCCGACATTTGCTCCGCCGACATATGCTCCGCCGACATTTGCTCCGCCGACAATTGCTCCGCCGACATATGCTCCCAAACTACGACATTTGCTCCGCCGACATTTGCTCTGCCGACACTTGCTCCGTCGAAATATGCTCCGAAATTACGACATTTGCTCTGCCGACATATGCTCCGCCGACATTTGCTCTGCCGACAATTGCTCCGCCGACATATGCTCCCAAACTACGACATTTGCTCCGCCGCTATTTGCTCCGCCGACAATAATTGCTCCCTCGACAACTGCTCCGCCGAACCTGCTCCGCTCAAATATGCTCTGAAATTTATACGACATTTAACAAAGACGGACGGGAAAACAAAACATGACGAATTTTGAACCTCTGCAAGTCGACTGGTTTGAAGACTGGAAGACGAGATGAGGAGTTATTGAAATTCGGCAAGACGTGTTGTGTGGGATGAGAAGACGATGGAGTAAAATTTTCCGCCGAGCAAGTGCCGTCTATTCAGAGCATATTTCAGCGGAGCAATTGTCGGTGGAGCAGGAATCATTGCATGTAATCCAAATTTACGATCTATCTATCTATCTATCTATCTATTTTGTAATCGAGTGTTAGGGGTGAAGGGAAGAGTGTGTATGTGCGGTTCCATGGCAATTGCTCCCAAGGAAACCTAACAGATTAATCCTTATCCTTATATTATTCTGAACTAAAACCCCTATTACAACCCTAACCACAACCCTATATCTACGGAGAAATTAAGAGAAGCAGAAGCAGAAGCAAATGTGGTATGTGCATGTGGACTGCTTCCGTAAGTTTTACAGAAGTTCGCAGGATGGGGGGGGGGGGGGGGGGGGGGGGGGCGGATGGGCCTGGTCTGGCCAGGGGCACCGGGGTGTCCTTTCACCCGTACCCTACTGGAACCAGGTGAAACCTGTATATTAAGACTATGGGAAGGAGAGAATTCAGTAGTCAATGGGTTAAGTTGGGGAGCACCAGCGAAAAGGCGCACTTACAAAAGCTGAACACAAGAAGAAATATATAACTTACATTCTATTAAAAACACTTTTAAGGGCCAATTTTGACATACCGCAGTATTTTTTTATCTTTGTTTGATAATTACTACTTAGCAAGTTTACTCTGATTACTCAAATACTAACTCTTTTTTTCTGAACGCCATGGTATTTGAAGTATTTAGAGTGACCTATAATGCTAAAAGCTCTCAAATTCATTTTATGGTGTCGATGGAGCAATTGTCACCCGTTCAAGTGTCGTGTTTTCGGAATATATTTCGGCGGAGCAAATGTCGGCGGAGCAAATGTCATCTGAGCATTTGTCGCGGAGCACTTGTCGCACTTTTAAGAGCAGTTGTCGGCGGAGCATATGTCGTGTCACCGTATGAAAGGCGTTCAGGTAACAATCGGGTAACTAAGCACATAGACAGACCATTCCCATATCTATTCGATGAGTATTTATTCAAAACTATGCAAACTATGAACTGATGAAAGGGACTGTTTTAAAATCATAATAGGTAATGATGAAATATCCACCCGATTTCATTAAAAAAACACCTCGTTCATGCAACTCAAATTACGTTACTCCATTATATTTTTGTCTCATACTCCTTCTTTTCCTCTTTTTTTTTGGGGGGGGGGGGGGGTGGGTAGTATTTCTCATGGAATTTAATTGTTTGTACTATTTGGTTTGATTTATAAATTTATTATTATTATTAAGAAAAAATAAATTAAACTGAAGCCCTGATGGGTAAAAAATGACTGTCGTTCATCAATAATTCTCACATCGACGTCAATGTCATGAACAATGACTGATTTCAGGAAAATTCTTTACAAGATGATTTTTTTTTCGTGGTTGTATGAAGGTATCCCTGAGAGTCCCCTGGAGTAACCGCAAAGTAGAATATTTGTGATTATCAACAAGTCTGGTTTCATTTCTCAGCCCTAAAAAAGGAAAGATAAAAAAACATGTCAGATTACATAAGAGGCAGATAAATGACACTTTCGTTTTATTATCATATCTTTTAAGGTGTGTCAAATGATAATGAAGTGAAATGAAACCAGTCGATTTCATTTTCTGAAAAGGGGGTTAATATCCAAAGAGGTATATAAATCCTAAGGTGGCCCTGAAGTACGCTCGACAACAGGTGATGTGCGACGTGAATTTCGCATCCCAGGTCCTGAACTTCGCATCCAAGGTCATGAAATTCATGACCCATGGCGCAAACCTTGCATCCCAAGTCGTGAAATTCATGACCCGTGGTGCAAAATTCAGGACTGGGATGTAAAGTTCGCGCCACGGTTCCTGAATTTCGCACCGCGGGTCGTGAATTTCACGACTTGGGATGCAAAGTTTGCGCCACGGGTGCTGAATTTCGCACCGCGGGTCGTGAATTTCACGACTTGGGATGCAAAGTTTGCGCCACGGGTCATGAATTTCGCATCGCGGGTCGTGAATTTCACGACTTGGGATGCAAAGTTCAGGACCTGGGATGCGAAATTCACGTCACACATGACCTGTTGTCGAGCGTACTTCAGGGCCACCATAGAATCCACAGAGGGGTACATCCTTTGCGCCTTACCGGTGCCGATTCAATCGATTCTATTGACCCAATTTTCTTCCCAACAATCCTTGGAATGTCCTTGGTGTCTGGCTGACATAATCGTGTTTCAGCCGTGTAAGTTTTTGTTTTCCTCTTCTCTTCAATCGATACTATATTAGTCTTCACTAGATATAAACATTTATTTCTCTTTCCCGTTCTGATTGTAAAATCCATCGACTGGGTTATACAGAAATGAGAAAGCGTAACGTAAATCGACTGTATGAATGATGATATGGGTAATAAAACAAAATAAATTACACAACCAAAAACAAATTATACCAGAAAGAATACAGAAAGCATGATTTTATTACTGAGACTGGGACTGTATACAGAGATTCCTAGACATTTTCATTTTCGCAATCAGCCGAGAAAGATCAACATCGTGATCGATGTTCACACCTTTTTCAACTTAGGAAAGGCAGAATGTGATAAAGATGAAGGAGTATGTTAGTTTGAATTTTGATCAAGCCATCCGAAAGCCCATCTTGCTTTTATGATGAAATCACTGATTTCAATAGAATCAATAATTTTCATTTTAATCATCATCTGACACAAGCAAAAACAAAATAGAGGAGAAGATTTTTTTTTTAAATTCTGTCTTCAAACTGATGATGAAATTCACCTAAGCGATAGATATTATTAGCTTCTTTTCGTGTTAAATTCTTTTTCTTTCTTCTTCCCGTCTCTTTCTCCCCATACCCCTCTCCCCATACCCCTCTCCCCCACCCCCTCTCCCACATCCCCTCTCATTCCCTCTCTTATTTTATCTCTCTTGCCCTATTTGTATATTATTTGCCCTCCCTAATCTTTTCTTATATAATGGAAGGGAAGAACACGTCCTCCGATTCTTCAGGAGTTAAACTAGAGTTAAACTGAAAATAATAATTGGTGTTTTCCAGAAGGTTTGAGTTTTAAGACTAGCCATAATCCATCATTTAATATTCATAAGATGGTGTCACTAGCGAAGAAATATATAACGATTTGATGGCAGATTCCTTGTTAACATCTACTCTCACCCAAATAAACTTTTGTCATTCCAACACAACTACTGCATTGTGAAGTGAAAGCGTTATACAATAGTCAGTACGCATTCATACTGTTCGCTTTAAAACCAGTGTAAAAGTAAAATATAAAGAATGAAATGCAAATGTAGCTTCCACCATTATATAAAAACATAATACTTTTGAGAACGTATTAAACGGTCTATAATTTTCCCATTCAAAAAAACTTTTTTTTTTTTTTTTTTTTTTTGGGGGGGGGGGGCGGATTCATAATACATATGAAAAAGAAAAATTTGTTTTTGTAACACAGAAAAGAGTGTCAGGAATAATGAAGATAGTATCGAGAATTTTCTTATTTATTCCTTGTTACCTAGGTTACTATCTTCATTATTTCGAATAACGAATCACCATTATCACAACTAGAGTATCGACTTTCATCATTCAGGCTATTTTCCCCCCATGTTGATGGAGCTAAGATTAATGATGACGATGATGATGATGGTATTAGTATGAACACGATGTCTGATCAATCGAATATATTGATTAATTACATAGTGAGGGCTATTATCTAAAGACTGGTCACCCGTAAGGGAGGTCAATAAGCATTGCCTCCCGGCAACGCCGGCTTCATTCACCCATACTACCTGTATGCGCATCCACTTTGTCGAAGAGATACATCCATAGCATTACAACTTCATGAACGCAGCAATCTCCTGCGTTTCTAGCAATTAGAAGAGGAGGAAAAGATACGATTGCTATGAAATTTTGATAGTGTGATTGATCGGACACTGTTGATATCAAATATGCATTGGAAGGACAGAGGAGTTAAAGGTAAGAGTGTTCTTGGTTTCCTGAAGGTTACATTGACATCATGAGCTGCCAAGCATTGTCAGCTGGTGTATAAGCAGATACAACCATGTTTGATGGTGACTGGAGTACCGTAGTGAATTTTGGGGAGACTGTGGGCATAAAAGTGCATTTACTTTGTAAGTGTAGGCCTAATACTACTTTTTGAAAAGTCGTCAATTCAGAAACCATCATGTTATCCCCAATTCTCCTATTTCGTCGTACACCATCGGTTTATAGTACGACAGTTTAGTTTTTATTTCATAATGCACTAGGCATTAGCCCCCCTCCCAATCCACCCCACCCCCACTCTCTCTCTCTCTCTCTTTCTCTCTCGCTAAATTGTGTCCTTATACGCCCATTTATGGACATTCATAGGGTAGATATTTATTGTTTATTAATATCGTGTTTTCTTTTCGTCATTCTTAACAGAATTATGTGTGGTGGGTATGGGTGGTAGCAGTGAACCTCCCATATTCGCCCCGCCTCAACGTACCGCGAGAGGACAGATTAGCGAAGAAAGGGGATCTGCAACTTCGGCAAGTACTGTTGGTGGTCAGAAGGGCGTCAAGCCACGTCTGTATACCCCTCTAAAGCTGAGCAACCCCCGACCTAATCTACCAGACATCTTAGACAACAAGAGTGTCATCACGATACAGGGGAAAGCAAAGGCCATTCATGGAAACATTTCCACTATCTCCTGCAAAAGTGGTGAACCGAATCGACTGAGTCCTGACCTTCTAAGCTTGAAACAAGAAACCGAGAAGTCGACGAGAACTGATGCTGAAAAGGACAGTGCATCCATGATTACAGCCCAGCAGGACGCCATATCTGTTAGTAGTAGGATGTTTTCGGAAAGATCAGTGCCAACTATGGCAACTTCCAACGCAAGGGCGCCCTCAAAATCTTGTGACCTTACCCGTAATACGTTCTCAGTTACCTCAATCGCTCTTACTAAACGAGGTGATACGAGTCCAAGATCAAGCCCCACCAAGTCTAGATCATCATCACTTGATGGGGATGTCTCCTGCAAGGATGAATCTGACCTTATGCCACCGATAGTTAGAAAAGGTAGCTTGCAAGATGGACGCTTCAGCGAACAAACTCCAAAACGGTTCTGTTCAAAACCTTTTCCTTCGAGTAGACAGCGCATGCTCAGAAACTTTCAAGAAAAGATGAGACTTCTTGAGGGACAGGATCAGTCAAACTTTATTCCACGTGAATTGCAAAGTGGAAGCGTAAAGGCCTACCAAAGACTGATCATTTTAAACCAGAGACCAAAGACTCAGCCCCACGAGCCACAGGATCCACCACGTGAGCATAAGCCGCGAGTCACGTTTGCGCCACAGACTGCGCCGGAGCTGCATGCTCCCGCAGCAGATCCTGAACACGTCTGGGCTTCTGAAGACACCAATCAAATTACAGCAGCTAACAACAACACCGAACGCAAGATGGTCATGCACCTAAATCAGCTCTCGAGGAAATATCAGCAAGAGAAGACAGTCAAGTTTGCCTTGGACTCTCCATCCACTCAGACAGAGATAATTGACAATGACGTCAGCAATAAGAACAGAGTAATACCAAAGGATGAAGTGACTCGAGAGAAGTTGGTGAACCATTGGTTAAGTGATTGTCCTGTTATGGATCCACCTCAAACCACTTATGGTACTGTCAACTGTATTCCGCGGAAGAAGATTGTACTGAATGTTCCTAGTACGATGCAAGATGTTCAAGAAGGAGCATAGATATGTCTAGAGTTTATCATCAAAATACACTATTCACTACATTTAAAGAGCTCGATAGCATAGCTGGCCTTGTCCATTTCTGATCTCTCCATTTTGTTATAAATGAGTGCGTGTGCGGGGGGGGGGGGGAACCTTAATCACGGTCTCCTGCTTAAAGTTTTGCATTATATAACTAGTTCATGTTTTACAATTTGAAAATCAAATATCCGGCAAATCCCAGCTTTATATTGAAAGTACAGTTTAAATTATATTTTTCACACTGATGGTATCTAGCTAATTGCAATATATCTTTACTTATACTTATTTGTTTAACTGACTTGTAGAAGACCGTGCAATGATTTAAGCATAGCTTTAGAATGATATTATCTTTGTACATATTGTACATGTATTGAGCATACTCTTCGCACAGCACTCTGTTGAAGGCTGAATATAGAACTTGTATTTTCTGTGCAATATTATTTTGATGAAAATGTATAATCTAAGCAATGATTCTAAAAGACGAAAAATCTGTACTACTATTAATAGGAAGTCGAGCTTCTCAGATATATAAAATTTACATTCTCGTGGAGGACCCTACTTTTCAAATGATTTTGTATTCCTAAACAATGGTCATATTGTCTGGGAATTACTATCTATCAAAAAGAAAACAATACAATGACGCTTAGAAAACTCAAAATGTGTTACTCCACCTTTCTATTTTAGAGAGAGAGAGAGCTTTCGCTCATGACTTATCGAAATATGTTCTGTAAGTTCGAGTGATGAACTTCTTTATTATTTGAAAATGTGGAAAAAGAAAAGGGTAGGATATAAATATTTTCACCATGTAAGAAATTTGATCATATTTTGGCTTGGGGTTGATGTTAAATATAATTCCGGCATTTAGTCGCCATGAGAATTCTTAACTTATTTCGTATCTGCAGTACATCATAGAAAATAGAATAGAATGGATAAATTGATATCACATAAATAAACATTTCATCCAGATGAATACTATATAGATCTAATACTAGAGAATTATTCATATCCCTTTCATAACCATTATGACAGCCATTTTGAATGAAATTAATTTTTCAATAATTGTTAGCTTGCGTATTAAAATAGCAGTGTACTTTTAATTCTATATACACGTAGGCTCATGTGTGCAAGTATCACTCTTATTTTGTTTGAAAACCCATTTATCACCTTAAATAATGAAATAACATGAATTCGGTGTACATGAGCCATTTCTATAGTTTTTTTTAATTATTATTAGTGTGATGGCCTTTGTCTTATAAATAATGTGATTGTGGTGATGTTGCTTCGTTTGTTTGTTGTTGAAGTTGTTCTTGTTTAAGGTGTTGGTTTTGTTGTGCTTGTTCGCAATGCTGTTTTCATCTTGATGTAGATGAAGATAATCTTAACACCAAAGGCTCATAAATATGGCAAAGCAGACCGAGTTCGGGCTGGTTCAGTTTTTGTAGTGTCATGTCTCGATCACTGCAAATTCATTGAAAAATTTAATTTGGGCATGATAAAAAAAGGAGGCACCTATTAGGAAATCTGATCAAGAACTAATGAAATACCAAGAAAAAGTGATATCTTATACCTCCATCGTTTTTCCCATATCACATGAAAAGATTGTGATGTTGTTTATGCATATAACATACGGGAGATTTAATAACCGAATTAGTCTGCTTTTCCATGCATAGTGGCCAATATGCTACTGTTTCAATATAAATTGACGGCACAATGCACACAAAAAAGGAAAAACGAAAAGAAAAAGAAAGTTGAATAAACTTCAGAAAATAATCATTTAATCATTACACATGATTGTAATCATTTCAATTACCTCATGAAAATATCAAATATTATGGTTCTATAATCGAACATCTACAACCGAGTGACCAAATGATTCAATTTATTTGACATAAATTTTACCCAATGAATTTACTTAGCTAAGTTTCATACATTTACATTTTATTTAAAAAATCAGAAAGGAAAATCAAATCAATGCATGATTTTATGAATTTATCTTTCATATGAATAAGACACAATTTTACTTTCGAAAAATGAAAGATGAAACATTCTAACATGTAAATTTTCGAAGAGGAAAATAATTTTAGCCAAATCATTTCCAACTAAATTAAGTTCATAGGCACGTAATTTATTCCGAATATAATTGAATCTACTAACTATAAGATGAACCATTAGATAAACTTGTCTGTGTTCACTTCTTTCGTCTACGATCGCTCGAGCAATTTTTCTTTACTCCAAATAATCAACATCTCTTCCTGAAACCACTCATCAAACAAGATGCTTGACTGGCATGGAAAAACCTTCCACTTGCATTTTAATGGAGTTATTTTGGCACTACTCATTGGCAACTTTTTTTGAATTCAATATAAGAAAAATAAAAGCGATTGCATTAAATGGAAATGTTAAAAAGTAATAACATATTCAAGGAGAAACGAAGTACTGTAGATTATAAGTTACACATTTTAAGGACTCAGGAATTAAAAATATTAAAGAGTTCGATCTACTTCATCTACACAATTTTGCAAGATGGAGATAAAATTATGTCTTATGATTTATCGGGAGTTGTACATAGTCGAAATATCTATATGCGTTGCAATCAAATGTATTTCGAGTATCTCAGTCATCGAGCGAAGGCGTGATTCACTTGAAATTTTACGTTTCCTAATCTGTCAGCCGATTTTTCTTTTATAGTGAATCTAAACAGATAAAATATCAAACACACGTTTTCTGTTGCCCAGCGGCAGCCATGCTCTCTTACTTCCCTGTTGTTGTTCTTGTTGTTGTTCTTGTTGTTATTATGGCTGTTGTTTCTTTGCTCTAAAGATATGTGTCGTTTAAAAGGAAAACCAGCTACAAATAAATAATTATCATCATTTTCTCCAGTGGCGAAAAACAACACTGCGTCGTCCTCGTCAACGCATGATCACCTCCGTCGCCGAGCAGTCCGGCTAACCACTGCGCAACCGAAAAAATTGCCAAGTGGGACAAGCTTTAGAATTTTTCAAATGAAAAGAAGAGGAAAAGTATCAAGTTAGGTATCCTCATCCTCAGAACTAGAGGAAGGATATGGTGACCCGACATACATCCACTTATCACGTGACAGTTCTAAATCACACGTGACTACTTCGTCATCATCAGAGTCGACATCGAGAGCGGCAGCACCTAGCTGAGAGTCTGCCGTGGTCCTCGTCAACGTATGATCACCTCCGTCGCCAAGCAGTCCGGCTAACCACTGCCGACATCGTTCAACATTCTCGCTCAAATACACATCATTATCATGGTGTGTCTCGCGTAGGTGAAACTCGGATGGTTTAGTTTGAGAGAGGGGAATTACAGAATCTTGCGCGGGTATCTCGCGCGCGTCGATCATCCTACTGCGTGTACGCTTGATATTCGAGCGCCGTAGTCCACGTGATTTATTCGACGCTGATGCTTGCACATTCTCTGGTGAGTTGTTATCATCATTGTCGACATCCTCGTCGACTTGAATCTTACCAGGCGACCTCGTCGATCGCGATGAGCCCGCACTCGCACATCGACCGTCCACGCGTGCTGCTGATTGGCCCGTTGAGTTGGTCTGAATTGTTATCGTTGGCACATTATTTTCAGTTGGTTTGTTATCGATAGCAATGTCTTCAGATTCGGCTGGCACTGTCTGCCAAGATGGCGGCTTTGGCGGTTTGTAACTTGTAGTTTCAAGCTTATGAAGCCCAGCTCCTTCGCTTTTGGCATATCCCATCCATTTTGTTGACTCTAAACTTCCTTCGGGATTTAATGACCCACCTGGATTAGCTACTGTTTGCCAAGATGGTACTTTGAATGGTTTATAGCTCACGGAATCTGGAGTTCTATCATGCCTTTGCGTCCCAATTTCTTCACTTTTTGAGCGACCTATCCTCTTCAGCATTTCTGAAGAATGACTAGATTTGTGTTGTATTTTCACAGCAGGTTCAGTTAGATTTTGTTGGGGAGAAGTTTGTAGGTTTTGCCACGAAGGCGGCTTGGGTGGTCGAGTGATTGTACTTTCATCCTTCTTTGAATAAACAGAAGTTTTGCTCTTTGACTTTATTCTTAATCTCTCTCCATTGGTCCTGTCATTTGTCTTGAATTTGTCAATCCCATTCTCAATTTGATGGATCTTATCTTCACCATTATGGAGTTGATGAGGGATGGCCACTTCGTCATCAATATCGAATTCGTACATGGCGACGTCACACAGCATCGGGCATGATCTCGAATTGTCTCTCCGAAGTCGAGCAAAAGACGCTGACACTTCCTCCTGTCGATGGAATTCACTCGGCGGGTAGCTCTTTCGTTTTGAGCCTTTAATTTCTAACGGCTCCAAACGGTACTCATCCCTTGACTGGGTATCTCTCCTACTCACATATCTTCTTGTTCGGATAGATGATGATGATGATGTCTGTGACCCAGCAGATACCGGCCGAATATCATTGATTTCACTCGAAAAGTTCTTCCCACTTGTTTTCTCGCAGTCCCTCGTCGGTGCCACTCCGCGTTGCTTATGTCGCCTCTGCTTCTTGACGAAGTCTTTGATAGACGTCAGTCGTCGATGTCGTCTCTGTGTTTCGTCTTCCTTGATGCCGTTGCCGTGGTCGTTGTCGATGTTCTTTCGTGATATCGGTGGTAAAGCAGTCATCGTAGTCCCATCTTGACGATGTCTTCGGAGTGGGTTGTACTTTGAGATCAGTTGCTGTGATGCCATTAAACCATTAGCTTACCCAGCTGAATTATGGAATATAATGAAAGAAAAAACTAGAGAAAATTAGTTCCATTTTCATGTATCACTGAACTTTTATTACCTGTTCGTAACTAATTTATACAGTATACGAAATATTATATTATGTAAATATAGGTCTATTTTGAAAATGTAATGTCACAGTTAATATCAAAGTATCCCTTTCAACTGTAACAACTAAAATATATTAGGCCTACGTGAAATTTCTCAGTGATGTTCAAAATTGTTGTGATTGACTGTTGGTAATGTTATATTATCTTAGATTAGAAATGTCTAGCTGTGTTCCCTACAACATTTTGATATGGCAATCAATTGCAGCAGATAAATATCACAAATGATCCACGGTTACGTCTTACATTTTAGATACTTCTTCTTTTCTTCTTTTTTTTCTCCTCCTCCTCCTTCTCCTTCTCCTTCCGCTGCTGCTGCTTCTTCTTCTTTATCTTCTTCATCTTCTTCCTCTTCTTCTTCTTATTATTATCAATATCATCATCATCATCATTATCACCATCACCATCATCATCATCATCATCATCATCATCATTATTATTTTCTGCTTGGGTGTATGTTGCGCTATTTCTCAGATCATGTGTGTTGTATAATAAATACATACTGACATACTCACTTGTAGTATTTTGTGGCGTCGCCTTGATACTTGTTCCTCCCTTTAGTGATTCGTGGCCTTGCTCATTTACATCATGACACTCTGAAGCCTTCAAACCTGTGAAGATTAAATAAGAATGGTAATATGATGAATAAGGAATACCAAAGTTTCGTTTCAGATGGCGTGAGAGTAATGTTTTAAACATTCCGTGACAAATAAAAATCAAATCTGATTGACGCAGATGCATGAGAGGGTAAAATCATCCAAAGAAAGACAAAAACAAAACAAAAAAAAAAACAAAAAAAAAAAAACACGGTACAAAATGGTACTTTGACATGCTTGGCTAGCAGTGATTTCCTCATTGTCTCACCTGAGGCATGTTATAATACAAGTGAAATGACTCCATCGTATGCAATGTGGAAATGTCTTGCGCTAATTTGCTTCAGAATAGACCGTCAACAAATGAATAATTTTTCAAGACTACTAATTTGTTTCATTATCTTCAGGCTCTCG
>CM057159.1:30688814-30693814 GCA_029962745.1 Echinometra lucunter | reverse complement strand
CAATGTCTGTTTTAACCGACATTTCTGACTAGCCTTTTATACGGTATCAGTTGTCAGCTGCCGCTGGTAAAGTTGTCAGAGCTGACAACTTATCAGTGGACAAATGTTGATGAAACGCCCCCAGAACTTTTTAATATAGGGGTGTCATCAAAATGTTTGACAGGCTTTCCACTATAATAATGCATGGTTGGTGGTAAAAATATCCTAAGGATTTTTTAAAACTGCTTTAAAAAAAGTCAAGTTGGCGAGATTCGTTTTATTAATGAATGCTTAATAAGTCATTCCTTAATTTGAAATGGTCATAATTGTATTTCGTTGTTGTTTTTTTTATCATTATTATCATCATTATCATAACATTACTGTTTTTATCATCATAACTTTACTATTATTATTATTATTATTATTATTATTATTATTATTATTATTATTATTATTATTATTATTATCATTATTATCATCAACATCATCATCATTTTCATCAGTAGTAGTGTACACTCTAAAAAAAAAGGTTGAGTGAGAATTTACCCAATATTGGATAAAAAGGGAACCTGCACGTTTGTTGGGTAAAATTTTGTCCCATATTAGGTAAAACGCATGATTTATTTTAACGCATCATTGGGTAAAATTTACACAGCATTTGGTATCATTTTACCCAACAAACGTGCAGGTTCCCTTATTACCAAATATTGGGTAGACCTTTTTTTTAGAGTTGTTATTGTTATCATTATTATCATCATTATCATAACGGTACTATTGTTATCATCATAACTTTACTATTATCATTATTATTATTATTATTATTATTATTATTATTATTATTATTATTATTATTATTATTATTATTATAATTATTATTATTATTATTATTATTATTATCATCATCATCAGTAGTAGTAATAGTAGTAGTAGTAGTAGTAGTAGTAGTAGTAGTAGTAGTAGTAGTAGTAGTAGTAGTAGTAGTAGTAGTAGTAGTTAATAGTAGTCGTGGTGGTGGTTGCGGTGGTGGTGGTAGCGGTGGTGGTGTAGTGCTGTTGTTGTTGTTATAATATCATCTTCATTTTTGTTTCTACTACCACTATAGTAGTACGTGTTTTTTTCTTATTTCACAAAAACATTGATCAAACGATCAAAAAATACTGACGAAAATGGGATGGAAAGATGACCTGACGACTGAAGCAGGACAACAGCTGGTCAAGGAGAAAGTAAATCCGATCGAGAGCTAGTGAATTTGTCACTTGATCGACTTAGGAGTTATGGTCACTGTACTCCGCAGATTCTTGCATTTCTGTTAACGATTGGTATACATAGTGATCCACTTAAATCAATATGTCAGCACTCAATAATTTCTAACCATGAAATATGGTTTATAGATATAGTTTATAGATGAAAATATGCCCACTTCCGTTATAGGCCTACATGACCCGTGACGAATGATAATAATTACTTGAAAGTATTATACTCACCTTAAACCATAGATTGGTCCCGCACTCCACCCGAAAGCATATAAGTCCTTTTCAAAGTTACACAAGCGGTGATTGGGACAACGAGTATTCTTTATGACTCTTATAATATTCACTGTCCACGGACGAAGGAGCAGATTATTCCAAAAGAAAACCACGACGGAGCAGAGATTTTCCCCAAAACTCTACCTTCTGTATGTTAGAAAATTATCTCAAAGTTATGAAGAATTACACATGACACATTACTTCCCTTGTACAAGCGCTCGATCTTCATGATATTTTTTTACTCCACCGATAATCTCTTTTTGCCTCTGTGCTCAATGAGAAACGATGGTGCGATATTTAGTCCTTGGTTAGAATCACCACAACGGTACGTGGAATATGAACGGACTACATGATTGTGCCCATTCTCTTCCACCAATTTTTTTCCCCTCTCCCTTTCTTGTGTAGACGGGTCGAGGTGACAAAAGAACTATGAGGGGAGGTTCTATTGGTCCGGAGACCCCCACAGGATTTAGAGGCTTTTGGGTATTCAAGCTCTTTGCTTGTTTAGTACTTACTATTTTCGTGACCGAAACGGCCAAAACAAATTCATCCAGGCTGCCTTATTATTTTTTTTAACTGGAACCGGAGGAAGAGGCGAGGTCTTGAAAAGGTGTTACAATGAAAATTGGAGCTGTTACAAAATCAAGGAGGGAGGGAACATAATCACAGCAAAAATATTTCACAATGAAATCTGCACTACAGGACTTAAGAATATGTCCATAAATAAAACCAAACTGAAAACACACAGTTCACTTTCAACAGACGCACTAAATCTCAGTACTCCAAATATTGAAATTGCCTTTGAAATATGAAATAAAGTATGTTCGATAATTTGCTCAATGATTAACACGCTTAGTCTCTGTTCGCCTGATAACAACAACAACGAAGATAATGATTAAAGTATGAATAAAGAAGACTGACAAAAAATACGACAGGAATCTTTCTGTATAGGAAATGACAGAGAGAGAGAGAGAGAGAGAAAGAGAGAGACAGACAGACAGACAGAAAGAGAACTTATGAAATTTGATTGTCTGATTAATATGTAACCGCACCTATACTATACTTGCTGCATGATGTCATGGAATAACATTCTTATCTTCGTGTAGTGCAATGAAGAAAAGCTATGCGTTTCCAAGTTGATGCATGACAGAGTGGGGAATGTTTCTTTTAAAATCTAGATTTCGTTCACTTTGTGGGTAAAACTGTCGAGTCATTTTACCCCATCAGACCCAACTTTTAAACCAGCTTATAACGCACAGTGAATAAAAGGGAAAATACGTAAAATAAACAATATAAATTTAGGAAAAAGAGAAAGGAAAGAAGAGGAATAGAGAAGGAGGAGTGGAGAAGGAAGAAGAAGCCAAGAAGAAGAAAAGAAGAAGAGTGAAGAATAAAAAGAGGAGGAAGAAGAAGAAAATGACGTGAAAGAAAAGTAAGGATATGGATAGGGTCAAATATCTTATAAAGTGATTCATATTCCTATTGAGGCTTTCATAATGCATTGAATGATTTGAAGTTAAAAACCAAGACGCATGTTTTTACCATACGTTCGGAAAAAGCAGAAGAGGGGAAAAAATAATGGAAATACTTCCAAAATGACTTTAATGATAACATCCGTAAAATATAAGTAGGATACTTTAGGTACAATATGCAGTTAATTCGAAATATTCACAAATGATTTCGTAATGATAAAATAAACTTTCATAGGATTTGAGGAATAACATGAACCAAATTTCAACCAAAACCTGAAAAATTCTTATAGGATAAGGTAAAGAAGAATGGTAGGAAATGGTCTAGTGAAAATAAAACAAAACAAAACAAACCCCCCAGAAATAGCTCCTCTCAAGACCCAAATAGTAACTGTTGTGATAGCAGTCAAGTGGTGCCTGTTGACAGACAATTGTTAAAGTTTCAAACTGTTTCCAGCTTTCTATACACCAATCTCTGCCAAGCTTTCAATACAAATCAACTCAATACTCAAGGACATTCTCTTTCTTTCGCTTTCTTGTTTCGTGAAATGGCTTTAATATTGTGTTTTAAGAGAGTACAATGAATTAACAATGGAAATTGTATCTTTCGATTTATAAATAAAACAACATCTAAATGTTACGACTTTACTACAATGAGATGAATGTTTAGGATTCGTGTTATTGTAAATTCAATGAATCTATAACGGTAATCGCGTCTTTCCGATGGAGAAAACGAATAACTGCATTATAAGGACTTGACGACTCGGACATATACCGAGAATATATAGGGTCTGTGTTGTTTTCAAGAGGTTACAATGAGTTGCAATCACCTTTCGTATTCTTATTCTATTTTCCTTTTTGTTTCCTTTTGTTTGTTTCATCCCCACCATACTTTTAAACATAAAAGCAAACATGCAACTTTATCAACATTATAATGATTACAAGTTTGTGAAGTGACGTATGATCTGTCGAGGGATTGTTGGTGGCAAATGTTTATTAATACCACTTAAAGGGTATTAATCCAGATTGATGTGAAGGAGTGCTTCTATTAATACTACCATCTCCTGGACTTTTTGTTCACTCCCCTCCTTCTCTCTCTCTCTCTCTCTCTTTCTCTCTCTCTCTCTCTCTCGCTCTCCTCTATCTCTATCTCTCACTTCTCATCTTAGTTTCGCTGCTCCATAGGAACACCTAACAAACAAACAAACACCATATCTACTACCAATTACTGAAAATCACCATTCCCGTTCTTTCTCTTTCCTCCGACTTCTTTAAAAAAATAAGTTGCAAGATCAGGAATAATACATACAGGTGACTAATTATCAATTGACTCATGGACTTCTATCCGCTTATCTACTTTCTTTGATTTTCTTTTCTCCCTCCCGCTCTTTCTTTTCCCCTGATGGTTGTTTCTAGCCGAGACCAGACAGGTCTTGTTTGGCTGTCTTGCTATCTGATTATTTCTAGACGATCTTTCATTTTTGTTCGACCTACAAAGCACCGATGACATGTAAGTGGAAGATTTGTCATTCTTTTGCAGCGTTGCTCATTCTTTGTGTATGATTTTTCTCAGTGGTCGCAGGATACGCCACCGTAGAGTAACAGGGAAATAGGGGCTGATGTTACTGTCTGATTTTCAAGGAATCCATTATTTTGGGAAGAGATAATAGTTGGGAACATGAGAGTGCTTTAAAACATCCATACATACCATGACAAAATTACAAGATGAAAACACTATTTTCCATTTAATTTGATAACAATGATCCTTTAACATGAATGTTCATCTTCAAATACCACCAAAAATAACCAGATAATATAGTCAGATTAACTTTCTAGTCCTGTGGCGGTGTACAGAAGTGTATTTCACTTAAATTAGTGTATATGGATTTGTACTGACAACACTGTTTGGTGAATAATTCTGTGTTTAAAACATGTAGAAAGAGAGGAGAAAAAAATAACGTTTATTTTCATAGAACTTAAAAAAAAAATGCGCATTACGCATTAACCCTGTGATCATTCGAATTTT
>CM057159.1:30551563-30684063 GCA_029962745.1 Echinometra lucunter | reverse complement strand
TACTACTACTACTACTACTACCACCACCACTACTAACACTACTACTACTACTACTACTGCTACTACTACGACCTGTAATAATACTTTAGATAATTATAGCAATGTAGCTACTTTCATATTTCTATTATACTTAATTTCCATCTGCACTGCTTCTAAAACCAGTCGATATCCATTCCGATCATTGTCATCCATACTTCCACAACTATATGATGATGGGTCTATCTTCCAAATGGGGTGACCAAACTTCGCATACATTTTAATTTTCTGAATATCGTACTATTAACCAATAACTTCCCAAATTCTCCCAAAATATTCTGACAAATAGATTCCAAAGGGTAAGCAATATTTTTAGGCTACAAATTGATGCAAGAAGAACACTTATTGACAAGGATGCCAGAGAAATCGCAATTGGAAAATTCGATGTCCTATCGCAAACGCGCTATTTAGAACTGGAAAAGGTTTACAAAAATAACGAGTCCCAAACTTTGTGCACGTCAGTTTTCAAATAATTTATGCAAAATAGAAATCCATCAAAGGAAAGACAATTGCATTACTAGCAAGGCAAAATGCCATAGAATCATTTTTTTTTTTACTTCAAGTTTAATTACATCTTCTCGCATAATGAAGATTTCTAGACTCTTGTCGGTAGGTTCAAGGTGTTTTTTTTTCGGACAGACGCTAAATATAGCAAAATCTGCCGTACTTTTGGTGAATATGTTCACAATTTCTTCCCCAGTTTTCAAAGAAAATTTGTTTCAAGGCTATTTTAAGGTCCTCTGTTCATTGGTACTATTTGATTTTTAGAAATCTTTTCTAGTTTTTGAGATACCTTGTGCACGAAATACGGACATCTGCGAAGTTTGGACACCACCATACATCTAGCGTATATACAGCTAGTTGAGCAAAGTAAAAGGGCAATAGTAATGAAGTATTCCACTGAATGAAATAGTCATTGCACTGTGGTTGGATGTAGTGAATATTTGCCGACTTCTTTAATCAGCTTCTGAGACGTTATAAGTAGCCTACCACACAAAGATATAACGGTGAAAAGAAAGAGAAAATCCAGGTATTAATGCAAGAAAGAAGAGAGAAGGAGAGAGAGGGGGAATAAATAGGAGTTATCAGCTTACTATATAACTAGCATTGTTTGAGGAGCTTAGAAACTTGTAGCCATTGAATAGTCGTTCGTCTATTCATCTTTTCAATGTTTCCATCAGAAAATCATCAAGGGGCGTGATTGAAAAGAAAAGAAAGGAAAGCATCGAAAGAAGGTGTGTTTCCCAGCTAGAATTTCATTGTTGGTTATAATAACCAAAGAATGGGGGCAATTGTAAAGGCAACTTTCCGATTGTTGGCCAGATTATGACTGTATTCCCGAAAACTATTATATATGTTAATGCTATTCAGGACAGAAGGTTTCATGGCGATATAATATATCGTGACAAGGATAATATTACAGGAACACCATAAACACGTATAGTATAACGCATTACAAGGCTAGATGCTTGGCTATAGTATGTACTGCAACACCATACAAAATCGGGTGTAAAATGATCACTAACAACACAATATTGGAGTTTATATATTTAGGACGATTTGAAAATGTCATTGGCAATGCTGTACTATTTTGATGGAGAACGGCAAACATTTACGACTAGTTTGACAGTATAAAACTTCCGACAGTTCAATAAGCAGACTGGTCGTTTGATTTCAAGATTTTTTAGAAATAGATTTGGTTTACAGTCCTGTCCGATTTTTGTTTTTTAGAAAAAAAATCAGTAAGATTTTTTAATTGGTAACTTTTTGGTATAAGTCATTACAATCTTCATCTATAACTGAATTTCCATAATTCTTGAATTCTTGAGTTTGTATTTTGGACAACCCGTATATGACACAGAATTTGTAGTAAAATATCTTTTAAAAGAAACTGCTTTTTAGGTTTGAAAGTCACGAGGAGAAAATGATATAAAGACACTAAAAACAATATAGATTTATTCATATCGGCGGGGGGGGGGGTCTCATCAGGTATCTTTTCAGTGATTTTAACTGGCAATGTCTGTTTTAACCGACATTTCTGACTAGCCTTTTATACGGTATCAGTTGTCAGCTGCCGCTGGTAAAGTTGTCAGAGCTGACAACTTATCAGTGGACAAATGTTGATGAAACGCCCCCAGAACTTTTTAATATAGGGGTGTCATCAAAATGTTTGACAGGCTTTCCACTATAATAATGCATGGTTGGTGGTAAAAATATCCTAAGGATTTTTAAAACTGCTTTAAAAAAGTCAAGTTGGCGAGATTCGTTTTATTAATGAATGCTTAATAAGTCATTCCTTAATTTGAAATGGTCATAATTGTATTTCGTTGTTGTTTTTTTTATCATTATTATCATCATTATCATAACATTACTGTTTTTATCATCATAACTTTACTATTATTATTATTATTATTATTATTATTATTATTATTATTATTATTATTATATATTATTATATTATCATTATTATCATCAACATCATCATCATTTCATCAGTAGTAGTGTACACTCTAAAAAAAAAGGTTGAGTGAGAATTTACCCAATATTGGATAAAAAGGGAACCTGCACGTTTGTTGGGTAAAATTTTGTCCCATATTAGGTAAAACGCATGATTTATTTTAACGCATCATTGGGTAAAATTTACACAGCATTTGGTATCATTTTACCCAACAAACGTGCAGGTTCCCTTATTACCAAATATTGGGTAGACCTTTTTTTAGAGTTGTTATTGTTATCATTATTATCATCATTATCATAACGGTACTATTGTTATCATCATAACTTTACTATTATCATTATTATTATTATTATTATTATTATTATTATTATTATTATTATTATTATTATAATTATTATTATTATTATTATTATTATTATCATCATCATCAGTAGTAGTAATAGTAGTAGTAGTAGTAGTAGTAGTAGTAGTAGTAGTAGTAGTAGTAGTAGTTAATAGTAGTAGTAGTAGTTAATAGTAGTCGTGGTGGTGGTAGCGGTGGTGGTGTAGTGCTGTTGTTGTTGTTATAATATCATCTTCATTTTTGTTTCTACTACCACTATAGTAGTACGTGTTTTTTCTTATTTCACAAAAACATTGATCAAACGATCAAAAAATACTGACGAAAATGGGATGGAAAGATGACCTGACGACTGAAGCAGGACAACAGCTGGTCAAGGAGAAAGTAAATCCGATCGAGAGCTAGTGAATTTGTCACTTGATCGACTTAGGAGTTATGGTCACTGTACTCCGCAGATTCTTGCATTTCTGTTAACGATTGGTATACATAGTGATCCACTTAAATCAATATGTCAGCACTCAATAATTTCTAACCATGAAATATGGTTTATAGATATAGTTTATAGATGAAAATATGCCCACTTCCGTTATAGGCCTACATGACCCGTGACGAATGATAATAATTACTTGAAAGTATTATACTCACCTTAAACCATAGATTGGTCCCGCACTCCACCCGAAAGCATATAAGTCCTTTTCAAAGTTACACAAGCGGTGATTGGGACAACGAGTATTCTTTATGACTCTTATAATATTCACTGTCCACGGACGAAGGAGCAGATTATTCCAAAAGAAAACCACGACGGAGCAGAGATTTTCCCCAAAACTCTACCTTCTGTATGTTAGAAAATTATCTCAAAGTTATGAAGAATTACACATGACACATTACTTCCCTTGTACAAGCGCTCGATCTTCATGATATTTTTTTACTCCACCGATAATCTCTTTTTGCCTCTGTGCTCAATGAGAAACGATGGTGCGATATTTAGTCCTTGGTTAGAATCACCACAACGGTACGTGGAATATGAACGGACTACATGATTGTGCCCATTCTCTTCCACCAATTTTTTTCCCCTCTCCCTTTCTTGTGTAGACGGGTCGAGGTGACAAAAGAACTATGAGGGGAGGTTCTATTGGTCCGGAGACCCCCACAGGATTTAGAGGCTTTTGGGTATTCAAGCTCTTTGCTTGTTTAGTACTTACTATTTTCGTGACCGAAACGGCCAAAACAAATTCATCCAGGCTGCCTTATTATTTTTTTTAACTGGAACCGGAGGAAGAGGCGAGGTCTTGAAAAGGTGTTACAATGAAAATTGGAGCTGTTACAAAATCAAGGAGGGAGGGAACATAATCACAGCAAAAATATTTCACAATGAAATCTGCACTACAGGACTTAAGAATATGTCCATAAATAAAAACCAAACTGAAAACACACAGTTCACTTTCAACAGACGCACTAAATCTCAGTACTCCAAATATTGAAATTGCCTTTGAAATATGAAATAAAGTATGTTCGATAATTTGCTCAATGATTAACACGCTTAGTCTCTGTTCGCCTGATAACAACAACAACGAAGATAATGATTAAAGTATGAATAAAGAAGACTGACAAAAAATACGACAGGAATCTTTCTGTATAGGAAATGACAGAGAGAGAGAGAGAGAGAGAAAGAGAGAGACAGACAGACAGACAGAAAGAGAACTTATGAAATTTGATTGTCATGATTAATATGTAACCGCACCTATACTATACTTGCTGCATGATGTCATGGAATAACATTCTTATCTTTCGTGTAGTGCAATGAAGAAAAGCTATGCGTTTCCAAGTTGATGCATGACAGAGTGGGAATGTTTCTTTTAAAATCTAGATTTCGTTCACTTTGTGGGTAAAACTGTCGAGTCATTTTACCCCATCAGACCCAACTTTTAAAACCAGCTTATAACGCACAGTGAATAAAAGGGGAAAATAACGTAAAATAAACAATATAAATTTAGGAAAAAGAGAAAGGAAAGAAGAGGGAATAGAGAAGGAGGAGGTGGAGAAGGAGAAGAAGCCAAGAAGAAGAAAAAGAAGAAGAGGAAGAATAAAAAGAGGAGGAAGAAGAAGAAAATGAGTGAAAGAAAAGTAAGGATATGGATAGGAGTAAATATCTTATAAAGTGATTCATTATTCCATTGGAGGCTTTCATAATGCATTGAATGATTTGAAGTTAAAAACAAAGACGCATGTTTTTACCATACGTTCAGGAAAAGCAGAAGAGGGGGAAAAAATAATGGAATACTCCAAAATGACTTTAATGATAACATCCGTAAAATATAAGTAGGATACTTTTAGGTACAATATGCAGTTAATTCGAAATATTCACAAATGATTTTCGTAATGATAAAAATAAACTTTCATAGGATTTGAGAATAACATTGAAACCAAATTTCAACCAAAACCTGAAAAATTCTTATGAGGATAAGGTAAAGAAGAATGGTAGGAAATGGTCTAAGTGAAAATAAAACAAAACAAAACAAAACCCCCCAGAAATAGCTCCTCTCAAGACCCAAATAGTAACTGTTGTGATAGCAAGTCAAGTGGTGCCTGTTGACAGACAATTGTTAAAGTTTCAAACTGTTTCCAGCTTTCTATACACCAATCTCTGCCAAGCTTTCAATACAAATCAACTCAATACTCAAGGACATTCTCTTTCTTCGCTTTCTTGTTTCGTGAAATGGCTTTAATATTGTGTTTTAAGAGAGTACAATGAATTAACAATGGAAATTGTATCTTTCGATTTATAAATAAAACAACATCTAAATGGTTACGACTTGACTACAATGAGATGAATGTTAGGATTCGTGTTATTGTAAATTCAATGAATCTATAACGGTAATCGCGTCTTTCCGATGGAGAAAAACGAATAACTGCATTATAAAGACTTGACGACTCGGACATATACCGAGAATATAATAGGGTCTGTGTTGTTTTCAAGAGGTTACAATGAGTTTGCAATCACCTTTCGTATTCTTATTTCTATTTTCCTTTTTGTTTCCTTTTGTTTGTTTCATCCCCACCATACTTTTAAACATAAAAGCAAACATGCAACTTTATCAACATTATAATGATTACAAGTTTGTGAATGTGACGTATGATCTGTCGAGGGATTGTTGGTGGCAAATGTTTTATTAATACCACTTAAAGGGTATTAATCCAGATTGATGTGAAGGAGTGCTTCTATTAATACCTACCATCTCCTGGACTTTTTGTTCACTCCCTCCTTCTCTCTCTCTCTCTCTCTCTTTCTCTCTCTCTCTCTCTCTCTCTCTCTCTCTCTCTCTCTCTCTCTCACTTTCTCATCTTAGTTTCGCTGCTCCATAGGAACACCTAACAAACAAACAAACACCATATACTACCAATTACTGAAAATCACATTCCCGTTTCTTTTTCTTTTCTCCTACTTCTTTAAAAAAAATAAGTTGCAATGATCAGGAATAATACATACAGGTGACTAATTATCAATTGACTCCATGGACTTCTATCCGCTTGCTACTTTTCTTTGATTTTCTTTTCTCCCTCCCGCTCTTTTCTTTCCCCTGATGGTTGTTTCTAGCCGAGACCAGACAGGTTCTTGTTTGGCTTCTGATTATTTTCTAGACGATCTTTCATTTTTGTTCGACTACAAAGCACCGATGACATGTAAGTGGAAGATTTGTCATTCTTTTTGCAGCGTTGCTCATTCTTTGTGTAATGATTTTCTCAGTGGTCGCAGGATACGCCACCGTAGAGTAACAGGAAATAGGGGCTGATGTTACTGTCTGATTTTCAAGGAATCCATTATTTTGGGAAGAGATAATAGTTGGGAACATGAGAGTGCTTTAAAACATGCCATACATACCATGACAAAATTACAAGATGAAAACACTATTTTCCATTTAATTTTGATAACAATGATCCTTTAACATGAATGTTCATCTTCAAATACCACCAAAAATAACCAGATAATATAGTCAGATTAACTTTCTAGTCCTGTGGCGGTGTACAGAAGTGTATTTCACTTAAATTAGTGTATATGGATTTGTACTGACAACACTGTTTGGTGAATAATTCTGTGTTTAAAACATGTAGAAAGAGAGAGAAAAAAATAACGTTTATTTTCATAGAACTTAAAAAAAAAATGCGCATTACGCATTAACCCTGTGATCATTCGAATTTTTCAACATCAAGCTTTCTTCCAAAAATTGATTTTAAACTGGTTCTAAAGATTCAAATTATACCAAGTATCGTTGATTCGAATCATGGATAGCTGGGCTTAAGGTAACTTTATACGTCAAAACGGCCAAGCCCCTGCTCAGCTAGAAAATGGGTTCTTGATTTTGAGCTAAATATTTGCACTGCTCCCCTCTCTCTCTCATACTTAATGGTGGCCATGTTTGCCTGGTGTATTTGTCCCAAGCCTTGTTTTCTATGTCTTGTTGATATAGCTTCTTAAATTCTTCATTAAGATTCGCTGAAATGCTCCACTCTGTGCGGTAACACACACAAATAAGACATACTCTTTGTTGGATGGTATTATACATGCACTGGGTTTTTAAAGAGTCTATAAACGTAAACTCCCTCGAGAGGAGGGGGCAGGGTATATCGTAGACTGTTCAAAGAAAGACCAAGGGTGCTTACTTTCTCTAAACAAAATCTCTCAATTCAGGTGGCTATCAAAACTCAACTCTCTCTTTTTCCATTAATCATTGTATAATGTTTGTGTATGGTAATGTAAGTTTCTGGAATAAATGCTGTGATAGTTTTTGTTGTGGTTTTAATGACCGGAGTTGCCCTTGTGTATAAAGATTATGACGCGCGATAGAATATAGGCCTATATTTATATTGGGGTATCTTGTAATGGCAGGAGCGATATCGTTGGCTGCTTTTTATCCCATTCATTTTCATACTCAGATTTTTTAATGAAAGTGTTACTATTTTCTTACAGAAAGTCCCAACCAATTCCTGGGATCCCAAATCTGCTTTAGCGCCAAATCATCTGAGACCTTTAACTTCATAAAGGCCGAGGTAACCAGGAAAATGGAATATACTGATAAAACAATGATTCGTCCGGAGTACAAACCTGAACTTGAACTTGAACTTGAACTTGTCTCACACCATCCTGCTTCTAAGTATGAAAGCGAGCGAAGCGAGCAAGAAAATTTTGAAATCAGTTTTATGCAACAGGGCCCTGCACTTACAAAAGTCTACATTTCTTTGCCTTTCTGGCCCATTTCGGTATTGCTTTATCTTTTTTTTGCCTGGTGATAGTAAGATACTTGGGCTTTATTTCTCTTTTTTTTTCATTTTCCTACCTCTTGATTTTTTTTTTTTTGGGGGGGGGGCACCCGGGGGCACACTAAATTTATGGGGGGGGGGGGCCCAGGCCCCCGTAGCTACGCCCCTGCCACGCCCATCTCATACGGGAGAAGGAAGGGGCTAACTGATACAGCGACTTTTTCGAAACTAAGAGATTTTTCGGGAAGGGGACCAACTCTTGATAACTGGAAGCTCGTCTTTAATAGGTCATTTATCATTTTAGACGATGTTAAATGATTACTTTATAATAAGCACCCTTCTTGAAAAAAAAGGCTGTATCTTGACAAGTGAAAAAACTGCCCGGCAGCAGCAGGTAAATGCTTGCGCAGTGGATTCCATCCATTTAAGACGCCATTATGCATGCATAACAGGTGAATCAAAAAGGCCATACTGGGTGACTGGGGAGAGAAACAAGCAAAGGGCCCCGGATAAGGGCCTATACTGAGGCGCACACTATACTGTCATTTTCTTTCAACTTAATAGTATTGTGTTAGTAGTGTTTCATTTTATGTTAATAGGCTGATACCGAGTTAGACAGATCACCTGCGTGCTTAGAAACGCCCGTACAAATTAAGCGCCCTATAAATGTAATTATTTAATAGATTGAGAGTTTCAGTGTCTCAGTCATCTCCCTTCTCATCTACAACTTGAGTTTTCATTAGTGAATGTTGTAACAGGGGCAACGGAAAGTTTTCCAAGAAGTGAGTGGCAGCATTGACGTGAATTCACATGGACACGTGCAGAGAAAGGAAAACAAATCCGGCGGGAGGGGGGGGGGGTAATTTAGTTTGTACATGCGGTCCCTTGGTCCTCAAGTGATGAGCAGATTCCTTGACTACAGATTAGGCCTAAAATGAGTCACTTTGAATTTTCTGTTCTCTATGAGGCTTTGGTGCCCATTTTAAATATAAAATTCTTTATTTAGAACTTGAGAATTTAGGGGGCTTTTGTCAAAGGATGCAGTCTGACTGGAATGTGGTGCACCCTAAACTGTACGATTTTTCACCAAAAATGAAGCTCATTAAACAGAGCAATGCGGCCGGAACGGCGAAACGAAAAACCCGGCGAAAAACATGCTGCTTTGGAACGGATTTCTTTCTTCTTTTTTCTCGATAAGAAGAAAATGCTCTGCTTTGGAACGGAAATCGACGTCTAAAAAAGGGGGTCGTCAAAGCGGCACGTCCCCGTATCACCAATATATGTGAGTGCCCCTCCCCCCCCCCCCGAGTTGCACCCCACAGAACTAGAACTTTCAAGTAGAAAGACGTTCGTTGGTGCATGCACCCTACGATCTGAAAATCAATCTTTTACGAACACCATAATGCTAGTCATTATATGCGTTGTGAAACCCCAAAATCTGTCCTGACCTGGCTGCAAAGATATTGAAAACTGCATGCATGCTGAGCGTATTCATAAAGCCGAAAGGTAAGACTGATAAATAATGATTAATGCGGGAAGTCAACTCAGACTCAGTGCATTATTTGGAACGCTATGTAGCCTAGATCTAAACATGGTAAATCTCATAACTGTTACCACTACGTAATTACTAACGTATGGGACTGAACTATAGTCAAATAGTGTTATGAAGATCTTATTATTGTTGTGAATGGATCTTGGATCTTGGATCCTGGATTGGTAGACCTCCTAAACGTAGACAATTGGTATTCTATGTGGCATTATTGTGAAATAGGAAACCACCATTCACTTTTTAGCCCTGAGGGGCGTTCAGTGGTGTTAAAAAAAGGCAGTATATACAGCCACATGCGTGTGTCTTTACCTTACGGCCACACGCGTGTGGTTGTATCCACAGCATCGACACGAGGATACAGCCACACTCAACTGAATTCCCACTTAATGACTTATACTCTGCGCTGCTACAGCTATCGCTAGTGTGTATGTATGCACTGCACAACTGCCACAAGCGATGTGCAAATTCATGCGACAGTGTGTTGCCAAACCCCAAAACTTGGATCGCCACGAAGGTTTTATCTCTTGAAATTCACTGAAATACAAACAATATTGTACTATATTGTCACCTGCTTGCTGACCAGGTGAGAATGAAGTGAAAATATTGTTTGTATAATAAGTGAAATTGAGAGATAAAACCTTCGTGACGATCCGAGTTTTGCAAGTTGCAAAACATACCATCGCATGAATACACATCGCTTGTGCAGTGCATACATACACACTAGCGATAGCTGTAGCGGCGCAGAGTATAAGTGGGAATTCAGTTGAGTGTGGCTGTATCCTCATGTCAATGCTGTGGATACAATCACACGCGTGTGGCCGTAAGGTAAAGACACACGCGTGTGGCTGTATACACTGCCTAAAAAAAAATAGGCAGTGTATTATAGATGGGGGGTTGGGTGTCTGGACACTAACAAAAATGAAGCCTTCCTTTTTGTCTTTGGATGAAACAAAAACTATGCATTGATTTGTGCTAATCATCATCAATATTTGTTCGCTATAATATTGTCTAACAGTTTGTGCTAAAACATTTAAGAGATTTGCTTGTGAACTTTTTCAATTGGCTGTTTAAAATCTATACCCAGTTGTTGGATGTCCGGACAGGTTGTATATCCGGACAGTCGATTTTAAACAGCCAATTGAAAAAGTTCACAAGCAAATCTCTTAAATGTTTTAGCACAAACTGTTAGACAATATTATAGCGAACAAATATTGATGATGATTAGCACAAATCAATGCATAGTAATTGTTTAATCCAAAGACAAAAAAGAAGGCTTCATTTTTGTTATGTGTCCGGACACCCAACCCCCCATCCTACAGCCACACGCGTGTGTCTTTACCTTACGGCCACACGTGTGTGGTTGTATCCACAGCATTGGCATGAGGATACAGCCACACTCGTGTGAATTCCCACTTGAAGTCTGTGCCGCGACGATCCAATTTTGGGGGTTTGGAACTTTGGCAATATACCGTCGCATGAATTTACACATCGCTTGTGCAGTACATACATAGGTCTACACACAAGCGATATCTGTCGCGGCGCAGAGTATAAGTGGGAATTCAGTTGAGTGTGACTGTATCCTCATGTCGATGCTGTGGATACAACCACATGCGTGTGGCCGTAAGGCAAAGACACACGCGTATGGCTGTAAACACTGCCAAAAACATAACTGTTAGTGTTATTCTGTTATTTCACTGAACGCCCTGACCCGAGTGCATTTGCCCCTGTATAGATCGGCTTGTCAACAAAAGAAATATGTTCCCAAATCACACTTTCTCCTGCCAGGTTAGCCATGAAAACTACCTTCCAAGTTCGCCATCGGGCCGATGGCGAACTTGGAAGGTAGATAGATCTACCTGCAAACTTAGATTCTAAATTCTTAGTCTAGAAATAAAGAAACAGACTTTTAATTGCTTCGAGACCCTACCTTCCTGTCAATTCCGTCGCTTGGCTAATTTTCATTTCAATAGCACGACCTCCGACATCGTCAGTTTATTTAGCCTAGGCCACAGGCGCAGGTGAAAGCACCGTTTTTTTTTTTCCTTACATTTTTTGTCTTTTGAAGTTTGTGAATTTTATTTTTGCCTCTGTTAAAGGGAGTGTATAAGTTACAGCCACATGCGTGTGTCTTTACCTTAAGGCCACAAATGTGTGTCTGTTTCCACTCATCCTGTGTACATGGTCAGTGAATTGACCTCGTCCCACAAAAGTGACAATTCTGTACCGAAACTACATACCATGCTTTTCTATTGGTTATTCGATGGAAAGCTGTTGACCTACGAGTCTGATAAACGTCGGTTTTCTTCTTAAAATTCACCATTTTCAGTTCATTCTTCAGATATGAGGCAGAAAGGGGAAAATTGAGAGCCTCAGGAACATTGCTGGTAAGTAAAATCAAAACTTTTCTTCTCTATTATAGAAGATCTAAGTCAATATATTTCGCGTTTGCGTCGGCAATTAGTTTCGCTATTCAAAACGCCGTTTTGACCTACAGGTGGCTGTATCCACATCATTGCCCTGAGGATACAGCCACACACATTTAAATTCCCTATGGCACTGAATAATGTGCTACAGCAGCTATCACTAGCGCATAGCCCATAGCACAAGCGATTTCATCATCAAGGTTTTTTCATCATCTTCTTCAGCAACTCACCGTCTCCGTTCTGCTCCTATTGCCCATCTGCAACTATCTCCTGGACCCCGTACCATGACCCGTTATGGCGATTGTGCCTTTTCTTCCCTTTGCCCCAAACCTCTGGAACAGCCTTCCCATCTACATTCGTGAGGACTCCACTATAGACTCATTCAAAACGCTTCTTAAAACTCATCATATTAGGCAATCCTCTACTTAGTTAATGTATTTTATGTTTGTTCTTCCACTTTTCTCTCGTTCTCTTTTTGTTAAATTATTACATGCGCTTGGAAATACTGCATTAAGCACAATATACATGTTACATGTTTTTATTATTATTTATCTCTTGATTTCACTTGCATACAAACAATATTCTCACTTCATTCTCACCTGATCTGCAACCAGGTGACATTAAAGTAAAAATATTGTTTGTATGTCGGTGAATTTCAAGAGAAAACCTTTTTTGCAACACATTAATAATCCTGACTGATGTCATGCAAAATTTAATTGTTAACACGTTATTTCTGAGACATTGTGCAAATAATTATTTATATCCAGAACTACATTCAGCCTGAGAATAAGATGAGAAATCTTGAGATCTTACATTAACTTAAGAATCTACAGTGTAGACTATCTACTCTAGTTCATTTTAATTCAAATTTTGTTAATTTTTGGTAATTTTTTATCTTCTTTCTCAATTAGCAAAGCCTGATTTTTAAAGAATCCTGAGAAAGCAGTTCATCATTTACATTTAATGACTGAGAATCTGTTCAGAATTCCAAGATGGCTGTTGAAATAGCTCAACTCTTTAGTCACCAAAGGTAAGTGCTTCATATTTTGGAGCTTCTACAGCCTGTTAAAGCCAGACAGGAGTTAGATTAAGTAACTTATTGGTAGTGACATGGGACATCGCCCCTCTGAGTTGTAGTTGTAGGAGACAAGCAGAAGTCAAATATTTTATGATCAGCTAGTGGTTTCATAGGATAAATATTGTGCTTTTAAAAAAATCTTTTCTGTTCACAGTCATCTGCTGCATTACAATGTCTATAATAATGTTCCATTCAGATTCATTATGCCTCCAAGAGAAAATGTAGTATTCATGAAAGGAGATTCTTCATATCATCGTAAATATTTCTGTAGGAACTCTTCCGTCATGTACATCCATTGTAGATCTAGTTATTTTTTGTTTTATTACAGGATTGGTGACAGTAAGACGGCCGTTCTCCTTGCCCTGTATTTCCCTCTAGGGCTAATCATAGCTGTGTTAAGGCTTTTCATCGGTCTACATGTTTTCATTGTTGCCTGCATTCTTCCTGTTCAAGTGCCCTTCAGAAGGTAATGAAATAAAATTGACAGGGGGGGGGGAGTCTGGGGATGGGGTATGATTGCTTACAGTGGATAATGGAAACAAATTGACTGACCTTGTGTATGCTAGAAGAATGAAGAACATTACTGTGATGTGTTAAACCCTGTCTTTACTCTTACTGAAGCATCATATGTCTAATATGTTACTGTATGAAGTATTTTATCTTATTCATTGTGTTTCCAACGTGCCATGTGTATTCATTTTGAGATATATCTTTTGTGAAAATGTGAATTGCAAATAAAACGTTTAAAAAAAACCACCTGTCTTTACAGACCATAATATTGGTTCAGTTATCTAAACTGAAAAGAAACTAACCATGCCATCTGAGACGATAATTTATCTGATTTAAGTTTAGATGTTTTGTGAATTATTTCATCCCATTTGTTTCCTCCTAAAGGCACAGAACTCCTAGGGTATGATTACATTCCAAATACGTATCTAGGATGAGATTGAAAGATAATCGGCAGTTGATCCTATATTCTTGTATTCTAATTTATTTAGTAGTATAAGTTATTATTCTTTTGTGTATAGTATATTTATTTGGTTGATTTTTTTTCTATATAAATTCTATCTTGTTTGTAAAGCACTTAGGGATTTTGTTTTTAATATTAAGCACTATATCAAATTCAAACTATTATTATTATTATTATTTCAGAGTTCTGCTAAGGTCAATGTACACTGTGCTAGGTTTCATCATTTACCCTTCAAATCTACAGCATCGAAAGCAGGATGTGAAGGTGATTGTAGCCAATCATGTCTCAGTATTGGATCATGTGATCATCGGACTAATATTTCCTTCAGTTGTTGTAAGTAGCTGTTTACTTTCATTGAGACCTCCACACTTGATTGATATCAAGTCATTATTCTGTATTCTGTATTAAGGGCTTTAGTGTTGAACATTTAGAATGTCATGTGTTTCATGAGGTTACTTTTCAGTAAGAGTACCTTTATCTTTCTCTAACTTTCGTAGTAAGAGGGTGACTAGTTTAATTTTTCAAGTGCTTGTTATAACAATAATAGCAATAGTTCATTGAAGCTAAAGCTGATGTGAGCTAAGGTAATATCAGCAAACATCTATGGACAGGCTTGGTAATTACTGATGCTCTTCAAATACATACTATTTCTATTATTTCTAATATTAATCCTTCAGCCCAACTTATGGAGCCTTTTCCATTTCTCAAGTTGATGTGCGGGTACATGAACTTGATAGCATCTCAGGAAAGACCGGTGTTCAGTCTATCAGGAAACCTTTCTATTTGATATTTTATTTGTGATTGATGTTTACTCTGCAGCCCAATGTGTGGAGCCTTCCCCCGTTCCTGAACTGGATGCTAGGATACACCAACATGAGAGCTTCTCACGGGAGACAGGTGTTCTTAGATGCTGTCAGGAAACATTGTCACCAGGACCGGAGACCATTGCTAGCGTTTCCTGAGGGGGCTATGACTAATGGCAAGGCTGGTCTGCTTAAATTTAGGTAGGTGAACAGTTGGAGGTTTGCAAAGATTTCAAATCACTACAGCCTGAATTCACTGAAGAGGTTTATATTCAAACCATGGCTTAAACCTCCATAAGCTTAGTACGCACATGTCATCTGTTCCAGTGGGCGGACAGCATTACTTTTACATACAATTTTAGTCCACGGTGTATTGTTTAATAAACCATGGTTTAAAATAAACCCCCCTTCATTAATTGGGGGCTAGATATCAGTCATATTACTGTTTGATTTCTAATGTAGGAGGTCATACATTCTGTTGCCAAGTTGAAAATTACTGGTAGGCCTTTGTTGTTTCCCTACGCAAATTTTACATAAGATTATTGCAACTATTGAAAAATGATGTATCTACACTTAGGCGTAATAGGAAACACCGTGGTTCGAAAAGAAGCATCCGTGATGCTAATGGAACATTGTTGAAAATCAGAATTTTGAAACACAGATTGATAATTACATGGATAGCCAGTAGACTTTGTAAATGAATATACAGTCTTGCTGTGGAATGATATTGCCTGAAATTTCTTCCCAATATGTCACAATAGATATTTTAATTTTTGCATTTTTGCATTTTGCATTTTGCATTCTGGACGCGTTCTTTTGCACCATGGTGTTTTACTAACACGCCTTAAAATGATTTCCTTGTCTGAAGTATGCAGGCCAAACATAAGTATTACTGTATGCTCATTATATGAATCCTGGGATACGCCATAGTTGTCAGTTGATGATGTGGATTCATTTCCTTTTGAATGGAGAGGGCATGATGTTAACCCATTGACTACTGAATTATCAGATTCCCATAGGTTTAACAAAGGGTCCACCCAGTTCCAGTAGCCAAAAGGTTAACTAATGCAATACAGAATTTCATGAATTATTTAATGTCATAATGGTAACTATGATATTAATGACAGATTTATGAAAATGCTTTTTTCTTAGGAATCAAAATTTTTAAATTTCATTTCTTTGATTTTTGTTCCCATTTCAGTACTTGGGCGTTTGCTTTAGAGCATGACGTTCAACCAATCACAGTAACAATCAATAGACCAGTGATAAACATCAAAGCAGAGGTGTTAGGAAGCAGTCTATGGCAGGACCTTCTCTGGTTCCTTTTTGTACCATTCACAGTCTACAGAATCAAGTGAGTACTTACTTGTAGTCTATTCAACAGCTGTTTGTAACAGTGTGCTTCTTGTTCTTGTTGTTGCTCTGTCTTGTTGTTGCTGTTGTGGTTGTTTTCCTTTTTTGTTTATTCAATTATTTTTTATCTTGCTATATAGTTTACTAAGTTAGTTAATGCAGGCTGGAAAATCAGGTTGGTAACTGTCATGCCTTCATTAGTAAAGTTTCAGGGATAATTTTTCATACATTCAGATTAATGATTTTCAGGATTTATTCTGTTGTTCTTGTTAATGCTATTATGAATAATAGCCATCATCATAACCAAAATCACCACCACCGCCACTGTTCTTGTTAATGCTATTATGAATGATAGCCATCATCATAACCAAAATCACCACCACCGCCACTGCAACCACCACCACCACCACCACCACCATTACCACGACCATCACCACCACTACCACCACCACCCCCACCTCCACCCCCACCTCCATCATCATCATCATCATCATCATTATCATCATCATCATCATCATTATTACTACTGACATCATCCTCATAGCCATTATTATTATCATTGTCATATTATCATCATTACTGGTACCAGTTGCAGTAAGAACTAAAAATACACTCTACTCTTTCACATTGTACTTTAAGAGCCAGTTTATTCAGTGTTAGCTATGTCCACTACCTGTAAATGAGCAATCATGCAATTTACCCCGCTCATTCTGTCATTCAGGTTTTAATTACATGTTATTCCACATTTTCATATCTGTCATATTGTCACTTGTAGTACATATATTTCTGAAATATGTTCTTATCATATAACGTAAATATTTTTGCAAAACTATCAGTGGTGCATATATTTGTTCTTACATTTGTTTGTTTGCTTGGTTTCTTTGCATTTATTTTTTTTGATATGGTTAATTTGATTGTACAATTTTAATTGTGTTTTTACTAGCAGGGCCCCACAGGAGGCCAGCATATACTGAATGGGCTATCCTGTTATTAGATGAATGACTAAATAGATAAACAGTTAAGTAAATGTGTAAATAAAATATGACTGATTATGATTATGATTATGATTATTATCTTTTATAACTTAGGGTTTTACCTGTAGAGAAGAGAAGTGACTTTGAGGATGCTGATGATTTCTCCAGAGGAGTACAGGAGATAATGGCTGATGCTATGGGTCTGACTCCCTCTCCATTTACTAGCGCTGACAAGGCTGAATATGTCAAGAAACTTGGTGTCCAACATACAAGAGGTTTGTAGATTTGAAGTCAGAATTATGTACTACAAATGTATACTACAATTCTGTTTCATTTCATAAGGTAAATAGCTACCTCATATTAGCTGTTACCAATTTTGTAATGTTAAGTCAGACTCACAGAGGCGTTTTCTGACAACAGCTAATATGTACCTCATATTAACTGTTGCCAATTTTGTAATGTTAAGTCAGACTCACAAATACGTTTTCTGACTTCACCTGACTGGTGTCAGCTTCACTCAAGTACCTGCCTTGACTCCCTGGGGAGCGTTTCATGAAGTGTCTTGTCAGTGATTTTCACTGACAAATTTGCTCTCAGCCAATCAGATGCAAGGATTTCAGTAGCTTATAATAGCTGTCAGTAAAAATCACTGACAAGACACTTGATGAAACACTCCTCAGATGACTCAATTTTACTCTTGTCTCAGGCTCTAGGATTTGATTACACAACTGTGTGATACACCAATAAACTTCAACATGTCAGCAGGACTTAGATTTTTGGTCATGAGTTTATCAGCACTTCTTACTCTCACACATCCTCAATTTCATTGAACATGTTGATCTTCCTAAATAACAAAAGGATAGATTGATTTATCTTCAGTCTTTTCCTCATGTTTTGCTTGCAGAGAGGACCACTCCCCGTCCACAGGTCAGACAAACCATGAATGTGCAATCACAATCACAGGGGGAGTCCCCTAGATCAGGAAGGGATTCCCCTCTAGACAGGATGGTCAAACAGGTCCAGGAAGTTTTGCCTCATATACCTCAGAATATAATAAAAAAAGATCTAGGTAAGTATTTTGATATGAGGATGATAATGGCAAGAGTACTATTGAAATGCATTTTGTTGTCATTTTAACGGTTGCAAAGTTTCTACTTCACATGCCATACAAGTCCTATGTTTCTTTGCAAGGCGCTCTATTTCGGTTGTCTCTCTTGACCAAGGCATGGTAATAAATATATTCACTATTAAAACGCTTTGAAGGACATTTGTCTGTAGTTGAACATAACAGTGCAATACAAGCTGAATTCAGTCGATGATTTCCAAATTAACCTGTACGGCAATTTAATTTCACTACACTGCATATTCTCCGCAGACCCTAGCTCAAGTTATCTCAAGCTTAGTATTCAACAGGTTAAATGAAGCTGGACCTCAACCGCATTATTAATTTCAAGTTTAATTTACTGACTCTTGTTTCATATGTACAATATGTGCATGAAAACTTAATGATATGTAAGCCATTCCTCGGCCCCGTAACACAAAACTTAGCAATTGATCATACGATTGATCTTTGCGATTGATTGCATTGATCACTATGTGCAATCAATCGCAAAAATTTATCGTACGATCAATCGCTAAGCTTTGTGTTACGGGGCCCTCGTCTTTTTCTCTTTTTTTGGATATTCTTGGCTACGGAAAGTTGGGCTGTTTAGAATAGTGGACTGTGCACTGAGTAACTTCTTTTTTGACATTATGTCGCCACTGTAGTTTTGCATAGATGCAACAATTGTTCTTAAATGACTGCTCTCTTTAATATATATGTATATATATATATATATATATATATATATTTTTTTTTTACAGAGACTACCAAATCAGTTGATACAACTATCTTCAACATCTTAGAGAATAACACTGCCATCCCGATACCAGCAGAGGAGGTACCTGGTCCATCAAAGGTGTCTCCCACACCCCTCTCTACACCCCATACTAGTCCTCAAGGTTTACCCCATAACACATTCTGCATGACATCACGAAGCAGTGAATCAACATCTTCTACCATCTCTACTCCATCACCAGCAGTAAGAAAATTCTTCTTTTATTTTTGTTGTGAATGTGACAAAAGATTCAGGCAAGCCATCTTTACAGGTGTGCACACATATTGTGTGTGCATGTTTAATTGGGTTTTTACAGATGTATATCCATCGGATATGATTATTCACATCTGGGACCAACCTTTAGCATCACTGTCTGAAAGATGAGACTTGGGTTCGAACCTGGGTCCGATTTGAGTCAGTTTGTAGGCAAAGACATGGAGCTGACGGTGGACGTTACTACTAGACCAACACCTACTCCCTTGGGTGTACACATAGGCACAATAATGTCCATGTACACTGCTTCTGCTGAAAAACAGGGAATTTTAGATACCTGTATACTACATTGCCTAAATGCACTTTTGCTGGTGCATTATCTATTTAACCCTAAAAAGACTGGACTATTTTTGGAGGTATTTAGAGACTGCAACATGCATCCTGTTAGGTTGTCCCCTATTCAGTCAGCTGAACTACAATACTCCATTAGCTGTAAATACTTCTGAAAGAGTACATGTTCTTTTTGATACCACTAATCTTCTAGTAAGAATCTTCTTGTTGCTGGAAGAACAAAGTCGTCCTTTGGCGATCGTGCTTTTACTGCGGCTGCTCCATTTCTATGGAACCAGTTACCAGCCGATATCCGTTCAATTGATTCCTTTGATTCCTTTAAGTCAAATCTGAAAACGGTCCTCTTTGCTAAAGCGTACAGTGGAATGTAATTCAACACAAATATGTAGTTTCTTATTCTATTTACTTTTCTTCTTTTCATTCTTGACTATTCATGCACCTCGGAATAGTATTACTAGATAGATGGCGCAATACAAGTGCATTATATTATTATTATTATTATTATTATAATCAATACATTGATGATCAATTTATGTTTCTTGCAGTGCACCAAGTTTGCAGCAGATAAGTTTGGATCATCGTCCAATGAAAGACAGAAATCACTACAGGAACGTAAAGCTGCTCTACTCGCCAATGCTAGGAAGTAAGTCTTATCATTTGATTAATATCTGTTAGACAGAGTCATGGTAGCCTTCAAATTCACTGGGTGATTTCAAGTTCGGTGTGCGGTGTTGGTGTTGGTGTTGAGAGCGTGGAAAGGCTCCTGAACCGAGCTCCAACACCGACGGTCAGTTTAGAGGGACGATACCGATCACCTTATCGATAGCTCAACACCGGGTGACGTCATACGCTAAAGCGAAAGATCTCGACGATGAAATCATTTTCCATCAGAATTTCTAATAAATCTACATCTTACTGGATTCGAATTGCATAATCATTTGAAGAATCCAAGGGGAAAAATATTACTCTGCCATGGGAAATATGTGGTTTTGATTATACCAAGTTGTTTTGACTGCAAAATGGGTTTAACCACCGACATGTGACGAGTGGCCATAGCAAAGAGTGCCGCTGCTGCGCGAGGGACAAGCAGCAATAACATGTATGATTACAACACTAACACCAACACCGTACTTGAAATCATGAATTTCCCGATCCCTAGGGGCTGGTGTTGGTGAATGGGGAAATTGCATGTACATCGTCAACACGAACCGTGATACTCGGTTCAGCAGACGACATTCAACACCAGCGAACAACACAGACTACCGGAAATGCGTCAGATTTTGCGAGGTCAACCCCAACACCAGCCTGATTTCAAGTTTGGTGTTGAGGCTGGTGTTGGTGTTCTCACAACACCAACACCAGCCTCCAACACCAAACTTGAAATCACCCACTGTGTGGTATGTTAGTAAAAAAGGTTTCTTTCAAATGTTAAGCTCCTAATAAAGGAGCAAAAAGATAGTAATGATGGTGCTCTGTTCTTACCTAGGATAATGTGGATACAGTAATCTTTTCAAGAGCTTTTGAAATCATTACCCATCATAATGCATTGTAACCTCATAATGCATGAAAACCAGGTTAACTTGTGTATCTTGTAATTATTATGTTTAAAGTGCTAGGCTTATGGACTATTTGTTTGAAAGACCAAAGTACAAAAAAGAGTGATGGAAATGATTCCAATTTGATGTTTTCAATATGATGTCTGTCTAAAAAATGCCTGAAGCTCTTCACTTTTAATGGTCAAGAGTAATGTCAGTGCTCAAGTTATATGTCTGATTCACTTTCTCATTTATATATGTTTTGTTTTGTTTTGTTTTTTTCATTTTGCATCAGGCGATTCACGGAAAAGTCCCAAACGGAAAACTGATGGATGTTCTTTGCTCCAAGCAATTTAGTGAAATTCTTCCATTGATGCTTCATTGCAAACAAGTAACAGTGGGGGTGAACAGTATTGTCCAAAACTATGTACCATCTGAACAGTTTCTGAAACATTTTCGTCAAATTGGAAGGGACCTCAACAGCATCTAGACTTCCCAAATCCTTGTTGCTAGTCTTATAGCTAGGATATTTTAAATACTTGTTGCCATGGCAGTAAAAATGTTGAATTTTTGAAAAAATAAATTTAACCTTTGAACCAGTATAATTGCACATTTATGCATTGTAGAGTCCTGGGTTTATGTGAAATTAACAGTTCAGTGGTGGCTTTTATCCTTAAGTGGTGGTTTGTCCCGACCACCTACGACCAGTGCTGCTATAAAACTGCCTGTTGCCATCAATGCTTTAAATGTAATGAGAGAACAAAAAATAGAATGCTGATGGTAGGTTCTGTGCTTTCTGCAGTTTACAGTATAAATCTTTTGTTCATTTATTTCATATGAAAATTATTAATTTGTTGTCATGGCCTTTTTGCACACAAAGATTGTCATCAATTGTTTTAATTTTTTTTAAAGACTTGTCCACATATTCAGCAGTAAACCACTTAAAGGCTCACAGAAGAACAAACAAACATGGTTTTATTTACACAAAGTGAATGCAAGTGATGCAACAATGTGGTCACGGCTGTTTCACTCCCATAGACCATGTACAAAATAAGCCCCCCAAAACGCACGCGCAAAATCCGCGCGTGTTGCACACAATAACATTTCAGGCTGTTGCAAAATTTATTATCACGGACTCGCTCAGCGACGCATAACGCGAGTGAGAAAATGCGGTAAGTTTAAAACCATGGAATTCATTTTTCGCTTACCTCATAAAGAATTCCTTCGAAAGATATCATGGACATACAAAAGTTCCACGGGAAAATATTATTCAGAATGTCTACATTTATCCAATATGACGCCAAAATACGATAACTCCAGAATTGTCTTCTCACTTTTGTCGGGACGTCCAGCGTAACTCGGCAGTAGCAAACTTTCATCTCATTTGAGCCGTGTTTATTCCGCCCAATATCATGAGAAAGAAGCACGTCCACATACATGCTTGCACGTCTAACGAAAGATGGACCAGTCTTACACAATATATCTGATTTCCATTTATAACCCGTGGCTAGATTTAATGCAATCGAAATTCTACGACCAATTCAACATACTTTGAGCTTTAAAGTGCAGTGAACGCAAATATTGTCAATTTGAAGATTGGTAATTGCAGCACGGTATATATGTATATAATTGTCAGAATATTTCTAAAATCTTATGTTTTAGTAAGTCATACGTCATTCATTAAATAATGGTTATTTACTTCTTCTTATTTGAAATATTAGATTGTCCAGAAATTGTACCAGTGACGTTCTATATTTATTTTTAAAACAAAATCTGTAAAATATGAGAAAATGAAATTGGCAAAAATGCTATAGCGGCAGTAGTAGGCGCGCGCGGGAACGGATCCCAAACTGGGTCTAGAATCAATGTAAACAATGTAGATAGTCTTCTTTAGACCATGTTGTATGCCAAATTTGAAGCATTCATGCAGTGAAAAGTAAAAGGTTTTTTCACACTGTCAAAATAGTCTATGATTACTATAGTACGTGTTTTTGTTCTCCGTTTGGAAATAATTTGTCGACGCTCGATAGAGATTTATGAGTGATTCACGTCGACAGGGTCTAAACGTTCTAGACCTTGCATGTAGACCTAGATCTGTAGATTAGAAGATCTTCAGTAGAAGTAGGCCGGGTCAGGTCCCTCGCCGGCCGGTCCCGGATCCAGCGCTGCGCTAGCTAGCGCATAGCGTAGACCTAAGCTAATGTCTGATGCTTCTACTGGATCTCACTAATTCCTTGAATACGAGACCCACAAACAATTCAGTACAAATAAACAACTTCACATTATTTGAATAAAATATTCTTTCTGAAATTTGTAGCAAGATCATTTCAAATCATTGCACTTGAGGCTTCAGTGTATTATTATTATTATTATTATTTTTATTATTTTATTTTTTTTAATTTTTTTTATTTATTTAATTTATTTTATTTTATTTATTTATTTATTTATTTATTTATTTTTTTTTTTTTGGGGGGGGGGGGGGGGGGGGCCGGGGGCATCGATATACCCTATAAAGTTTTTTCTTTTTATATTGATGGGGGGGGGGGGGGGGGAGAAAGCACTGGCCGGGACATCAAAATACCACCCTCCAAGTTATTGAAGTCTTATTGTTTTTTGTCGGTTAATTTAATTAATTAAAACTGAGAAACATCTTTTTAAAAAAAATTCTGGTGAGGTTTTTCTGTTTTCTTTCTATTTTTTTTTGGGGGGGGGGGTGGGGAGGAAGAAACACCTTTAAAAAGCAGAGCATCTTTATCTCCATTACTTAATAAAACAAGACACCCTTCAGAAACTTTGTCCCCCCCCCCCCCGAACCGATACTCTGGCCATTTAAGAATAAATCCTAGTTTCTCGTCCCCTACAGTTTTTTTTTTTTTTTTTTGTTTCTAATGCACCTCAAAACTTTTCTCCTTTTGCTCTATGAATATCAACCTAAGTACACCTGTACAATGTAATGACAAAGTTTTACATACACCATGCAATATTTAATTGAGCCTGTTGCAATCAAGGAATTTTTTTTTCAAACTGATTGAATTCATGTAAAGGAGAATAATGTTTCAAATAAGTAAATTAAAAAAAATAATAACCCCTTGCTCAATTTGAAATTATCCCAAAATAGGAATTTTGCTTGCCCTTATTTGTTTTAAAAGTTTACATTTGGTTGCCAAGCCTTCAGCCTTCATTACAATACCACCATTGCACTTCTCATCATGCATCTCTCAAATTCATCTCTGGTTTTGCTCTAACACTCTCTCCATTTACACAACCCTTCATGAATCTACGTGATTTTATTTCGTATCTCTAGTCATATATGTGACCTTTCATGTATGGCGTTTAATGAATTTGTCATGTTTATATCTGGTTGTGTTGCTTTTCACATCGATCCTCATCTCCCACAACCTTTTGCATCAAATTTTCATGCATTTCTTCCTTTGCACACACAGCATCTGACTATTAACCCTCAAAGTTTTGATGAACAGTTAAGGGCAATTTACAAGAAGGAAACGGAAATTTCAAATTTATTCTATAAAACTTTAATCAGCTATATGAATGTCAGGATCTTGAAAACGACCTCAAAAATACTGTACTGCTTTTTAGGTGTTTCATTTATAATGATGTATTGTATGCTGTTCCATATGATTGCTTCGTTCTGCTGTTGCTGATTAAAATCTAAGTGCCCCCTCAAATGAATCTGTTCATCTAACTTTCACTGACAAGGTACAAGGGAGGGGGAGGGGGGGGGGGTGGTAATCGAATCTCCATAGGTCACATAGATCAACTTGCTCTTCATCTACCCATAATTGCAACACCTAAAAGAGCGAAAAGCTTGGAAATGCAAATAACATGGACAAGAAAAACAGAACACCTTTCTTTAACACTATACATGTAGTTAGACTACAGTACAAAAGCAACATGTAGAATAAAGATAAGGGCAATAAAGGAGAGGTACTGATATCATGGCGCAAGGGTTGATGATGAAAGAGGCTGACTGAAATGATGATGATGATTCACTAGGCTTACATGTGCAAGATTAAAAGAATAGAGGATTTTAAGTCTTCCCTTTCAACTGCTTGCTGCTATGGTATTATGAGGGAAAGAAATAGTGATTTTGACAAGAGAAAAATACTAGGATAAATTTAACTGATTCTCCAAAGAAAAGAAAGGCAAGGGCGCACCTCATCCAGAAAGATATTGCATTAGAAGGGTTAAGTGAATCATAAGTAGTTACATCTCATCTTATCCCAAAAAAAAAAGAAAAGGAAAAGAGATGGAGAGAGGGTTTTAAAAGCTGAGGAAGAAGCTATGACTGAATGTCAACCCCCCCCCCCCACCAACAACCATGTAATTGTTCTGTGAAATTTTCATCATTCAGCATATCCTGTCATCCAATATAATTCTTATCAAGGACAAGTACCTTCCAACTCTAAGGCCTTAGGTATTCTTTGGAGCAATGAAGCAAAATTCAAATTTTGGTAAATTTGTCCAATCTACAAAATAATTGTTTTTGAAGTCCGGTAATAATCTAATTTTCAAAACTACAATTCAATCAAATGACAGGAGTCTATACCTTAAAAAAATTATTAAATACAAATTCATCTCAATGAATGATTCAAAGAAAATGTACATAGAAAAATACAGGTATATTAGATAATCTCATTAACTATTTTGTAATACACTAATAAAATGTACACACAATCTATATGCTGTCAATCAGGGTGATAAGATTGATGAAAATGTCCACAGAATATTAATGGATGAAATACCACTTCATAATTTGTTAGTGAAAGGAAGCATTTTCCTTGCTGTCAAAAAATCTTATTGCAACAGGTCAGGAAAATGTTGCATCATGAACGAAAGGTGTCATAACAGACAACTTTGAGTGCATACTGGCAGGCTAGTGACTTTCAAAGTTTGGAACAGTCGAACAACTGTAAGGTTTTCATTTTTTTTTTTTTCAAAGAAACCCAGTGTCAATGAACTGTCCTGATGTGTGCTGCTGTCTCTTTGTCCTGCTGTATCATGATCATCTATTGACATGGTGTCTGCAGTCTGTTCCCAACACAGTCCTTACTCTTGTACCAGTAGTTACTTGCTACATGTAGTTTCATCAGGTGGTCATTACAGATTATCATATTGATATCTCCTCAAAAGAAACCTCCCAAGAATCCTTCTGAACTCAGAGAAGATCATCTTGGAGAATGCTACCAGTTGATTGTTGATGGATTTAACCTACAGAGTCCTGTGATAAACCAAAAAGATACATTTTGTTTACCAGAATATTCACACAACGACCCTTACATTAAAGAAAAAATGAGTAAATACAAGAAACACTGAACCAAGTGCAACATATGTGAAACTGATTTGCTGCCTTCCAAGCTGCATGTAAATCGTTAGTTCCATTACACAGTAAAAGAATTAAATGACAGCAAAGTCATTTTTCGTGATAGGCTTTTTGATGATTCTAAAGAATATTATTTTCTAATGCAATAGCATTAATCAAGATATTTTTGCCAATTACGCCATGCCTACAGCTACGTGAAATTTGTGTATGTTCACTATACAATCAGCTTTATTAGTCTACTGCAAACTGACAATGAAGACATAATACTGAATGGATATTTCACAAAAGGCAGAAATGTCCAAAATTTCTTTGCAGGTTCCAGCATGACTGCAGTTGCTAAGCTAGCAAATTTTTGAAGTTGACTTTGCCCCCACCCCCCCCCCCCCCTCCCAAAAAAAAATCAGGTTCGCAGCCAGGAGTTTAAGGGGAAGGCTGCGGGCCTGCTTAAACACCCATGGAATATGAATGCCATACCAAAGTGTCCTTGAAGTTGTTTCAGGAGACTCAAAGTTCAAAATAGATATTCTAAGCTGCCATGACTTTCTGGATTGCCCCACCCCATTTCCTTCATGCAAATTTCATCTGCAGTTAAAATGAGGAAAGACTGCAAGTAATACAGCTGATTTTTCTCTTCAAACTTGCTGCTCTTTTCAAATATAATTGTACATGACATTTTTTTGGAGCTCACAATCAAAGGTGAGAATATTTTTTTCCTGAATCATGCAACTAAGGAAAAAAGATGTGGACATAGAGAGATGCTAAATTTGGCCTCTTACCTTCTTTGAATTTTGCTTGGAGCATTCATCTGCAAAATAAAAGCTTCATTCCAAAATTCATACAGCAAGGATGACCAGTCCACTTCCGTTACAGAGGCACCTATATGTATTTCAAATAGATAATGTAATAATTAGTACCACCAATGAACTTTCTTGAAGACATAGCTATAAATGTTAATGTACATTGCATTGTGATGATGTTGATAATAATGATAATGCAATATTAAAAGCAGTACTCAATAATAAAGAATAATAATCATCATCATTAATAATAATAGAAAAGAATAATTTTCCCTTTTATCAACCAAGAAAACGATTCAGTCATGTCAGTTAGTTTTGAAATGTAGATTTGCATTCATTATTACTTGTGCATAGGCTATCTGCCTTCATTTTGGATAAAGAATGACACTGTCATTGACTTGGACTTGAAAATCTGCATTACTGACATTGCTCCTCATTTTGAAATTTAATGACAAATCAAGCATGTAAGAAATAAAAATTTGCACAAACCAATGATTTCCTGACTTCTTCACTATTTGTTTTCCTATGAAGACAAAGTGCGTAGACTTAGGTCTTCACATTATACTCCAATAATACCTCATCAGTATCGTGGGGGGGGGGGGGGGAGGGGAGGGCACTCAGTATATAATGTGTCGTAAGCAAAATGTGTCGCAGAGAAGACCCCCATTTTTACACAAAATTGTCATTCCAATGCATAACATTTTTTTTCTTGTTGAGAAACAGGAGAAAAAACCATTCCAAAGCAAATGTTTCTCTTTTCGTTATTTAGCATTTTTGGTGAAATGTGGCTCGCACGTTGAACACCAAGGGCCTAAATCCTTGTTGCGAAGGGCCAGGGAAGGTTTGAAAAACAACATGTAGACTAACAAGAGATCTACTAAGGCCAAGTAAGAAAAAATATTAGTTTCTCGTCCTAACTTTTTGAAGAAAAGGAGGATGAGAGCATTTTTTTTGTTTTTTTTTTTTGGCCTTTTCACTGCACAATGCTATTTGGGTAGTCTAATTTCCAGTTGTTTTAATTACAGCACGATGTGTAGGCTGTGCATACATGTGCGAGGTTAAACGGCTGGAAACAGTGAAAATTAATCGAAATTTCGTATTAAAAAAATTTTTTTTTAATGCAGTGGCATCATACAGGCAGGGCCAGGGACAAGAAACTAATAAATTGTTTTACTTGGCCTAATCCTACATGACATCCCCAACAAAAAGATTTATTAACAGAGATGTATTTTGACTGATACTTCGTTAAATTTAACCTACATGGAGATCGTAATATCAATTCATTCAATCAGTTTATTCATTTCCAATATTATATTCTTGTGGGTTAACATCAGATTGCTGGAATGTATCACAGGAATTTCGAAGAAGTTTGTCTCTGAGTCTTTGCTTTGTCAGTATTTTGAAAATATAAAAAAGTACATTATCACATTGTAACACTAACACTGAGTAACAGTTAGTTTGTGAAATTAACATGTAACTGTTTAGATCTAAATCAATGCTATGATTTTAATCAAACCACTTTGATTAAAATCAAGTTAAGCCAAGACATTTTGGCAGGTCTAGATAGTTGATACATAAAAATATTGACCAGCATTTGCTTTATCTGATTCCTAAAATACTTCTTGCTAAATGGCTGAAATTATTGCTCGATATCAATTGACCCCATGCACAACACGAGCACAGAAACAACATGCAACCCGCTGAGCAGGAATGCGGATGGAATAGACGGGAGCTAGCCACACTAGCCCCGGCCAGTCCGGCAGGCCATGGGCCTAAAGACTGGCGCGTATACGCGCAGTTCCACGCGTAACCTCTTCACACTAGCTTTTCTCATTATTTTAGGTCAGAATTCATGAATAAGCCCCTGTTACTTTGCTAAATCTAAAAAGATATAGCCACGGGTTAGAATTTTCATCCAGATGGTCGCAGAGCACAAATCGAATACTTCAGAAGCGAACAACGTTTTACTGGAGATCGTGCTCAGCATTTCACAAAACAAGAGTTACACGCAACCCTGTCTTTTCGACATATTATTCACCACCGGAAGTTAAACATGTGGAAGAAAAACACTGTAAACACATCCAAACATTAGATGTTTCTTAAACTTACCCTTTTATTACATGCACAATCATTCTTTTGACGGAATTTCGCAAACATCGATGACCAGGTACAAGACATGGGGCAGTGGTCTAGGATTGTTTCGATGGGCCTCATACCTTGAGTGTTCGAATAAAGTCGTTGTCAACAACACACGTGCCGTGTGCATATGCTTACAGTACCGTGAGGGGGCGCTAGGCTTTTTAGTACATTGAAACGGCCGTGTGGTGTACACATACTCTCTTACCTGTGTGTGTAATAAGATTCAGAAATGTACTCTTTTCAAAAACCTGCATTTTTTTTTTTTTCAGTGGTTTACCGCTGCATATATCTAAACGAGCCTTTATAGTGGAAAGAATAAATGATTTGATAATCATTATAACAGGCATTTCCCACCGACCCTAGCCCGAGTTATCTCCGGCAAAGTGTTCAGTGGGTTAAAAGATTAAATGGGTAAATGGGTGTTTCAAGGATAGGAAACCAAAGAGGGGTTCATTGTGGAAAGCTTATTATTATGCCTCTAGGTTAATATGTCTGTTCATGAAAGAAAGAGATAGGGGGAAAAAAGATGGTAGATTTAGGGAAATTTGATTTACTGCCTTTTTATATCTGCCTCTACATTGAGCACAACATCATTCTATGTATGTATGTACATGTTGAACTCTTTATTATTAGTTTGCATCACATGATTAACTGGAATTCACAAAGGTTGTTTAAATTTAGACCATGGTTTATGCAGATTTTCGTGGTACACTGTATAAAGTGCGCTTGCTTTGGTGCATACACTAAGAAAGGTCCAATAATGAATGCTTGTGTTCAGCAAATGGTGCTAAATTTATGCCAGTTGCCATGGTTTAGGCCATGTTTTATGTATATTAATTCAAATAAAGCATGCATGAATTTACATAAATTGGCTTATCATTCATAACAGTTTATGAGTTCAGAATTTGTCTGTGGTTTCAATTCAAATTTAGACTCAAAAAGCTTAGTTAATGTTTGGTCAGCAGATTTCAGCTGTTTAAACAGACATTTGGATGCTTGAACTTTTAAAATGACATGAAAACATAAGATTACAATCACTGCTTAGCTTTGAGTTGAAACAACAACAAAAAAAAAAAAGGTAAGAGAATGTGCAATACCTAATTATATCCTAAGCAGTGAGCATGCCTCCAAGTTAAAAGGTTTTAACATTGAAAGAGCAGGTAGCATCAGGCTTCAGTAGAAGTTTACTAGACCCAATCTTGATTTGTCACCTGCAGTTGAAGTGGGAAGCTACAGCAAATGGAACCCTGTTTATGATAGGCCCATATAGTTATGGAAATGTGGAATCTTTGTTGTTATTTTGATCATTGATGTGTAAACCTGGCATGTTCAACAGCAAAATGATTATTCTGTTCAATGCTGGAAAAAGGGATGTTTTTGAAAAGTACTGTCTAAGATTTGCAGCAGCCTCAGGATCAGTTATCCCACAAGAACAACCTGCTTCTCTTTCAGACCTTCTGAAAGTTTATCTGAAGGTTTGCTTGACCAACGTCAGCCTAAAGCCCACCGCACACTATACGATCCGACTGACCAGATTTTCGAACAAATTTCATTTTGCATTAAATATGAAAGTCTGAACAAGTATTAAGGAAGTAAAATCATCATATTTAAAGTTTGGAAGAATGGTAGGAATATTAATATCAAAATTTTGGTTAATTGCAAGCCTTGTGGTAGGAGTAAGATCAAATCGGCTTCAAATCGTAGCCGATCGCAAGATTGCTATGACGACAATGACTTTACTACGATTCGGAATTTAGCCCCCTTTTATTCCAACAGGGAGGCTCACAGTTGACTGAAATTTCGATTTCAGTATTTGTACGACTCTTCGGAAATTTGATCATTAAGACTTTACATGTTTGAATGTAAAATGTTATAACAAATTTTTCCAAAATGTATCAATTTATGAAAAAAAAAAATTTTTAGTATTTGTGCGACTCTTCGGAAATTTGATCATTAAGACTTTTCATGTTTGAATGTAAAATTTTGTAACAAATTTTTCCAAAATGTATCAATTTATCAAAAAATTTTTTTTTAGTATTTGTACTACTCTTCTGAAATTTGATCATTAAGACTTTACATGTTTGAGTGTAAAATGTTATAACAAATTTTTCTAAAATGTATCAATTTATCAAAAAAAAAAATTGGTAGTATTTATACGACAGTACACTTTTCGGAAATTTAATCATAAAGACTTTACATGTTTGAATGTAAAATGTTATAACAAATTTTTCCAAAATGTATCAATTTATCAAACTTTATGTATCAATGTATCAGGATGATAAAAAAGTTGGAGATAATGTATCAAGAGGAGTGACTTCAAAGGAATCCTGTACCATTGTCATCACCAATGTAATTGGGCTTTTCAGAATCATATCAGTGAAGACGACTTATCATTAATGGGTGATTTAAAGTACGGTGTTGGAGGCTGGTGTTGGTGTTCTCACAACACCAACACCAGCCTCTACACCAAGCTTGAAATCGTGCTGGTGTTGGGATTGACCTCGCAAGATTTGACGTATTTCCGGTAGTCAGTGTAACTTGCTGGTGTTGAATGTCGTCTGCTGAACCGATTATTACAGTTCGTGTTGATGATTTACATGCAATTTCCCCATTCACCAACACCAGCCCCTAGGGATCCGGAAATTCATGATTTTAAGTACGTGTTGTTGGTGTTGTAATCATACATGTTATTGCTGCTTGTCCCTCACGGAGCAGCGGCACTCTTTGCTACGGCCACTCATCACATGTTGGTGGTTAAACCCATTTCACAGTCAAAACAACTTGGAATAATCAAAACCATATATTTTCCATGGAAGAGTAATATTTTTCCTGTTGGATTCTTCAAATGATTATGCAATTCGAATCCAATAAGATGTAGATTTATTAGAAATTCTGAAGGAAAATGATTTCATTGTCGAGATTTTTCGCTATAGCGTATGACATCATTCGGTTTGAGCTGTTGATACGGTGATCGGTATCGTCCCTCAAAACTGACCGTCAGTGTTGGAGCTCATTTCAGGAGCCTTTCCACGCTCTCAACACCAACACCAACACTGCACACCGAACTTGAAATCACCCAATGTTATTGTCAAATAACTAATGTGCTGCAAGTTGCAGTATGGGACTTTGTATACATGCGTGTAGTTAAATACATGTGTACATGTAGGTTATCTGTGCTAACCTTTAAAACCGTTTGTGTTCTAGTTTATTACTTTGTAATTGAAATGATAGTTGGACATTCTAATTTGAATAAATTTTTCGTTTTATCTTTCAATTTACTCTTTAGTCTCTTATTCAGTCTTTTACTGTGGTTGTTATGTCTGACCTTTGTGTCTTAATTTTTTTCAAAATTCTTTACAAGAGGAACATTACAGAAATTAAAATCCTACAATTTTTTAAAGACTGAGTAAATAGTAGTGATCTGATGGTTTGACTCTGATTTGGATATCAATATTGAAAACATTTTGAACACACGGCAGAAAAATGTCTGCTGTAAAGGGGGGAGGGGTACAATTTTTTTCTAAACTCTGGCTTGTAATACTTTGAACAACCAGAACATGTGTAATAAAAGAAACAGATATTGACGAGTTTGTGCATATAAAGTGTTCTATAATTTTTGGCCAGCACTGTGAGCCCTGCTTGGTTATTAATAATTGAAGTTTCCCACAATTTTTTACATTTAGCTATCACATAAGAAGCAGTATGACTACACATAATTAAACAGTAATCCATTTATCATTGCTTAATCTTTTTATTCAGTTCCACATATTCTACAAAGTGTTTTTAAAAAAAATTAGTTCACAGTGTAAAAGTGTTTTATTTAATTTATTTTTTAAAATTCTGAATCTGCAAGCAAAATATCTTTTAAGATCAACCTGGAACACAAAAAATAATTGATTCTACTAAGAAATAAGAATTTTTTCATCTTAATTTCTCTTCTTTTGTCTCATTCACATCTTCTCAATCTTTTTATTTGTTTTCTTCTTAAACTTATCAAATAGAATTATTTCAAGATTTTTAATACTTCCAATTCATATCTGAAAGTTCCAAGTATCAACATACTTAGAAACTTCTACAATATTTTAAACTGTAATTTAACTTCTATCTTTTCTTTTTCATGAATATTAGTAATAAACTACAGAATGCAACACAGCAAAGAATTCTTGGTAAATGTGCATAGGAAAGTGAACCAAGTAATTTTCATGTTTCGAGGAACAATTGTCTCCATGATTTTCAAAAATATACACATTAATGTAGAGCCAACTTGACTGGATTGTTATTAGTCATCAGAACTTGCCCATTTACTATTAAAAAGATGGATGTCTATGTACAAATGCTTATGAACACACAAAATTTCACTTGAAAATTACTACAAATCCAAATTCAACTTTGACAGATTTTTTTTCCATGTTTGAAAACAAAGTCCAGAAAACATATCAATGTGTAAAAATAAAACTTGGATACAAATAGAGATACATTTACATGATACTCCTGTTTCACTTACAAAATGGCACTACTTAATTTTACAAACCCAAGATATAGAGCACTTAGACTTTCCACCAAAAGCTTTGAATTCTCCAATCTGGAAGCCTAGAAGCTTCAACAAATGATGTCTTGACAACGCAGTCCGAAGTCTAAAGGCTTCTCAAATCAAACTAATTGACTATCATAATCATCATGGGCTTTTTCTTTGTTTTCTTTTCTTTTTTAAGTCACTGCATTTATAGCTTTCTACTCTGGAATGCAAGAAACATAACAAACATCAAACCACCTCATTTAAATCATTACAAGCATAAAAATGCCTAGTCACAATTTACACAAAGATTCTCTTTACTTTCTGAAAGCATCAATATAAAGCTATATTTACGATGGACGGAATATACAAGCATAATATGGAAATAACGCTGTAGTCAGTTAACAAAATGCACAGCAAGCACACACACAACCAAAATTCATTTCATTTCATCAAGTTATCTGGAATGCTCTTGAAAAGTGATGGTATTGCTCATATTCTTGTGCGAAACATCTGAATAGACATAAGCCACAAGGCAAAATAAACAATTACATGGTATGAGTGATTCATAAAACTCATGATAGAAACGGCAGTCATGGAGCTTTTCAAAGTACAGAAATAGTATTATCTGTATCTAGACTCATTTGGTGGTACACTGTAAATTAACAGACTGATGAATGCATGATCATGCCCTACACATACTGTATGCCAAATCAGAATCTATACTTATCACTCTTGCTTTTCAATAAAGGCAATACAAATTCTTACATGACGGAGTCTGCAAACCTATCCACATGAATCATAAAAGTTACCCAAACATGCCTTATCTTACAGAAACTCACACACTTGTTCTGGAAGAGCATTCGAATCACTAAATTGAAAATTTGAAATTTGCATTCTGTAATCTCATCAAGTACACAGGGTGGGTTCCAAAATCTGATAATGATTAAAGCATTCAAATTCTGCCCAGTCTAAAGAAGCATGTATCCTTGTTCATGCATGATGATCATTAAAACATTAAAATTTTGCCTCATGTTTACAAGCTGTATTGGTGCTGATGATCATTCAGTAGCCCATTGAGAGCACTTGAAGCTGTGTCGTGGCCAGTCTGTAGATTGACACTGTGGACTACAGTAGCTCTGCTTCTGACAAAGAGAGCAATGGAATTGACCTACCAAACCACACATGCACAGCTGCGTGATATCTGGAGGGAGGAGAAAAAATGAAAAGGTTCAAATGAGTAATCTTAAAATCTAAGTTATGAGTTAAATTCTATCATTCCCTACACATAACAAAGGAACCCCACTGTTTAACTGGTCTTGTTATTTCCCCCTTGGTAAGCATCACATTTATTCTTTCTCCTCTTCTCTAATATTTATTCTGCATATGCCAGTACATGTTTAAGTTTTGTATCTGCTACAATCTAGAACTGATGACAATACTATCAATAAAACTGTTGATAAATATTGATTAATATAGATATTGATCAAAGCAAAAGAACATGAAGAACAAGAAGACAATGACTATGATATGATTATGATGATGATGATGATGATGATGATGATGGTGGTGGTCGTGGTGGTGGTGGTGGTGGTGATGGTGGTGATGATGATTATTATTCTTCATCAGTGTTCTTCATGTTTATTTCTAGGATCAATAATACAGGTACTGACACTCTTTGTTTTACAAAATTAAGAAAATAATTAAGAACATGGAGAAGTTGTTAAAAGAGTTAGCATACCTTGATTGTCAATCCACTTCAGAAGGACACAATCAGATGAGTAGACCTCATTGACCATCAGTTTCTTCTCATCACCAGGCTGGATCTCTGCCAGTGACTCCTTCAGGATGACGAAAGGCTTATCTCTGACCTTGTGAGGCAGGGCGTTGTCCTTGAGATCATGACGTAGCTGGCTGATCGTACCAACCATGTTGGCTGCCACCTCGCCCAGTTTCTGGAATGTTCCATCGGAGTTCTTCACCATGATGAAGAGACGTACACGATCAGCAAGTTCTGCAGATCGCAAGGACAAAATGTTCAAGTTCAAGCTCAACTTCAAGTTCAAATTCAATTTGAAATACAAATCATTCTTTTACAATCTGAATGAACAGAAGTACATGTACAAAGCAGATTCATATTATTTTTCATGGAACCAAGGGTAATATTAAAAGACCACATGGTCTTGTCAAGACAATCTGCTTACAAAAAATAAAGAGGTAAGAGTAAAAGGAATATAACATTAACATGACCTTTTGAAGCATGACAACCACACAGTATTATTTTGAGGCATTTATTTTTTTCCACCTATTTTTGACAGATTTAAGAGGACAGTCACTGACAAAGCAAGGTAAATCAATTCATTACACATGCAGTCACAAATAAGTGTACAAAGTTTTTGCCTTACTACTAGATCTTTATGCTGCATAAGAAATATCTTTATCTAATACAAGAGTCCAATAAAGCTTTTAGAAAATACAGTAATCAAAAGCTTATCCTAAAAATATGCAATCATTCTCTGATACTATCATGAAACAGTTATTTCTCCTAAATTTGGAAACTGGCCTTACCTGTCTCCATGTGGCCATCCAAGAAGCCAGGAGGCAAAGCACTGACAGCGACCTCTGGTGACCTTCGAGCTAGATGCAATCCTGGAGATCGGCTACGAGCAGACAAGGTGCTACGCTGGCTGTCTGTCTCCTCCTCATACAGAAGATGCTTGTTCACCAATCTGTCAACGAGGCATACAGTAATGAAGTTAGCTTGTATTATGATTTATAACACATTGAGCATAACTGATTTTGGTATATTACCAGTATCTCAGGTAAGTATGTATGTTTGTTCTTCTATTTTCATCTCTCATTTGTTCTCTCTTTATTCTGTAAAAGCCAGGGTAATAATATCCAAGTCCTTTGGAAGCGCATAGAGACGTTATATCATAATGTGATATGCGCTATACAAGAACTGTATATTATTATTATTATTATTATTATTCTTTAATTCCTGCACATAATGACACTGTATCAAGGAAAACACAGCATTTTGCTTCAAACTTGCACTATTTCCCAGCAAAACAGTACAAAATACTGCGCAAAAAGGAAAGTTGGCATCACTGATTAACCATTTGCTTGCAAACACTATAATGGCAGTCGCAGGTGTTGATCCATAAGGAATAAATGGTAAGGCATACTAGGAAAACACCGTGGTGTGAGAAGATGCATCCGGAACGCAAAGTTGAAAAATTGTTGAAAATCAGAATTTTTGAAAACAGATTGATAATTACATGGATAGCATGTAGACCTTGTAAATGAATATACAATCTTGCTGTGGAATTTCTTTCCAATATGTAACAATAGACATTTTGATTTTTTCATTTCTGCATTTTGGGTACCAGACACATTCTATCGCACCATGGTGTTTTCCCAACACGCTTGAGGAGAGGGTTTAGAATAACTTACCCTTCTTCAGGAGTAGGTGTACGATCAATGTGGACGGTGGGAGCAAGGGATGGATGGATTAAACTGTTCTGAGATCCAACATAGCTCATCAACTGCATCTCATTATCATCACCATAATTCTTGGTCATAGATAGGGGCATTTCATCCATCTGGGTTACCTTCCCTGTAAAAACAGAATGTTTGATTTAAAAAAAATTAATGTATATAGCCTAATTTTCATTGCCAAATACATGTATGATTAACATGCTGAACACTATTTGACTTTGGTGTATCACACATTTGTTAGTTGACCCTGGAAGGAATTATCTTTGGCTTGGAATTCAACAGGTTAACCCCTTGGCTTTTGGAACTGGGTAACCTCTATGTTAACCCATTTGTGACAGAGGTCCACATTTTGTGGTTTGACCTAATAATTTTTGATGCAGAGCCCTAAAAATTATACCAAATACATAAGCAGAAAGAGCAAAAAATTCTACACAAACTGTGCCCATTTTGGTTGTGTCAATATTCACTGTTTGATGCTGAAAATTTTTTAAAGGAAAATAAGCATTAAAATCCTTAAATTGGCAATGTGATAGAAAGTTTAAAATCACCGTTTTCCCCTGCAAATTGGCAACTGTTTGACTTCTCATCATAATTTCTGTCAATTCATATTCATTTCAGATACATGATGTTTTATAAGAAAAATGTAGCACTAAAATAAAAATGTTGGTGTTGCCAATTTGAAGAATAAAAGCTGATCAAATTAGGCTTTAAATAATTTCTGTCATGAATGGGTTAAGTCTACAGGAAAGAGAGAATTTAGTAGTCAGTGGACTAAATTATCCTTCTTTATCACAGAAGTCAGAGAAGTACAGGTGAATGATGATAAAAATCTGGATTCAAAAAGAGCTTGAAACTAATACTTCTACATGTATGCTGCTCTCTGTTTATTACTCATTCACACTATGTTCATCCTTGATGAGTATACTTTCTACATGGTAACTTTGAATTCAATTGCCAGCAGTTCAGGTTTCTTTAACCCGGTGAACTATATGCCCGAGATTACTAGGGTTAAAGTCTATGGAAAATGCTTGTTATACTGAAATCCAATCATGCTCAGCAGCTGGGTTAAGGGAGTAATTGACTACACTGTTATGATTAGCAAAATTCTAAAGGTTCATTTATTCAGGTTCTGAATGTAAAATACATACTATTGCTGTTCTTCTTGACCATGAAGACGGCAAGGACGATGATACCTATGATGACAAGAACGACCACCACGACCACAATAATGATCCAGATGGGTAGACCAGTTGAAGCAGACTGAAGGGGGAAAATGAAATAAAAGCACCTTCAATGAAATCTTGGCCTTTACTTAAAGCCTGAATTTCAAAGATTTTAGGATGTATATCTGTCGCTGATAAATGTTGCAAGTCAAACTTGATTCACTCCATGATGACTCTATCTCACATACAAATTGCTCCCTGGTTAAGACCAAGAGATAAAATGTTATTCATACTGATAAATACAAAATCTGCTCAAAAATGGGAAATGTTACACAGTGAAAAGCTACCAGGGCAAATCACATATGCTTTTTGGAAAAAAGTGAATGAAATTCCCTAATTTTTTTTCCTTCGATTTGGGTGAATTCATTTTGACTTTTCCCTGATGGGAGAAAAGCGGACTCAATTTTCACATTTTTTCCTGATTTTCAGCATAGCATGGAATTCTATACAGAAAGTATAAATGAAAGTGAGAATGACTGGACTACTTACTGTAGGTTCATAGGGTGATCCATCCACCAGAAGATATTCTTCAGCTGTCAGAGTCTGACCATTAAAAGTCAGTACAAGGTCACCATCTAAAATGTCCTCCCAGATGAGACTTTGGACAGATGCAACATCACCGGTGATATCAAAGGTTATCAGGATAGACCCTGAGAGAAGTGAGAGGAAAAGAGAAAAATAGCATAATACTACTGCGAAGAAATATTTCTCAACAAGTTCATACCACATCAGGACATTGCTCTTAAAGAATAAAGCCCAAAGGTTTTTATGATAATTCTTATCCTTAATTTTTTATCCTTAAAAGTTAGTGATTTCAAAATAAAATGTCTTCAAAAAGAAAAAGATATCATCAAAATAAAAAGGATATAATCTCCAACAAATATTTTTTTTTTGTTACAACAGTTAACTACACTAGATGCTGAATAAGACGGAATTTTGTGGTTTTGATATTTTTTCATTAGGTCAAGCATTGCTTGCTTGCTTGCTAGGTGCCTCGTCTGTTCCAGATATTGGCCATCAAGGCTTTTCATGTACATCTGTCTCTGGTTATGTAAGGTCCAGCAGAATGAAGTAAAAAGCTGGCAATTTCATGAACCATTCATATATCAAGACAAAAACCAATAAATATAAGACCATTGTATTGTGATTTATATAAATGCTATATAATATTCATATGAGATCTACACTTATCAATTTACCTTCAGAAACCTGGACATTAGAGAATGTAGCATTCTGATAATCCGGAGCAATGTGATTCAAGAAGTTTGCTGCAATTAAGTCCTCATTGCCTTGAGCAATGCTGGCATAGTCGTAGTTAAACCTGATCGTAAGCGACACCGTCTCACCAGAATGTGTGACGGCATTCTCCGACACGACATTGAATGGATCCACGGTTCCACTGGCATGGTAGGCACTAGATGGTGATGTGGAAACGGAGACAGATAAGATGTAGTAATAACTAGCCGCACTGATGCTTAGCGTGAAGGTTGCTCTGGCTGTGGATAGGTCCAAGGTAGTACTGAGATCTCCTTGCAGTTCTCCTTGGTAGTTGCTTGGGTCAGAGATCTCAATGGTTACTGGCCAGGAGTCAAAGCCCTGCAAAGAAAGACGAGATAATGGTAATGATAGTCACATAATATGTCAAAGAACAGTGCAGTCTACTGATAAGCGTGTTCTGCTATTGCATTGCATACATGTTCTCCAACAGAGAGAAGAAATTTACAAGACAATGAAATCCATCTTATCATTTTTCTAATTTTCAAAATCGTGGCTGTCCTAACCTGTCATAATCTTATTTATTCATTAATCCCCCTTTCTGACTAACAGTAAATTCTAGTCTGTATGGGATATCATTTCAACCTAGGTAATTTGGGTCTGAATTGTTTGCCTTTGCTGTTCCTTCCAACAGGCTCAAAGTATGCTTAAAGAGAATTGCTGGAACATACCTTGTCAGCCAGATTGGTGGGCACATCGCCAGTTTGTGTCTCTCTGAGTTCAACAATGACTTCAAACACCTCGTTTTCCAGCACATCTGATGTTGGTGCAACAATGACTTCTACATCATAGGGCTGGATGTCGACATCAAAGGGCTCACTTGTCACCGTCAGGCTAGAGGTGTTTGGATACGTGATGGTGAACTGGAGGACAAGATTGGTGGCGCTGATGTTGACCCCAAGCTCGGTGAAGTTAGCCCAACCTCCTTGGAAGGAGATAGTCTGATTGTCGGAAATGAAGCCGACGGTACCCTCTGACGTCGAGCTGCTGATGGTAGCAGTCACCTGCCAGGGTCTGGCTGGAGTGCCCAGCTGTTCAATTTGGTTACCCTATAAGGCAAAACATAACAATCATTATCAAAGGTACTGGTCACAAAGGGGAATGATCTCTTTCTTGTAGCACACAATTCAGATTGGAAATGACTCTATCAAAGCTTTGTCTGCAAATAGACATTACAGGCTTTGTCCAAAATAAAGCTTTCCATCCAAGTGTCTGGAGCCATTACCTTTGTTTCCAAACAACCATTAAATAAACTGAGGATAATCATAAATTCAACATAGATGCAGTGAACCTCATACTTTTTTGGTGTCTCACTGCCTATTCTTAGAATTCCTTGGAACACTTGATTTTCACAAATGCATTAGTGGATATGAGGTGATATCATCAATATGGAAACTTCAAATGAATTGAAGGTTTCATCAATTCCAGTCTCATTTACCTATGCAGTCCATCCAGTACAGAAATGACATGGAAAACAAAATTTAACCAACAATTATCGTACTTACTTGGTTATCAAGAACCTTGATCCTTGGTTGAGTTCCGAAAGCACTTTCTTCAATGGCATCACCAGGCTGTACCTCAATCACCATGGTTGAAGCAACAACGTAGACTGTAGCCTGACCAGCTGTGCTCAGAGCCAACTCCTCTTCTGCAGCCTGCTGCTCAGCATACCTGTGATTGATCAAGGCATGATGTTAACATTGACAAGTGGAATAAAAATCATGAAGGTTTTATTTCATAAATAGTACTGGACACAAATGATCCTGCACTAAAACAAAAGCTGTTTAACTTACGAAATGGCAATGTTGACAGTATCCAATAAGTATAGACAATGTGAAAATATGTTGTTGCAAGGCAGTTTGTGAGATGGTTTATGGCACTGGGTAAGAACAACCCTTATACATAACCCCTCTCCATGTCTTGTTCTGCTTTGCCAAATCTAGATCTTTTGAGGGATACCAATTATAAGCTAATGGAAGGAGGGAGGTAAGTGCCCTCTTAGGAAGTCAGAGAAGCAGTACTGTAATGCAGAGTCCGAGTGGCACAAGGAGAAAAAAAACAGCTTATCGATTCATTGAATTCTCTTATGTCCCTGAGCATCATGAAGGAATCCATCCTATTCTCACAGGCAACCGCTGAAGTCAGCAATACTGTACTTACGTCATGGTGCCATTGGCAGGTCCACCAGTTGTATTGGTGGCCCTAACTCCTCCCGTAGGGTCCTTAGGAGTATCCACAGGGTCTGTCATGGCCAAAGAGTTGATAGTGATCCCAAGACTGTCATCAAGGTTTCCTGTTTGCATCTCATCTGCCAGGATGGCCTGAACATCCGTTAGCTGATCAAAGGTCAGTTCCGATGGAGCCTCTGCAGAATAGGAAATGTTAGATTTAAAAGATATCACTTATGACTCTATATTATACCACACAATGACCATCCTTAGTTTACCAAGTATTTCAATTATAAATACAATAAATACGAAGTTTTATGCAATTTTCTCTACATGCATCTGCTAATTTTAAGCAAAGAGAGCAAGGTACACATATATGAAAGAAGGCAAATGCTCTTAGAACACCATGGATTATCACTTACAATAACATTCAAGTAACGTTGTATTCCAAATTGCCCACAAAGAGATTTATGTATAATTCAAGAGGAATTTTACCAAGTATATTACTTGTATCTTTTGATGATTAAAAGCAGGTTATGTCCCATTCATATCTTCTGACTCCATGACAGTGAATTTAGGTATGAGAAAACCTTGTGTCTCCTATTTTCTTCACAATCTTTCATGTGTTAAACCGTACAATACAAATACAAATATTCATGGAGTTTATCTTACGTGTGCTGGAAGGAGCAGCTGTGGTGGCAGAGCTGTCATCAGTAGATACAGATGCGACTGGGTTCGCCCCAATTTCAACAACCACCTCAGCATCAGAACCTGTTGATCTCTTCTTCCGGCTGGCCTCGGAGATGATCTCTACCACTCTGATCTGGGATTGGTCGATGTCAAGAAGGTTGGCGAGATTCTCTACAAGGTTCTCTTCAAAGAAGTTGTCCACCTCGACGGCAGGGACTCCAAATGTTGTGATCACCACAGGAGTGGTCCTGATCTCAATGTAGGTGGATCCTCTGAGCAGGATGTAGAGGGTCTGCTTTTCACGATGGAAGTAGTTCTCTCCCAGAACCATGGAATCCAAGGAAGGCATGAAGTCGGTGTCAGGAGAAGGAGCAATCCACTGCAGCCCACCATTGACGTACTCCCCATTGTTTGGAATGACGTAAAGTCCGTTGGCATAAACATCCAGACGCTGAGGGTTGGCATACCAGATACCCACAGTCAGAGCCTGGGAATCGTTGCCATTCAGCAGATGGAAGCGAAGGCTTTGAGGGTTGGTGCCTGTGAAGAACAGCTCATAGTTCTTGCCAGTAGCCACAATGGTGTAGAAGGTACTGATTCTCTCTTGACAGGTGTATCCCAGACACCATCCATGGTCCTGAGGGCCATTGATGAGGTCCACGTAGCCATCAGCATGAAGAGCAATGGGAGAGACACGACGTACCTCAGTATCTGCATCCATGCTTTCTACAACCATCATCATATGATCTAGACCATGACATTCCCATGACTGCCATCTGCTGTGCCACTCACAATCATCATTACGGATGATACCTGGACAAAGAAAAGAATGAGCAGTTAATACCTTTTAATACCTACTTAAATTATCATCACACTGTCTTCAAAGTGCAGTTCATGTCAGTAATTGGTTCAAAAGTGGTCTAGTATACTAATATTATTTAAGACTACAGATAATATCTGGTGTGGTGTGTACAGAGGACTACTCCCGCTCCCAGATTGCTCCCAGAAAGAAAATGTATACTATTGCTTTCTCGTCTGCCCGACTACGGATGTTGCTTTCCCCATGCATAATAACACACCTCTTATATTACATATACCAACTTTTGGGGAGAGTTGCTTGAGGGCATTAATAATCGGTTGTAGTTGTACACAGGTATCATTCTTAGGATTGATAGGTAGTTCTTTAAAACTGTTCTTTAATAATTACGCTTTTTAAATTAATGCTCTAATAAAAATCAAATATGAAAGTACACGTCTGATCTACCTGATATTTCTAAACCAACACCTACCCGTGGATTTCAATTCAATGTGTCTTGTGAAATATATTGTTCAACATTTTGTATAACATTAAGACACTTATAGTGAAGATTTACCATTGTTGGGAGCAATATCATCCTTTGGAATCCTGGCACCATCTGGTGTAGTAAGCATCATCTTAGGGATGCGGTAATCTCCTAGACCACGTCTTGGATCTCCATCCCACTCAAAGGCAGAATCCGGAACCAAAGTTCCTGGAGTGCCCAGCAAGCTCCCATCAAGATCACGGATCATAGCCTTCTTGTGAGCATCGCAGTCCATATCCACACAATCAGCTGGATTCACCAAGCTGCAAATCAGTGGAAAAAAAATGATGTTAAGAGAAGTTCAGTAGGTTTTGATAAAAAGGTATTCTTCAATCAACTACTGTTGGTCACTCATCATAAGAGGAACTAGTTTTTCCATGCTACAGTCATTCTTAAAGTGATTACACAATGGTAAAATTTTGTTTGATATATAATCGAGAATATAATTCTAAGAAGAATAACATTAAAAAGTTGATGATTTTCAATCGAAATCAATGCATTTTGGCTAATTTTCTCATAAAAAGTCAAGAGTTGACCAAAAAATTTGAGTATGAGGTATGACGTCAAAGTGGGTACCCAGCATCGCGCATTGCAGTTGTGCTGCGCACTAGACTGTACAACATGTATTATACCTTGCGCGCATTTTGCTAGAATTGCGCGACATGGTACCCACTTTGACGTCATTTTGACGACAAAGTGGGTACCCAGTTGAAACTGGGTCACAGCTGAGGGGTCAAAATATCCTGAAATCTTACCACATTTGGGGGTTTCCTTGGCAACACAACTTTTTAAAAAACTTTAGGCAGATGATTTTCTGCTAATGAAATCATGCTCTTTTAAATGAACTAACAATGTTTTAGCATTGGGTACCCCCTTTAATCTAGTGATTTGGCATGTGCTAAGTTGTGCAATATCTCAATCCCTGGAACAATATATGTGAAGAAATGGTCGATATTGATATTTCAACTGATATGTAGCCCTTGCTTACATCAAATTTGCTTTAAGACTTAAGAAGATTTTCATGGTACAAATGTAACTATAAATTCACAGATATGCATCTATTGCTAAAATTAGATGAACAATTTCAAAGGAATGCAATACCATTTTCACCATCCAGATAACCTTGTTCTCTCATTCTTCAATTGGCATCTTTTCGAGATATTTACTTTAATTAAACAGCTCTTCGTTACTACACATGGAGTTCAACTCACCCAAGAGGAGGGCGATGGATCCAGATGTAGTTATCAGTAGGTGTATCAAGGATTGTTAGTCCTTCTACTTCTATGGGATGCATGGCATCACCACTCTGAGGACTGGTCATTATCAGTTTATCTCCTTCAGAACACTTGTCATTGAAGTTGGAGAATGTCACATCTAAGTAGTAAACGTTCACAAAGATAAAGAGAAAATTCTTTACAAACCATGAATTGTAGGCCAACACAGTATACATGTACAGTAATAGCTTAGTAGATAAAAAACTCTTCCAGAACTTTAATTCAAAGTCCTTTTTACACTTGTGAGTCATGCTCACCTTGAAATACACCACCTAAGTTCACAAATGTACACACAGTCAATGCTGATTTAGGGAAAATGTCTTTTTCTTGGGACAATTTTTTGAATGAATTAAAGATTACTTTTCCACAATCAAATTCAGCTTGCAAACCTGAAAGGGGACCTGGGCTAACTTTTGTACTTATGACAGGACAAATACTGTATCTTCTTAAATTAGACTAATCCCTTGTGGAAATTCAGTTTGTTTGTTTGTTTTATCAGCTACATATTTATCAACAACTTTAAAACTACAAGTATTCTCTTTGGATCTTTCTATGACTGCCTTGCAGGGCTTTGAAATTATTTTTTAAAAAGTACTTCATAAATACAATGTAATATGTGGCCCGGCACCACAAAACCACAAAAATGTTGCACTGTGTGATTTTCAGTTGGAGCTCATCAATAGGGTTTTTGGTCAGAATGGTCAAATATCAGTTTTTGGTTATTTCCTAAAAGAGTATACTTTTTTACTATGCACTGTGAAAATTTGGATGCACCAATCAATCCAAAAAAAAGCTATTTTTGACAGTTTTTATTAGACCTATTTTTGTCTCTTTTGGATCACATTTAATTAGTTCTTCTTTCTGAAGACCCAAAATATTTCTCTCACTTTGATCTCCCCAAATTTAAAGCAGGGTAATCTCTTGCATTGATACTTGTCCATAACAATGAACAGGATGTGCTTAATGAGTATGCCAACTATGGGGGGTAATTTAATGACTCCTTTCATTCAAAATTATTTTGAGTTCTAATCTTCTTTTTGTCACCTTTGCACAATAGTCGGAGAGTCAGAGTGCTTCAATAGACTGGCAAACTTTAATCCCTTACTTCTCAAAAGTAACATTCTATGGTAGTGAACATTCTTCTCATTGTAAAGGGTTAGAATCATCCAATAGTAATGAGTTATACATCATTTTAAAGCTGAAAATATCCTCTTTCAGAATCAATCTTTTACTAAAAATTCATTTCTGGCGACTTTTTGATGGTTTTGTGGTGCCCGGGGGTGTAACATAAAAAATACAATCAATCTTACAATTGATATCAATTGTAAGTGTATGGCAAACCATGTACTAAAGAATTACAATTGAATGTAAGATTGATTGTATCTCTTTATGTTACATCCCCCTGGTCACATATTATCATAATTATCAATATAAATAGTATATCTAAAAGCCCTTAGTTAGGGTACTTACCACGAACAATCATCCTTCCTCCAATGGCTGGGTAGGTCATCACCGAGGTGAAAGGCTTAAAGGGAGCACCACCAGAAGAACCCTTGAAAGAGGTGAAGTAGAGTCCTACTACTCCTCCATTAGGAGACTTAGTAGGACGCTGGTTGGAGCTCTGTCTGGAACCTTCAGGAGTTACCTGGTGAGGAGAGAGAGAGAGAGAGAGAACAAAAAAGTCATTATCCCTTCAAAGGTAGATGGCTTAAACTCTTTGAAACAAGTAAACTTTTTTACCCTGACACACATGTTACGAGGCCATTGTCTCCACTTAACATTTCATCAGCTGCTTTAGTCTGTGGTATATAGATATTGTGATCACATAGTTTCAAAATCATTAGATTTATGGCAGATTTTCATACATACTCTGGCACAAAGTGTAGCTCATCTTGCAGATCGAGTGACACTAAGGATCAATCCCCAGACAACATGATCACATCTGATTAATACATAATTTTGGAAAATTTCTCTTTCTTTTTTGTTAAAGTAAAGCTGGTAGTATCTTGGTGGTTTACCTTGTCCAGATCGCAGTCAAAGCTGTCACTGTACCCAACAATGAGGGAGTCTTCAACCAGGACATGTTTATCAGCTCGTACATGAGACAAAGCAGAAGGTCCGTAGTCATGGACCAAAATATGGGCCGTGTTATCAACAAGAGTCATTTCACTAAACTCAATGGTAGTTGGGGTCAAGGCGTAGACTCCGTAATCAAAGTTGCGGTAGCTGAAGAAATCGTGGATCTTTGTACATGGATCTCGGCCAGTCTTGAGGATAAGTACACCGTGATAGGAGGAATGAGCCACATTATTGGACCAGACGTTGGGGTCATCACATCGCTCTCCCTTGATGTTGAATCCAACACGCTCCGATCCAGCGACGGTGTTGTTGATGAGGACAGGATCAGTTCCACTTACCACGTCAATGCCTCCCATCCAGTCAATATTCTCACCTTCGAAGCGGTCTTGGTAGGTACCCGGAAAGACCATCAGGGTCACCAAATTGTTGGTGATTATGGTGTTGGTTCCATATGACTTGATTCCTGGAGATAGGATAAAGTAAAGCAAGATGAGGATTGAATAGTACACTCTGCACAAGCATAGTAGGCAAGCAGAGACTCTAACCCCGAGCACCTCTTCAGCGGGAGATTCTCCTGCTGTGACCCCCTAGCAAACGGGAGACTCCACCTCAATGTGCACGTAGCCCACATCACCTGCGCAAAGCACGAAATTTCTCGCGGCCGGAGGCCACTTTTAGGGTTATAGAAGCTGTCTGGTGCTATCCTAGGCTTATTTTTTAACATATGACATCACTAAATGAGGTTAAATCCCATGATTCAGATTCATTTTTTTCAAAAAGGTGGTTGGGCGGGAGAAAAAAAGGAGAAACACAGCTAGGGCGGGAGAAATTCAAACTCAAGAGGGAGAGCGGGAGATTTTGTAAAAATGGACTCAAAGCGGGAGATCTCCCGCCGAAAACGGGAGAGTTGGAGTCTCTGGGCAAGAGATGTAAGGAAACAAGATGGATGCTTTTATCATGGATGTACCTTCAGAAACAGTTCATAGCACAAAACACATCACACCTTAAAAGTTTGGAGTGAAATCAAACCAAAATTTAAAACAAGGCGTTTGCGATGTTGTGTCTCGCCCACTTGTGAAAATAACTAGAAATATCGCGATCTGTGATGGCACACAACAGAACTGTATCGAAAGTTTTGTGTCATAAGAGAGTCTTGCACGTAAACTTTAACCGTTCAACGTTTGACCTGTAATGACCTTTGACCTGACCATGTGACCTCTGACTGGACCATAACATGCAGGTCCCCTTAGTGCATCTACAACCCAAGTTTGATAGATAAGTGTCACACGGTTGCAGATTTTTGTGTCATAAGAGAGTCTTGCACGTAAACTTTAATGTTTGACCTGAAATGACCTTTGACCTTACCATGTGACCTATGACTGGACCATAACATGCAGGTCCCCTTAGTGCATCGACAACCCAAGTTTGATAGATAAGTGTCACACGGTTGCAGAGTTTTGAGTCATAAGAGAGTCTTGCACGTAAACTTCAACGTTTGACCTGAAATGACCTTTGACCTTACCATGTGACCTCTGACTGGACCATAACATGCAGGTCCCCTCAGTGCATCTACAACCCAAGTTTGGTTGAAAAGTGAGTCACGGTTGCAAAGTTATGTGTGATAAGAGAGTCTTGCACGTCAACTTTAACATTTGACCTGAAATGACCTTTGACCTTACCATGTGACCTCTGACTGGACAATAAGATGCAGGTCCCCTTATTGCATCTACAACCCAAGTTTGATTGAACAGTGTCACACAGTTGCAGAGTTTTGTGTCATAAGAGAGTCTTGCACGTAAATTTTAACGTTTGACCTAAAATGACCTTTGACCTTACCATGTGACCTCTGACTAGAGCATAACATGCAGGTCCGCTTAGGGCATCTACAACCCAAGTTTGGTTGAAAAGTGAGTCACGGTTGCAGAGTTTTGTGTCATAAGAGAGTCTTGCACGTAAACTTTAACGTTTGACCTGAAATGACCTTTGACCTTACCATGTGACCTCTGACTGGACCATAACATGCAGGTCCCCTTAGTGCATCTACAACCCAAGTTTGGTTGAAAAGTGAGTCACGGTTGCCAAGTTATCTTTCATAACGTTTGTGACGGACGGACGACGGACGGACGACGGACGGACGACATTTGGATCCCTTAGTCTCGCCTTCACCTCCGGTGGGCGAGACAAAAATCAGTAGATTACATCAAATTAAAAGTTTAAAGTGTTGAACATACATACATACCTGCACCCACAGTGTGATGAATGACATTGTTGTCAATCTCAATATTGTCTGTTCCGAACACACCAATGGCAGGGCTGAAACCATTGTGGAAGGTACAGCTATGGACGTATGAGGGCACAGCATCCTCCAAGACATCACCAATGTCCAGGAAAGCCAGGGAGAAGCGAGGATCATAGAAGTCTGTCCAGCCTTCCTGACCGGTCACCTTGAACTCTATGTTGGCAAAGTGACCCGAACCTGCAGAGAACACAGCACAGAGGTAGCTTACATGTATGTTAAGATATTGAAGTATAATATCAAAGGAAATCAAAATTGAGTGCCTCAAGATAGCAATGTATGAAAATTACTAACTGTATTTCAGCTCCATAGGAAGTAGGAAGTATGGATTGAAATTATCATTCACTAATTGTATTGATACTGCCATTTATAAAACACTTTTTTCTTTGTAAAATTTCTATATAAAATTCATTCCTAGAAATTCAGTCGGCTTCTTGCACAGAAAGACATTTGGCCCTTTTCTTCATCTAATCTCTTTTTCAGTTGGGACAGTATGAAAAGTATTTGGAAACATAAAAGATTAAATAGGTCAAACAAAATGTTGCTTTGTCAACTCTTTCATGTGAACTTTGCTCCTAGCTTAATTGCATTACTCTATAAGAAGACAGAACCATAAAATACCTCTGTAGAATTCGCCATCTTGGATAAATGAGCCAACAATTGTCCTTGCACCGAAAGATTCATCAAACAGGAGATTATAATCATTGCCTTCGATGACGATATTGCGAGTTAGGAGTCCAACCTCAGCAGCAATGGTGTATGCCTTGCCATTGACCTCAGCAGATTCAACTATGATGAAAAGAAAGAAGGAATTATACATTCATCCATGTTAATCAAAAGTAATTTGAAAAGTAACCTAAAAAAAGGGAGAAATGTTCTTCAACAAAGGTGTTTGTGAAGGATTATTGGACAAAGAGAATATTGTACTTGCACATTGAAAGTATACATTTTAAACAGTAAACCTCACCAAGAAATAGTTCAATAATCAATCATCTAACCCCCGACAGTTTGAACAAAAAATGTGTCGTTTATTACTGTTTTGATTATGGATTTGTGATTTCTCCCGCAAAGTGCATGAATAATGAAGCAACAAAACTAACCAGTATGCATATGAGCAAATGTTCCGTTGATACCAAAAGTCCTGGCATCAGTCTTGGAGGTGATCTTGAAGGTTTCCGTGTGCCAAGCCTCAAAGGAAGTAGCTGTTATGACAATCTCATCACCCACTCGCCAATCGGTGTCGACAATCACCGTGAATTCACTGTCACCTGCCTCGACTGTAGAGGCAAGCTGAGTCCAAGTGACATCACGGGGCATGCCATGGAGATCCAAGGTTCCAAACACACCTGAAGGAGAGGGAACAGAGTCAAGACAAAACCAACCTTCTTACAAGTTACAAGACATGCAAAAAAAATATCTACAGACTCTAGAATCTAAAAAAAGAAACATAGCCTGGATTCATGCATTCATTTGGGTTCTTCTGCCACCATGCAGGCAAGTTTCATTGAACTCTATACTCAAGAAGTAGGATATGCAATGTACATGTATAAACTTCACATTCCTTTCTGCAGAGGCCGGTGAAATGAAAACACTTCAGAAAAATTCAAACATTCATGGCCATGTATTTACTTGTCTTTACTTGGCTTCATGCTATATTTTTATCACCAGGCAGCCAACTGTTGCACATAAAAGACTGCTACAAAAAATATGCATTTATGACTGATGTTCTTTAATATTTGTTGAATAATCCTAATTATATTGTTATATTTCTCTTGTGTAAATGCTAAATGATATGATGATAATAATAATGAACCTCGTGTTTTCCTACCTAGAGCCTTAGATCCAAGGTTGGGTCCATTAGGTAGAGGGATGTCCTGAGTAAAATGATGACCGTTGAGGAGAATACGAAGGTCATGGGTGAAAGGTCGTGTTTCATTGAACCCTGCAATAAGACGTCCGCCTTGGATCAAGATGTAGGTGGCGTTGATCACCATGTCTCTGGAATCATCGATCTCAAGGGTGCCGTAGATGAACAGCTTGTTCATCCATGGCAGTGTGTCGTTGGCGACAATCCAGAGCCCTGAAAAATAGATCATGATGGCATTCATAAGTTAGTATCTTTCATCAAAATACTATACTAGCTTACAATAAAAGACCTATTAATTAGCATGCTTGGAGTTTAAATATTTCAGAATAATCATGATAAAAAATTGAAGTACATTTTCTTAAGTGATATCTAGATCTCAATTTTGATGGAGAGAGAAAAAAAAGATTCAAGATTGCAGTGATGAAAACTTACCTGGGAAGATCATAACATCATCACCATTTTCAGGCACCTTGCTGCCTGAGCCTGTGTTACCACCCCATCCCTCTGTGACATCTGCCCAGGCTTCTGCCTGTCCCCAGTAGATGACATCATCTGGTCTTCCTTCAGGCGGTGGTGGAGGAGCAGAGGGAACAGGTGGGATGCAGTCTTTGTAGTAGCATCGGTAGACATCTAGGTTCACTGAACGAGACACCAGCGAGTTCTGGCCCCTTCCAGAAACTTGGGGATGAAAGGAAAAAGGTCAAAGTTTATCAAACTTAGCATTACGATATGAAAATGATATATTTTACACTGATCACTGATTATGAAATTATAGCAAAGAAATTACAATAAAGCTATGCGTATTGTAGCTTGATAATTTATCAAAATTTACATGAAAATAATATGAATAATTTTGAAAAGTGTGAAAAAGAGAATAAACGGAAGAAGAGTCCACAAAAGAGCTTTAGGAAATGAGATTGGAAAGGGAACAATCAAATTGTAGTAATACTTACTGAGATAATAGAGATTGTTGGTCTCGTTGTTAAAGTACCAGTCTGCATTTTCATCTTCGCTGTACTCCAATGGACGTCCAACATTCTCAGTCACCTCTCCTGTCAAGGCAAAGGCATCTGGACTCTGGGTGAAGTTGTGGTTCATGATGACATAGTCCCCATCGCCGAACTCATCAAACCTAGCTGAGTAGGAGATGTTGGTCACATGATCAACATTCTCGAAGTAGAAATTGTAGGTCTCTGTTTCAACAAGGGTCAACATCCATCCTTCTGCATGAGTGAGTCTCTTCTTATGGTAAGGGACAACGGTAGTACCATGACTGTTAGTCAGGATGGTGTTCTTGTAATTAAGAGATGTAGGATAGGCTTCATTGAATGCTAATCTGTGCAGAATAACACTCTCATCACAGACCGTTCCCATGAAGCCCTTGCTAAACTCCTCTACATCAAATTCGCAGTGATCAGTAGGGAGGCCCCTGTTTGTGGGGGTAACAATATAATCAGCATTTCCAGTCAGGGTTCCATCCAGATCCTCAAACCATGTCTCATGCTCCCACTGGAAGGCAGCTTTGTTTGGTGAATTGGTGAAAACAAGGTTCCTGAAGCGATGCTGAAAGCCTCCTTGGTCCACCTTACAGTGAGCACAGGCTCTCAGTGTAACACACCTGTCTTCATCAAAGTTAATGAACCTTACCCCATCTACGGTCAGAAACTTTGACTTTGGTAGATGGATCCCAGCTGAAGTACACCTTTGAGCAGACTGGCCTTCAGCAAGCCCTGGCGTGTAGCCTATAATGACTGAGTCCTTGACCATAGGACCATCCTCTCCCCATACACTCCCAACAGTTTGGAACTCAATCCCTGAAACCTCATTGTCTGTCATGAGGAAATTGTGGAACTGGATTGGTCCAACCAGAACACCCTCTGCCCCACGTTCGGTACGCCATGCAGTAAGATTGTGGAATTCTGTGTGACCGGCAGGACCATTACAGCTGCTGTCGCTCTTAGGATGATAAGATGGGAAGATCCAAATACCATACCATCCCATGGTGTGAGCCGTGTTGTTGTAGAACTCCAGGACTTGGACGTGGCGTGGGCAGACTGACGTTGTGAATGAAGGGCCACCTGGGTGAGATGGCATGTTGTACCAGAATCCAAAATGGCTGCCACCAGCTGCAGCATTGTGACGGATGTAGTTATCAGGGTTGGTCACCCAGAAGGAGGCTGGTGTCACGTCCACATTCAACAAACTGCTACTAGGTCTTACAAAGACTGCAAGGTTGTACTGGATGATGTTCTTTGTCTCTATGCCATCCTCCAAGAAGTAAGCATGACCCATGACATTGAAGGCTACATTGTGCTCCACCAGCAGGTGGTGAACACCGTGGATAGTCACCGCCCTGTTGAAGGTGTGATGAATACCGCATCCACGTACGTATGACCCATTGATGTTACCGTTCATGTGGTAATGGATAGGGTAGCGACCGAGACGGAATGCCTGGCCAGCATGTGTCACCTCAACATAAGAGAAACGCCCTCGTACCAGGTGAGCATCCTGTTCCTTGGCAAAGAACATGATCTGGGAACCGAACTGGTCGGTGACGGTCTCGGCACCAAAGCGTCCCTGGAAGCAGGTCTGGGTGGCAAATTGATCTGTTGGACCAGAAAAGAATTATGTTCATTTATTCAGAGGGGAATCAAAATTTCTAATGTCCAGGGGGCTAAAAGCATATCATACACTAGTACCTGAAATGAAATTCTTTCTAGGATGCAGGTACATGCATCCATTTACTTTATCTGGGTCTAGAGAGACAAGTGTGGACAAAATACCTGGCTAAAGGATGTTTGTGCTGTGGCAGGAGTTTGAACCTCAACTTATTCAATCAATAGTGTTATGATTTATAAACTACACCACAACATCAATGCCTCCAACAATAATATTACAAATGATCGATGTTCTGCATTTTCACTTCATATCATAAGCATGGTAATGTTACTGTTAACAGAGTGCTTAAAGGATGACAGAGCAAATAACATCCTACATGCACTCTGCCCCATTATGGCCCTCTACTGATAATACGACTTACTTGTATCAAATTCATCAGGGCATGCTTCAACTTCCTCTACCCACTCCTCATGTACAGAGCCTCTGATCTTGACATTGTGGGTCAGTAGTCCCACCTCACCCCTAGTCTCTACCAGGATACCATCGACCACCTGAGAGACGGAGATGTGATCATACTCCACGGCAGGGGTGAACGAGATCGTCATGTTGTCATTGGAGAAACCTATAGCAGGAAGACAACGGATAATGTTTTTTTTTTTTTATTTGATGACAAACTATTCATACATGGACAAGCAAGAGACATCCAATCAAAAATACTAACACAAAAAAAAACATTTATCAACCACTAACTACACCTAAGGCCTGCCTGTTTAGATATGAGGAGTCAAATACCTGCACCATATTTAGTGTAAAAGTCAATGGTTCATGAGGTGACAAAAAAATGTTGCTCAGGCAGGAGACATTTTTGTTTGTTGCCTGGCTGCAAAAAGCTCTGGACCAATCAAATTCTTAAAAAGTTAGTGTAAAATATGTTTTCATGAGTTTGCCTGTGCAACTTTTGATAAAACTCTGTTTTATTTGAGAGGTGACATGTTAATGAGGGTTCATTAACATAAATTATGGGGTGGTTTGTGGCACCAAATATGAACAATAAAAATGATGCAGGGATTTGCTGCCTTATATCTGAACAAGCCTTTATTAGCACAGGTTATGAATACAATGCAAATAAACAAGGGAAAATTTCTTGCCAAGATATGCTGAGGGTACTGCAGAGACAGGGTTCCAGTGTGTCAACAAAAACCTCATTATTTATTTTCATGGTTGTTGTAACAATTAATTTAATTTGAATTTGAATTTGAGGGAGCACCTGAATGCCTCATATTGACTCTCCATCAGTTTTAGATCAAAATATCTTTCAAAAGTGGTGAATGAAAATCAGCATTACCTGTGATTTCAACTTCCTCATTCTGTGTCTGCTTGTGTCTGGTGCCAGTGGATGCTAGAACAATATGATCTCCAATCCTCCAGTTAACAGGATCCATGAGAGTGAGTTCGTTATCTCCAGCATTCACAGTCTCAGCAAGATATGACCAAGTGATTGGTGTTGGAATACCTGTACATAGGAAGAATAGATACGTCAGAAAGGACCGAATACTGGCACACCATCAGAAGACTTAAAATCAACCCAGAGTGATATAAGACATTCAAGAGTTAATGAGTAAAGAGCAAACATAGGGAAATGATTTCAAATCAAGATGAATGACAAAGTAAACACCAAGTAAGCTTTCTTGCAACCTTCAATTTTAGGTATACATATTGTTGTGTAAATCCACTAGTTTATTCACAAGAGTCTACCTTTTTCCATCTCAAAATTTTGTTATTTCATCCTGCTTACAAAATGAATATAGCATGATGAACCCCTAAACATATAGACTAAAAAATATTTTGGTGACATACAAATATCAACTTGTTGAAAACTAAGCCAAAGATAATCAGGCCAGGGGCTATGGATATTCGTTATACTGTAATAAACACATGTTTCATGGCTTAAGACCATTTAGGAAAAATAAGAATTCTTACCATGCATATCCACAGTTCCATTTCTGACAGCAAACGTCTTTGCACCGAATAGAGGGAGTTCTACAGACCTGACGTGACCATGCATGACAACGCTTGCCTCATGCTGGAACGGTTCATCCTCAGTACCAATCTCGAAGTGACCTCCGTCAGTAACCACCACGTACTCAGCATGCAGCTCGATGTCAGCCTCATCAAAGATCATTTCACCACCTTGGCAGAAGGAAGGATTAAAAGTCAACCAAGAAATATACCCACAATAAAATGAGTGGAAATTGGACTGTACTGACGAGCAAAGGTATGAACGACCTTAGATTTGCTCCATCGCAATATTCTTGTGGAATAACAAAACACTAAACAATTTGCTTTTGCAAGTATTTCTTCTGATAACTCTTGACTATATAATGAAATGAAATAATAAATTATAATATGGGGAGCTTTTATTTCTCAGTGAGCAAGGGGATATTCTTTGGATCCAGACTTACAGAATGTAGTTCCTATAAAGATTTCTATTTTTCACATACCAGTAATTTGCAAGCTAGAGATATAATATAATGGATAATACATGAAAATATCTTATACACTCATGCACAACCATTGGAAATCTAAACATAATAAAGAACTCTGCCTCTCAGCAATTCCAACTTACCTTGAATAAGGAGAACTTTAAGGATAGGTGTGGTAACATCCAGAAGGATAGTTTGACCAGCTGGGATGATCACAAAGTCTCCTTCGACTGGCGGGTCATTACCACCCCATGTATAGATTGAAGACCAAACATCAATGTAGAAATAGTCAGCATTGTCCTGTGTGAGTGAGTCAAACATTACTGGTTGAATTCAGGCAGAATGGATATGACTTATTTCATCAATTCATTTATTTGCTTTTGTTTTAATGAGGAAACACAGACAAACTGATTCCTTTGGAAGTTCTAGCATACACACAAGTGAGGTTCCAATGTCAATCAGTTAAAATTCAAATATACATAAACCCTTTCCCTCCCCATCAAAAAGGGTTATTCATGTTCTGACCCTAACCTAAAAAAAACCATACAGAAGCAGCACACATTTCTGCTTCTGCTTTACACTACAATTCATCTCTACTACTAGATATTATTGAAAGTTTATGGGTGGCTAGCAGTAAGATGGGGAGTATTTATTGACCAATTCTGCATTATAGCAGCACAAATCAACAATGTTACAACCTCGGTGTTACTTACCTGGGTAGCAATGCCATTGGAGCCAACTTGAACTCTGACCTGTGACCTCACAGAGGGTGAATGAGCACCGGTCTGGCAGGTAATGACTGTTGTGTTCTCAGATAAGATGGAACATGTCGTTCCAGCAATCGTTACCTCATTACCAGAGTCCCTGTATTATGAATTGATCAATTTGATATGGTTTGCTCTATGATTTATAGGATGTTTTACACAGGCAAATTGGTCTATTCATTAGAGCTTTTTGCCAAACTGAATTTAACCTAGCATTACTGTATTTGCCTATTTCAAAGCTGTCTGAATGCTTTCATTAAATCTTAACAACCTTCTTCTTTAGTTGTACAGTAGCACAGGCCATCTTCAGGTGTAGTATCTGACTATTTAGGTGCAATTGTATACATACATGTGTGTATACATGTATGTTACCAATAACCAAAAGTCACCAAACCAATATCGATTCCATTTTAATCTTATCAAACATTGATATAATTTACATGTTAACAGGATTATAAGAGTATAGGCTAAAATGTCATACATGTACATATCAAACATCTTGTCTATGACTCTTATATTTTCGATGAGATGGCAAAAATTAATCATTGTCACAGGCATTGCCAAAATAACTGACATGGGGTGGGTAGGGGGGGGGGAGCTAGGGAATACTCACAAGAAGTCCTGTCCAGTGATGGTGAGGGTGGTACCACCACCTGTCCCACCACGAGCAGGGTAGACAGAGTCTATGACAGGTGTCATGTCACGTCTGTATTGGTAGGCATCGCTTTCGCTCACCTCAGACCCGCTAGCTAGACTGACCACAATATCACAGTCAAGAGTACTAGATGAATCTGCATGAGTGGGTTTAAGAACAATTACAGTTCACAAGAGTTTGTAGTATCATCTAACAATATCTTCAAAGTGGAATAAAGAGCTTTGAGGGAAAAATAAAATGTACTGTTTCTGTTACGCATACAAATGTGTGTGATGCATGCAGGCTACTTGTTAGCCATTTCTTGAAAAAAAAAAATGTATTCTATCTATCACCATATCAATTACCATCTCCCAATACAGATGTCTGTTCTCAACAATCAAAGCACTCTTTTGGTCAACTCTCAATCCACTCACACAATGAAAAAGTTAAGGTATTGGACTCACCTGAATTAGCTGGCACATCACATTCTACAGTGGTTTCATTGACACTGTACAGAGGACACACGGTGCCGCATACAGTTACCATGGTGGTCTCACTGTCAAATCCTGATCCTTCAATAACAAGGGTCTGTCCACCACCAAAACTACCTGGAATGCACACAAAAAAAATCAATTTGATTTTACTACATTACTATCAGATACATGACTTTCAGTTAAACTTTATTATGCTTTATTATATCTTACAATAGTTATTTACATACCAGTCAATTTTTTTCATAATCACGGAGTGCTTGTGATAGGCTTATATGATATCTAATTAAAGGTATGAATATGTGGAGAAGTATAGTCATACATCTTTGTCCAATCACACATTGCACAAATTGCACAAGGGTTACGTTAAGTCCACAAGAGAGCTATAAAGATTTAATTCTATAACTAATTGGTGCGTAATACGAGGGCAGACTGCGAATAAGACATTATATAAATAGTGCATGGTCTATCATGCACTATACTGGATTATGTGTATGACAAATACTAAATTATCCCGAGTGCCGTTTTGTTTTACCGAGGCTGTAGGCCGAGTCAAAATAGATTTGCACTAGGGATAATTTAGTATTTGGAGTTCATATAGTCCAGTAATGGTGCATCATTAGAACATGCACTATTTATTGTAGTAAATAGACCCCTGACGTTAGATCTGTACGACATTAATTTTTAAACAATCTTCCTTTCTCGATTTCATTACCTCTCTGGCTAACAAGCGCGCAGATAAAAAACAATGGTAACAATGGGTACATGCAAGGTACTTTTGATGCGCAGTCCCATACACTTTTGTACTCGCCCAACCATGCAAAAATCAAAGTTATAGTGCACAGTTGTGCACTGTAACAAAATTTTTGCATGACATGTGATGCAAATCTAACCAATCACAGCGCGTATTATACATACACTATTTACTATATTAGCCTATGTTTTAGATGAGGTGTTAATATTTAAGAAAACCCATTCTTGTACTCTTTACTGTCTATCTAAGATGAGAAGCAATTACCTGTTGATGGTGAAGTGGATGACACAGTGAGTTCATATTCAAAAGTCTCATCATTATCAGCATTTCCAAGTCCACTGACATGCATCATAACATCATAGACACCAGCAGAATGGGCTCCGACATCACAATCAACCTGTGATGAAGATGCACTGGTGACAGAGCAAGCGACACCATCAATGGTAACAGAGATGTCTGCTGCGTTGTTGCTAAATGCGGATCCAGAGATGGTGATGCTAGTGCCCGTGCCTCCTGTGGCAGGAGAGATGGAGGTAACAGTCGGTGTGGCAGAAGTGGAGTAGACGTAGTCTTCTGCATCGTAGGTCACACTGGCACTGATGACCACAAGGTCATATGTTCCTGCAGAGTTGGCAGGAGTGATACACTGGATCTCAGAGAGGCTGATAGACTGGATGGCACAGGTGCTTCCATCGATGGTCACTTGAGTAGCACCCTCAACAAATCCATTCCCGCTGATGTTGACCAACTGACCACCTTGGGTGCTTCCCTCTGAGGGACTAACAGAGAAGATGTTGGCCTGGCTTTCGACGGTGTCATTGCCATAGATAAACTCTGCAAGTCCTTTACCAGCAATGTTGATGAGGACAGTGCGGGTTCCCACAGGAACTGAACCAACATCACATTCGATCTCAGACTCACTGGCTGCAGTGACACTGCAGTCCTCTCCTCCAATGGTGATGCTGATATCGCTGGCTGTGGATGACAAATCAGAACCTGTGAATGTCATGCTGGTGGTTCCTGAGCCAGACACAGTTCCGGTTGTCCAGTTTGCAATGCTAGGTGTCTCTGCCTGAGAATATGTGAAGTCAAAATTGCCACCAACTGCCCACAAGGAATTCACCTGAACCCGCACCGAATTTGATCCATACCATGAAGCTGATGGAGTGATACACTCGATGTATGTATAGTTGTAAAAGGTGATGGCACAGGATGATGACCCAATGTAAGCCCCGATGTTACTTGGTGAAGAAGGTGCAAAGCCGTCACCCTGTATGACAAGCGTGAGCCCTCCCATGAGGGATCCATCAGAGTCGGATACAGAGTCAACACGAGGGTACATCACAAAAGACCTATTAGCTAGGATACTAGACTCCTGCAAGGCAAAGCCCCTGTTGGCAACGTTGATGGCAATCTCGTGGTAAACACCAACCTACGGAAAAAATGAATTATAAAAAAAAAAAAAATGAATGATGTATATTACATGCACACGCATGTTAATGACTTACAAAATTACTTTGTAAATTGTTTAACTGGATGGTACCTTTAATGCATTACATAAATGCTGTTGCTCTTGCATTACCCACCTGACTTTCAATCATGATAATCAGTAACCAGAAGCATAATAACAATGAAGCCATACTGAACCCAAACCCATGATTTGTCAGCAAGTGATTACCTACATATTTTTACATCTACATGTAGCTTGGTGATCTGAACAGGTAAATGCTTATCTTTTAAATCTAAGGTAGTGGATTGATGAGTGGAAAATTTGATTCAGGGGAATCAAAAACTAAAGAATCAATTTGTGTGATCAAGGTTGTGTCTACTGTTGTACCTACCTCCATCTCATCCTGAGTATCAATCTCACATTCCACGCGTGTAGATGAGGAGGAGGTTGCCACGCAGGGATACTGTCCAACAGTGACAACATTAGCACAATCCTGATCACTGAAACCATATCCTTCAATGACGATGGTATCAGAGCTATCACCAATCAGAGGATCAATGCTGGTAATCACAGGTGTCATGCATACTTCAAAGATGAAGTTGAACTTGGTATCATCGGTAACGTTGGGGGATGCTGAGGAGCAGCCTGATATCTCGGTGTCCTCCTCGGAGCAAACTCCACCTCCTGAAGGATCGGACTCTCCTAGAACGCAAGAATCACATAAAGGAAATCTGTAAAACAAGACTACTACAGCAATTTTTTTCCATATTTCTACCCATCTCACATATTCCCAGATGGCAAGTCTTATAGTCCATATTTCAATTGGCATGCACCTGGAAGAACAAATTAACTCCATATTAAATGTTAAAATTAGTGATCACAAATATTGCACTATCAGAACTGATGAAAAAAATGTACATGCAGTCCGTGATTCATTTGTCAAGAACGTGGGTCGTTACTAGTAATTTACAATCCTAAATAGGTATATCGTAAGCAGAGTTTTGAAAGCTCACAGCAGATCAAAAGAAGAAAGTCATAAATGGAGAACGTTAACCTGTCGAATACTAAATGTATGTCCATGATAATTTAACCAAAGTCAAATCGTGCTCAACAGGCTAAACTTACTCTGCAGAATTTGCATGAGATGTATAAAAGCATCATCTTTGAATTTCAAATGAACTTGTCTTTATCCTAAGCTAATAATAATAATGTTCCTGAGATATCCAATTACCTGAGTTGACATCATGCCTAGCACTGAACCCTCCCAACATCACATCAAGCTCCATAGCAACGGATGCTGCTGGAGCTACCTCCACAACTCCCTTCATATAGAGGGTTCCATCGCTCCTGACGGCACCGCTGGAGTAGTAGTAAGTTCCAGGAACATCAAATTGATAGGTGTATGAGCCTGTTTGAGAGACATGCAATGACAGAGTATAAATCTTCATGTAATCTCATTGATAATCATACAAACCCGTTTGAGAGACCAGACATGACAGTAAATAGCTCATCAGTCTAATCCAATCCAATTCAAGTTTCTCAATAGCTCCAATGTCTAGACTTTGCTTTGAACTGTGCATTCTCTCTTCAGATAATTATATATAAGAATATCCACAATAATAAAATCAACAATAATTTAATAATACAATCCAATACCAGAAGCTTCAGATGTAACTGCATGATTAACTTACAGTAGAATGGTATATACACTTTCTACTCATTTGATTAATTTTTTTCAAACTAGTTTATACACATCTAATAAAAGAATTAGCACACAAATTTTAGTGGGAATGAACTTCCAATGCAGTCTCGACTGTAATATCATCATCTTTACTTACCAGATGATGTGGACCTGCCTCCACTGTAGAACCCAGTCCCATCATAACCGACTGAGTCACCGTCCACCGTCTGCTGGACTGCATAGCCGATGCCGCTCACATATGGATCTACATTCCAAGTCCAAGTCACAGAGTCACCAGCAGAGATGCTTACCAGCTGGGGATCCCACTTGTAACCCCTGCCGTATGCTGAATGAAAGAGACAGTGTTTCATATATTCAATTGGACTGATGCATTCTTAAAGTAACCATCTCTAAATAGAATACAAAAGCAAAAGTTACAGACTGGGCTTGATGAGTTGTGTACATATCATGAAACATATCATGAGTTTTTCAGTATGCACAGAGTAAATTTCTTGTGTAGATGGAGTCACAGAAAAGTAAAACTTACATTGTATTAGAAGTAGAAATACACATTCTTGAGTCGTACATGTACTACAACATTGTTCCTCTGGAGAAAACTTACCATTATGTGGTCAATACTAATTCTTATAAAAGGTAACTTATATAAAAGTCAACTCATGACTGGAACTTCTTCATGCATGTTCCCTTGACAGGACTTACTGCTATGTCTCCCAAGGTTGTCCACTTGGTGATTGACACTGGAGCTTGAAGTCGTACAGGTGAGCTCATCATCAGCGAGAGTGGTCACTTCACATGGGAACCCTCCCATGGTCACTGTGATGTTGTCAGGTTCAGTACCAAAGCCAGCACCAGTCAGTGTGACCTCCGTACCTCCCTGGACTGATCCCGAGGATGGGAACATGCCGGTCACATCCAGGACGTAACTGAATGGGTCAATGGCACTGTAAAGAAATGAAAAGACAATTGTAATGTATCAATAGATGCCAATATAGCAAGTATTACTAGAGGAGGGGGGGGGGGTCTAACTGAAATAAATTCCTGTCTTGTCAAAGATACTGTTCAAATGGTCAAAGGGGCTGTAAGGAAAAGAAAGCACACTGTTAATTACAAAGAATTTTACAAAGAATTAAGGATAATGTTGGAGTTCAAAGGTCAAACTGAGATGTTGGCCCAATGTGGAATATCATAATGTCAAATTGTGGCAATTCAAGCAAATGAAGTTCTACTGAATGCAGTCATATATATCAGAAAAAATTCAACTTTATGAATAAACAACTCGACATTTCGTAAATTGCAAGAATGACAAAAAAAAAATGTTGTGCAGACATCTTAGTTGGAAGGCTTTCTTTATTCAGATGAGAGTTTTTTTTAGACTCCTGGTAGTGGTTAAGACTCTACTGGGATCTTTACGCAAGAAACAGTCACCATAATTCCTGCTTCATTGATCAATCAATGACTGAATTTCTACAAATAAAATACATGGTAAGGAGCCACAAACCTGGTATCAGCTAGACCAATGCCATCAATCTCCACATCTACCTCATAGTCCCCAGGAACATTAGCAGGTAACACACAGACGATAGAAGAGCCACTCTGGGAGGTGACCTCACAGGATGCAGAACCAATCATGACAGAAGCACCACTGGATCCAAACGATGAACCAGAAATGGTTAAATCTTCCCCACCTGAAATTGAAAGAATTCAAAATACCTTTTACTGTATTTCATACTGTTAATGCTGTATAAGAAAAATAATAACTTAATAGGCTATTGGTTTGTTTTGTAAACCCATATCCACCACAGAACTGAGGTTTTATCTTGGTTCTTGCTACACTTCAGGAGCAGTGCTCATAGTATTCAAAGATTTCTATCAGTTTGGATATCCTACACCTCACTGGAGAGTTATAGTGCATAGTCACAAGACATCAGCACTCAGTAAAAATTTGAACTCTGAATTTCTTTAAGTGAAGGACTGGTATGTACTACAACACCTTATTACAGTCATTTAAATCTCTTTCAAATGAAGATCAAATTTTCTCATACATTGAACTATGGCAATGAATTTTGGAGAAATGACAATGATTTTGATATCAAGTACCTAACTTAAAGCTTCTGAAAGTGTTCTGATCAATTACAATAATATGAGTTTATATCATGTACATATCTGAAGCTTTCGATCAAGGAGTGACAATAATGAATATATGCAGGTTACGTGAAAATAGTTCAGCAGGTAAACTACAGGGAATTTACAGGTAATGACACTCAAATCTTATATAAACAGATAAGTTTCATAGGGGCATGGTTTCTTACCAACAACACTACTAGTTGTTGGGCTGATGTTGCTGACAGTTGGAGTGAGGCTTGTGTCAAATGTGAATCCATTACTGATAGTAAGAGGAGAGATTCCCTCAATGCCAATGACAATGTCTGCATCCGTGGTTGAACGACGACGGCGACGGCGTGAGCTAGCCTGAAACAGATAAAAGAAAGCTGGTTAGTAAGCAGACCAGAACACTGCAGTGGCCCTAATCTTAAATTTGACCAAGGTATGTCTAGTTTGGGATCTTTTTATCTCGAGTTGACTTTTCATGTCCCTATGATTTAAATGTTACCTGTCTTATCTTGCCTTCTAGACTAGTGCTAAATGTTAAATATTATCTTAAAGATTTTACAAGATCTTGAGATACATAATACACATGTATGTTTGAAAAGCATGATGACTGTAAAAACATCTTGTCATTTTGGACATAAGATACTATCAGTTTTTCATACCTCTACAACAATGACACAGACAATCTCATCATAGGTAGCAGACTGTACTTCACAGTCATTACTTCCCACCGAGACCTCAACGTCTTTATCACCTCCAAGACCATAGCCACTAATGGTGACCTCTGTACCTCCGGCTGCGCTGCCCTCATCTGGGGAAACAGTGGTAGCGTCAAAGGTGTACTCAAATTCTACACCTCCTGAAAGGCAATGAAATGAAATAAAAATAAAGATTTTAATATTTAAGCATATAATAAACATTGATCAGTAAGGGATAGTGTACAACACTGATGTCTACTGCCATGAAAATGACGAACTGACTAAATATGCAGATAATTCTGACTTACTAACATAATCTTCTTGTACACTATAATCAGTAACTACCTGACTGCCACCTTATTTCATAAGATATTATTTTTTACCATTGCAAGACTCATTTGCTTCATACAACATGAGAGGAGTGTTTAAAAAGACCACAACTGGGGCATGACTGACAAAGTATGACATCTTACATTCAGCTGTGAGTTAGCAGTTTTTAAGAAACCTGCATCATTTGGATATTAGATTATGTTTACTTCAAGGAAAAATGAAGCATTTCATGTCTGAAAGATCTTTACAAGCACAAATTCATTCAAAATTCAATCTCATTCTCACCTTCTGAAAGGGAAGCACTTCCCTTTCCATCAACTACAACAGAGACATTATACACGCCTCCCTGAGCTGGTCCTACGTCACACTCTATTCTTGTCGCATTGGCATCAACCACCATACAATCTGCTCCGCCGATGGTCACGTTGTTCTCAGCGGTATTGTCACTGAAACCTGTGCCCATGATCACTACAGTGGTACCGTCATTGGCTGATCCTGAAGGCATAACAGAATGAAATTATTACAGTCATACATACCAAGTACATTGCATGATGTCTTTGTACAAACATTACCCACATAAACAAAGAATACCAATTTATGACTGGGTTGTTGAAATTTAAGAAAAAACAACTACTGTAGTTTCCTTTGTTATCCTAACTTATAATGCACAGATATACAGAACAAAACCATTAGTAAATCAAAAAAACTTGTCTTTTTATAATGATTTCTAATTTATATTTCCACTGTTTTTCTAAGCTACACTGAATTATTTGTAATGCAAATAAAACAGTAGTAATGATGTGCCTACAGCTACTGGAATATCACATGGATACTATGGTATCAGATTTTTTTCCAATTATTAGGTGGCCTTCTTTCGCCTGTCTGCATTACTAAAGTGACTTTCCAACAAAGTTGGTTTACCTGATGTAGGGGTGATGGAGCTCACAGTAGGTGTGGCAGCAGGGGCGTATTCAAAGGAACAAGAGCCATTACGGCATGAAGATGGTATACCATTGACTATCACTTCCACCTGTTACAAGAAATCGAAGAAGTAGATCATTACATATTTCAGACCAATTTTTACATTTATTCTATTGTTGTAACTTAACATTCACTCCCAGTTGTTCCATTTACCTACACTTGTAAAGGTATGAATATTCTAAGAGGTTTAACCTTGGTTAACTCTCCTTCTAAGGAAGATGGCACAATGATTTTTGTGCCTATATCAAGAGTTCTCAAGGTTGTGATCATGCCTATTTCTCACAATCAAAATTGACAGGTTTTCCTGAGAACTTGGGATTGATCAAGACGGTTGTATGACACATACTCCAGCGACAACTGCTCTGCGCAAAATATGTACACCAACCAAACACTGAAGTTAACCGTAGACTAAGCACTACACCAAACGCTATCCCCACTCATCCTGTGTACTCGGTCAATGAATTGACCTCGTCCCGCAAATGTGACAAGTCTGTACCGAAACTACATAGCATGCTTTTCTATTGGTTACTCAACGGCATGCTGTCGACCTATGAGTCTGATAAGCATCAGTTTTCTTCTTAAAATTCACCATTTTCAGTTCACTGATCAGATATGAAGCAGAAAGGGGAAAATTGAGAACCTCAGGAACATTGCTGGTAAGTAAAATCAAAACTTTTCTTCTCTTTTATAGAAGATCAATGTAAGTCAATGTATTTCACGTTCGCATCGGCAAAATTTTAGTTTCGCTATTCAAAATGCTGTTTAGACCTACGGATGCGCTATCCCTACCCCTAACCAAAAACCCTACTGCACCCCTGATCTCAACCTTGTATCTCTGGAGCAGTTGTCAGCAGAACTTATGTCAGATCACAAATCAAGGCAGGCCTAAGATGCTCTTACCTGTGGCTTATCGTTGACTGTTCTTAGAAACTCTCCAGGAATTCTTGAGAGGAAGACAGAGCCTTCGTTCACACGGGCTGTGCTCACATTGACCCATGTCACGTTGTTGTACAGGTTGCTCTCTGTTACCTAGATTAAAACAAGAGTGGAGGAAATGAGATAGAATTCATGGTGAGTTGAAATTAATTTTGATTAAATTACTGACCTTTCACAAAGTAATCTATCATTTTAACTGTTAAAAAAGTTTACTGACTGGCTTACAGAACACTTCACTCAACAACTCTGACACATTGGACACTGTCGCCATGCACTGAAGGAGATGGAAAATTAACGCACTAGAAATAACAGATAGAAAGAGTATTAGAGAAAGATAAAGAAGAATTTTCTCTTTTCTTTTTCAAGGATTAACTATGGAAACAAATTTGGAACTGGAAGCTTAGGACTTACCTGTAGTAATCCTTGACTGCCTCCCCTGCTGTCCCATTTGATGTTATAATTATACCCTGTACATTCACCTGACCTGGTTACAGAAAGGTCACCAACATCTAGGAAAGTCTCCAGGATATCCTTCATCTGAGATTCTGTACTCTGTCCACTGATACCTGGATGAACAGTGAACAAAAAAAATAAATAAATAAAATTTAAAAAAAACGATCGACAAATAGACATAAGAGAAAAGACAGAAAGATAGAATAGAAAGATAAAAATAAAAGAAACGAATAGCAAGGAAGCAAGAATGAAAAAGGACAAAACAAAGGAATACCAAAAAGAAAAATAAAAAGGAAATCCAAACAGGAAGAACAAAGGAAGAAATGAAGAAAGAACAAATGAAAAATTTAAAGATGATAAAGACAAAAAGAAGGAAAGAAAATAATACAAAAAGAAAAGAAAAAAGAAAGAAAGAAAGAGAGAAAGAGAAAGAGAGAAAGAAAGAGAGAAAGAGAGAAAGAGAAAGAGAGAAAGCGAGAAAGAGAGAGAGAGAAAGAGAGAAAGAGAGAAAGAGAGAAGAGAGAAAGAGATCGCTCTCTCTCTCTCTACTCTCTCTCCCTCTCTCCCTCTCTCCCTCTCCTCCTCTCTCCCTCTCTCCCTCTCTCCTCTCTCCTGCGCTCCCCTTCTCCCTCGTCTCCCTCTCTACTCTCTCCCGCTCTACCTCTCTCCCTCTCTCCCTCTCTCATCTCTCCCTCTCGCCCTCGCTCACTCCCTCCCTCCCTCCGCCCTACCTCCCTCTCTCCCTCCCTCCCTCCTCCCTCCCTCCCTTCCCTCCTCCCTCCTCCTTCCTCCCTCCCTCCCCTCTCTCCCTCACTCCCTCCCTCCCTCCCTCCCTCCGCCCCTCCTCCCTCCCTCCCTCCCTCCCTACAGAAAGAAAGAAAGATAACGATTCCTGCACTCACCTGTCACGACACCGCCGCCCTCCTGAGTGACACTGAAGGTACCGGACACCGGGGGAGTAGCGCGTTGGACTGATTCCACCTTCACGCTGGCACCATCGGTCCACCTTCGGCTGCTGTAAGTGACATAGTCGCTGCCAGGCTCAGCAGACCCGTCATTGATTTGAGCGCCTTGGACACCGATGAGAGGGAAGTTGTGGCCACACTGAGCTGGCTGAAGTTCAATAGTATAACCATTGTTGGCTGCTTCCACGGAAGCATCGAGGATGAAGTTATCGTTGGGCCGAGCAGCTGGAACACGGATACCATCTGGAGCACGACAGTGGCATGCATGCATATGGTAAAGAAAAACAAAAGTAAGTTCGAGCGAGCGAGCTAGCGCATAGCGGTCAAGTGACGTGCACGTGCTATATAGTGGGCGTGGCATGGGGAGGGGCCGGAATTGTGGAAGAGCCATAGAGATTATAGGATTTCTATGGGAAAAGCTAATGCGCACGTTATTATGTCAAGATTATAGAGAAGCTACCAGCTCCAAAATAGGGCAGAAGAAGGCGGGGAAAGGGGGGGGGGGGGGGGGCGGGGGAGGGAGATCATGGTTTTTTAATTCCTTGCAAAATAAGCTGGCATTTAAATAGGAAACCACGTGACCATTCACTTTGTACAGCACTTCATTCAGTCACACGCAATGGTTTCCTCATTCCCCTCCATTCACTTTGTACACAAGTGCGCGCGTACAAACAAACAAGTGGTTTCCTAAACCACGATATACTAGTAGCCAATAATTTTGAGTTTGAAAATGGATCTACGGTCTATTGTTTCATGTCCCATAGTACAAATCATTTTTGTAACACCAATAAAAACCTTGCGTTTGTTAAAATTTTGATCAGGGTTCCTTTCTACAAAGTGCATTAGACCTGGAAGCACACTACACCTACCTGTAGAGAACCATGCCCACAGACTTATTTGCCATGCCCCTCAAAATTTCCGGTTTTATAGCAAATTAATATCAGCTTAAATACGGTGAAACATTTCAGTACACTAGAATTTTTAATTACGTGCTACTTAACAAGAGACTTAAGGGGTCCACAGGGAATGATTGAAAACCTGTAGATCATATTAAGCGTACACAGGTAGCTGCAAATTATATCCTAGATAATACTGACGGAAACCGTGGGGCTTTAAACCTGTGTAGAAGTTAATGATGTGATTCCCTTTTGTCTATAGTTCGTACACTTTGCATCAAGAAGGTATACGGGTAAACGAGTAATAATTCTATAGGTTTACATGAGTCTTCTTTGGCTCCAACGAAGATATTATCAACCCAGAACTCTTGGTCTGTTTTCTGGTAGAGACGGATGCGTTCTAAGTAGACGCCGGTACCAGATAGTTGTTCATTTGCGATCCATGATGTCGAGACTGTATCCCAAAGATCAACGCATGTATGTTGCCAACTGAAAAAAAAAATCAAAGAAATGGATATATGTAAGAACAATTAGTTTCAGAAACATCTCAAAAACCGGCTCAAAACGGTAGTCATGTCGAGAAATCATGACGGGTACAATTCATTATCATAAACCGTCATTTCAGAGGTTCTTCTTTTTGGTGGGTTTTTTTGTATATCTGTTTAGGAATAGACAGGTTTTTATGAACATCCAAGATGCAGCAAACCACTTTGATTAGCCTATTTGGGATTCTCCTTACCGGGACTGCTGGTGTGGCTAGCTGTCCACAGTTATATGTTGACACTTAAAGTGCCTATTGTTCGCAATTGCACTCTTTATACAATATACTGCATACTTTCGAGTACATACTTGCTGTTCTGAACAAAGTTTCCATTGACATAAATGGCGTTGAACCGACTGGACTTGCTCTTATCTATCCACGAAATCCACACGTAGAACCACTTCTCAAAACCAGTTCCACGGTGTCCCAGACAGAACTGTGAAAATCAAAGTCAAAAAAATATTCAATATCGTTTGCATTTCTAGTGATATGTTTTTGTTTGTTTCTTCGTTTTGTGTTATTTGTTTTGTTTTTGTTTTTGGTGTTGTACAATGTAGAAGCTGTAGTTCGTTTCAAAATATTCATATTCATCGTGTTCATTGTTTGTCATTAATGGCACTGCAAGACCAATTTGAATACGGAGTGCCAACAGGTTTGCTGAAAAGTTGTCCAACCATTAAAAAGAAAAATCTCACATTTATCATAAAGGTTTCGACAATGGAAAACCTGATCGACGTAATCAAATTTGCCGACGGATGTTCCAAAATTTCTACCAGTAAGCCTATGTAATTCGCCCACAAGGCTCATTAAAACAAATGACCCTTGAGAAAAGCCCCAGCTTGCCTGGCTTGTCACCCCTCCTATCTTACCTTGCTTATGTATCTCAGATCCACGCTTGATACGGTACCCATGACACCAGCGTAAAACACCCAATTAGGATTGCGGAGAGATGTTCGTCCACAGAACGGTTCCTGGTCGTTGACACGAGTTCCGTATTCGTTGCCCACTTTGGGGGACTCGTAGTCAACGAAATAATAGGGGTTGCCGTTGCTGGTCGATTCGCATTTCACGGTGATCATATCCAGAACGGCATCACGTACCTGAAGAAAACAGTTCCATTTGAGTGACATTTTGTGAATTCAATTTATATCTTTAATTTTATCATTTTTTTTTAAAATTTGGATTCTCAGCTTTGACAGACGTCACTCTTGATCTTTATCTCTCCCTACTTTTCTCCATTTACCCTCCCCCTTCATCCTCCCACTCTCCCCCTCTCTCCCTCTCTCTCTCCTCTTTTTTTTCTCTGCAATTTGAGTTTCCCATTGTCCTCTGGTTTATTTTGTATTTAGGGTATAAAAAAGTGAGACACTACGTAAAATCATTACTATCCTTCGCCTGGCCTTTTTCAATAAAATACACTTACGTCGTCGGCTGACGAATCAAACGTCAAACTGTCTGACATACGTCCGCCGTAGACAAGTCTAAAACTAGACGGAGCTGTACCATTGCTTGAACCAGCAGCTACACGACTGATGTTCACTCGCACATTAGTGTCATAAGTAGCATCTTCGAGCAGAGAAAAGTTTCCTAGAAATATAATGAACATATCAAACACAACAATCAAAGTATGAGTTTAAGAAACCTTTGAGATACACACGTCTACGCTATTTTAAGAATGGTTTAACTTTGTTTCAACTACTTAGTGCTTAGGCGTGCTTTGCCGGTCTGGCAAGAAGGTGTTTGCGGCTTTACTAACAGGACCAGTGGATTCGACATCAATCTCCTTTACTCCCAAAACATATCAAAAATAAGATAAAAAAAGATTAAAAAACATATAAAAAATAAGATAAGCTACTATATATACTTATCGCAGAAATTTATAAAGAGCAATAACAACAACAACAACAAAAACAGTCAAAGGCGTAAATATTCTCATTTATGAATGAACGCCGACAATATCAAACAACAAAAAACAACAACGTGAAACTGATAAAAGAAAATTAATATTGTGACATGCCAGAACAGGTGTCTTGATGACATTATAAACATCTACAGACCATTCATAAAACATATGCTTTTCAAACACTATCAAAGTAACATACATATACATGTAGTTGTCCGGAGGGTAAAATGATTTTTCATAACACTCTTTACCTCCCAGGATACGCGATGTAGAAGTTTAACCTGCATGGAAACTTAGTCATGAATCCTGGAATGACTTACCATAGCTGTCAAACCTGACCCTGTAGACAGTTACATCACCTTCCTCCCAGGCAGTTACCGTGACGGAAAGGTTTCCATACGTCATGTTACCAGCCGATGCGTTACCAAGAGGCAACATGTTGAGGGCTTCTTGGACCTCCATGGCTGACGCACCAACTTCGATATCATCTGTGCCAGGAAATATTAGAGAAGATAAAAACGAGTTTCGATGTAATATATTTGGAAGAGGATAATAGTACAATACATAACTGATTGTCACATCACAGTCCCCTGGTTTCAAATGCGTGATGTGCTCTCAGGACTTTTGCCGAAGAGTTAGCGCCCTAACATAAATGCCATTCTCCTCCTTCTAAATATAACTTCTAGTATGTCGTTAGAGTCTGTTCTGACGCACTGCATGCACTTTTGGAGCAAAATAATCTTTCTGTTTCACATATTACTGTAAAGAGTTCTGAGCATGTTAACTATGTAAAGGCGTTATACGTTCTTCATTTTCCAGTCGTTTTCCAACAAAGTTTACGAACCGGTATCGTAGGCTCCATAGCTGAGGCGGAAATATCCCATGAAACCGCTTCCGCTACCCTCTGTGCTGTTCTCTGTCGTCATGCTCATTGTAGTCGCTTCAGCCGTAGTTGCTTCATCTCCCGTCGTGTTCATCGTGTCACCAACCGTCGTCGGAACCGTGGTCATGGTAAACCCGTCGTCGTAATCGTCGCAGAAGATACCTGTACATCCATAGCTGACGCGAACGTCCTGGGTCTCGTAGAGGGCACTCCCGTATGTCACAGACTGTTAAAAGTTATCATAGAAAGGGTTAGGGATGATGGTAGTAAAGGTGATTGTTATTGTGATGGTGGTGACGATACTGATGAAGATCGTGATGGTGATGATGATGATAAAACCTAAGACGAGAATGGTGTTGATAAGGAGTGTGATAGAAATCGTCGCCGATATCACGAACCGGCACAATAACCATTTTACGTGTAAATTTTGGGTTTTGAGGTTTTTACATATTATGAAAGGCAATGTAAAAATCTACATGTTCACCAAATTTCAGTTCCTGATCTTGATTATTTTTCGAGATAAAGGCATTGTTAAAAATCACCTGTGTCCAAAAATTCCCGATTCTGCGAAATTTGGACTTCACGAACCGGCACTCTTAACTGAGTGCCACTTCGTGAAATCCGAACAGCAGCGCGCGTGTTTTACGTTAATGCGCGTAGATGCAACATGTCTTCTCTACATTTGGAGCTGTGGTTTCACGAACTGGCACTGAATAGGAATTATTCCCGTTTTCATCGTTTTCACTGATGTAGAAGTAAGTAGAATGTCATTGTAAAGTATTATTATATTGAAGGTGTGATGATCTGCCCATAATATGTTTCTTTTTAACCTAGAACCGAAGCAAAACACAAAAACAAATCACTTTTCCCCCAAGCGATCCATGTAGTCCCGCACATTGCGAATAATGGCTTCCTCGAGGATGGGTTTCATAATCTGTCTAAGAGTAAGACTCAGGAGTAAGACGCCTCGTACAATCCAAATCATTGTGATTCATGTACTATTGAATGATAATATAAGATGATAATGATGATAATAATACTGATGATAACGATAATGACGATGATAACCTGGCTGTAGTCTAGATCCCTGCAGATTTTTTTTCGGGGGGGGGGGGGGAGGGGGGCAAGAATATAACAACAAAGGGGTTTAAACAAAAAAGTATCAAAAGTATCTAAACAAAGGAGCCAATGATGGGCATAGAGAGATTTGATGCAATCTTTGGGGGATTTGGGGGGAATTTTTCGGTAAAGAATGTAAAGTCTTAAGAATTTCTGGGGGATCGGAGGCAACACTGCATGCCCCTGTTACCTAGGCTATACGGTCATGCATAATGAACAAATCATAGATCTGCTAGCTTGTAGGCTTATTAACTTCTAAGTTCTGGCATTACTAGGTTTTTAAAAAATACATGTATGGATATTGCTGATACTTTGTAGGGCCTACTGGAGGTCTTAGTTACTTTAGTAATTCAACATCTACTTCAGATTGACCCCTCTTTTTGAAGACAGATCTGTATTCTGTAAATCTATATTTTCTTTCAATATGACAGGGCTTGGACCAATTAAATCATCAGAGTGAGAGCTTATCCTTGGTCAGAACTTCTAATACGCATGTAATTGGACTGAGGAGGGGTGTTCATGGGAACAGTTCACCAGAAAATGTGAAACCACTGGATCTGATAATTATGTCTTTGCAGATTGGGAGGTCTTATAATTGTTAAAGATGTAATAAAAGTAATTCGATATCTTATCCACCCAAAGAGGATTTAAAAAAAATACATTTTGTTCTCTTACCACAGTAAAGAATAAACAACAGTCTAAAGGTAGGCTTGTTCATTGTTCAGTCAAAAATATTATGAACATGTTTTGTTTCTTTCTTTCACAGAGTCTGCATAGTGTGTGGTCTTTTATCAGAAAGGTGAAATATGAAAATGGGGAAAAGGTAAGGTCCTCTATTTACTTTGTTGAGTTTTTTTAAAATAATCTAATTAAAAAAATCAATCACCCTCGGCTCTTTTCTTAATTTCATTTGGTCATCTTAATGTTAACAGCGGATAAATCTTTTTCATAAACTGTTTTTGCTCATGATTCGTAGAGTAAAACTATAGATGTAAAGTTGGCAAGCTTCAGGTGTAGGACTATATACTTTCTGTGAAAGGTTCGTCACCTGAGATGAAAACCTCTGTTTTTCTCTCCCATCTTTATTTCCAAAATAGAACATTTTGATGTACTTGGCAAGTGGAAAAGAGATGGCTGCCTATGTTAATGTTGGACCTCATGTGTCATCCAAGAGAAAGCCCACTCCAAAGATAAGAAAGGGAACACTAGTAAGGTTGAGAAGAAGGAATAGATGGTGGACGGGAAAGTTCTCAACGTGGTCATCATCATAGGCCCAACACAAACCACATTTTCAGATGACAGTGATGATGACGAGGATGACGAGGATCACATTCAGTATCATATCAGCAATTGGTAAGCAAATATACTTCTCTGTAATAATGATATACAAGGGTTATGCTGTGATGTTAACCCCTTGTGTATTCCATTCTTCCTGTTACTTTGAACACGAAAATAATCGTAATCGAGAAAAAAAATATTGTGTTCATTCACTCATCTTGGCAAATACATTTTACGGCAATTAATCATTTCATCATTTTTTTATTTGTTTCTGTTCTAAGGTCGAAAGGTTGAGAGGTATTATTATGTAAGCCATATTCTTGGTTATATATTTCTGAAAAGCGATAATCTAGAAAATGATGGATAAAACTGAAAATTGTATTGGTTTCTTTTCATATTGCCATCAGATTATGTATCACTTTTTCCCCCACTTTCATTCTCATTTGTTAGGCTGTGCCGCCAACAAGGTCGTCACTAATGTATCTCTACCTGCTGAGGTTTGTGCTAGGAACATCAATGCTTATAATGGAACATCCCTGCTGATAACGAAACATCCAGGACCTAGCAACATCCCTGCTAATGATAAAACACATCCAGGACCCAGCAACATCCCTGCTAATGGTGAAACACATCCAGGACCTAGCAACATCCCTGCTAATGGTGAAACACATCCAGGACCTGGCAACATCCCTGCTAATGTTGAAACACATGGTGAAACACATCCAGGACCTAGCGATATCCCTGGCAACATCCCTGCTTATGGTAAAACACATCCAGGACCTGGCAACATCCCTGCTAATGTTGAAACACATGGTGAAACACATCCAGGACCTAGCGATATCCCTGGCAACATCCCTGCTTATGGTGAAACACATCCAGGACCTAGCAACAACCCCGCTAATTATAAAACACATCCAGGACCTATCAACATCCCTGCTGATGGTGAAACACATCCTGGACCTAGCAACATCCCTGCTAATGATCACTCACATCCAGGACCTAGCAACATCCCTGCTAATGGTGAAACACACCCAGGACCTAGCAACATCCATGTTAATGATGTAACACATTCAGGACCTTTGACTTTCCAAGTTAATAGTAACAGTTAGTTTTTCATATTTAATAACATCAATGAAACAGAATATAACATTTACGAAAGGGTAACTTCAAGCTGATTTGGAATTTCAGTTGAATTAAATAAGCTTACCAGCAGCACTGCTCACCAGCTATAAGTCAGGACATGGTTTTATCATGGACCCTAGTATGGTTTTATTTGAGTTCAAACAGTTTGATTCATACTCTTAGATATTAATACCTATTCATTTATTTCAAGTTGTCCTATTCTTTTACACCTTTTTAAGTATGGATACATTGACTTCATCATAAACCACATCAGAAGAAAATTCACAAAAAGAAGGAAAATACTCGCCAACAGGCAAATGAAACAAGTCATTAAATTTTCAGAAATGCGGAACTTCTGCGTGGACATGGTGTGTTATCTGACAAGGAATAGGTAAATAATGAGGTTATTTAAGCTATTAATGCACAGGGTTGCTTTTGAAAATATCTAGAAACCTTTGAATTCAGCTAATAATTTAGTTTTGTCACAGTATATATAGCACTGCAGAGTGATTAAACAAAATATCTAGAAACCTTTGAATTCAGCTAATAATTTAGTTTTGTCACAGTATATATAGCACTGCAGAGTGATTAAACAATCAAATCTGATCTTAGTGGTTTCAACGTTTTACCTTGATGTTTTGAAGATTACAATTTTGGAAACTGTGTCCCCTGCAAGTGACAAAGTAATGTACAATTTTCTATTTGATTAATGTCAAACTTCATGAACATGTACTGTCATGACTGCAATATCTGCCATTGACGGAGAGTAAATTCAGACAAATATCAAAATGATTTTATAACTTTGTGATTTAACAACTCTTGCATATTAATGTGTGAGCTTTGTTAAGATGTTCGGAGGGGATAGAAGGGATAAACAAACACACAGGAATATTTTTCAAAACCAGAAAACTGTCAAGATATATAAGCCAACGTGTATAATGTACATACCGCCATTTATGAAACCGTACTGGGGTACACTTAAACATCAGTCTATGAGGGAAACAGTCTGGCCTTGCATTTCGCTCACTTTTTATTATTTATTTTATAAAAAGCTCATGATGATGCGTTTGAGTTGTATTTTCAGGGCTTCATTTATAACATAATTACATGCCTTGACAGCATGGAGGCCATAAACTTCATTTTTTTTTTTTTTAGTTACCAAGTCCCCTTATGATAAAAAATTTCCTTTTCGAGTACATGTATGCTAGTGATCTGTAAATGAAGTATGACATTAATTTGAGACAGACATTTAAATAGATGTCAATAGAATGAACCTAATGGACTATTATAGAATGGTTATAACATACGAAATGTAATGCAATGTGTAATTTCTAAGATCTAGTAAAGCGGTGTACCAGTGCATTAAAAAGACCTTGAGATCGATATAACTTCAACCATACATATATACGTGAGATATTTAAGACTTGAAATTGACAGACTTAAGATAAAATAGCATTAGGATGAACATGTTATATCAAAATATATCATCGGTTATATTGAGTAAGGTTCGAAAATGACATTCTAATTACGCGTATATCATTCCTTTATAGCTTTCATTGATATTCTGTTGCCTTATGTCTTAGTATTTGTTTCATGAATTTAGTATCTAAATGGATTAACATATTTTCAATTACCAAATTTCAGATGTGGAACTAATGTAAAGCTGATTGCTAGTATTTGTATTTCAGATGCAAATTACATTGCATCATAAAATCGGACTTCAGTCTAATTTTTGCAACAAATTGTTTCCATTGTTATTGCTGAAGCTGGTTTTTAGTATACCAGAAATGACTATTAAAGCTTATTGGCCTATACAGTCACATGGAATAATTTGAAATCATATAACTTGTTAAGTTGTATGTTTTAGCCATATTGTTTAATGAACTGAAATGCAAATTAATTTCTTTTGAAATTAAAGGCTTAAGTCGTCTGAAGTACTGATTTGATGTTTGAAGGAAGTATTATGATTAAAGAGAGCATGTTTCACTGAGACAAGAATGGAGGGTATGTTTTTTTTTTGTTGTTGTTGATATGATAATGTATATGTTCATGTCATTACATAAATATAGATCATGTACAAAGAAAATCAAAATCAAATGGGGCAAAGGAATATGAATATAGGACAATGAATGTAGCTTTGAAATGGGAGAAAGAGGGGTGATAGAAGGGGGAGGGAGAGAGAGGGAGGGAGAGAGAGAGAGAGAGATGGGAAGATAGGGGAAGGAAGCTTGACAAATAATATATGAATTTCCCTATTCATGATTCATGCCCGCTTCACTGTCATATTCAGGACTTCACATGGGGGAGGGGGTGGGAGGGGCACAAAATCTTTTCCTAGTGACGCCCCTCGGATCCCCCTCGAAAACGAAAAACAAAATGATTTTTTAAACTAGATATACTGGTCCGTCTCTTTGAAGCCTAAATTCGGAAGGACTTATACAAGAGCAAACACCCTTTAGCTCTATTTTTCAATCCAAAATTCATGGAGGGGGAGTGGCACATTTTGGAAGCATTTTCTGTTTGTACATTTTGATTTTAAATATTTTGTGGCCATGATGATTATGGGCATAGTAGGCCTACTGTACTGGGAAACAGCGTAATACATACATGTATTGAAAGTGCAGTGGTTATTGCATAAAGTGCCGGTTCGTAACGCGTAGTGCATGATTGGCGCATAGCGCGTGCATTGCCTAGATGGCTTTCACGAACTGACACTCATGATACTGTGCCAGTTCGTGAAATCTACGCTTAGTACACAACAAGTGCGCGTTCAGAAAAAGGCGGATTTCACGAACTGACACTCTTAGTAGAGAGTGACTATTTCATAGAAAAAAGGAGTTATATGGAAAAAATATTAGCAAATCTTAAAATTCAGAATCTGTACTCATCACATGTGATTTTTTTCGAGCATCCGACCACGATAGCCTATAAAAGTTGGGGTTTTAAAATGTTGAATTCTTTAAATGCGATTATCTCGAAAACAAGTTTTCGCACCGAATGCTAAGTGTGCCGGTTCGTGAAAGCGGCGACGAAATGTATAATTACTATTCATCTTCCTTTGTTCCTTCTTTTTGTTTTTATTGTGACTGATTCTGTTTCCACCCCCCCCCCCCCTCTCTCTCTCTCTCCTCCTCCTCCTCCTCCTTTCATTAGGTGATGTGTACGAATGACCAGCTTTTAGTAATTCATATCTTTTCGTTATTTTACATCTCTTTGGTCACCTTTCCAATTCTTCGGTCCATAATCTTATCATTCGTACAGATGATGATAGCGCCGTTAGCCGCACCTGCTTAGCGCTCATGGCGCTCGCTCTAGAATGCCTTTTTTTTAAAATTTCAAGATTAATCACACATATTTTAAAGAAGGGTCTAGGAGGGTTCAATTACCTGATATTCGTTCTGAACGTCTGATGCTATGGAGATTGTCTGTTCCTCACTCGTAGCTCCATCATACTGTGACGATATGATAGACGTATTGTAGAAGAACGCACCCACATACATGAAATCTCCTCCGGAATAATCCCTCACACGAGACTCCAGATAGTAATACTTGCCACCTTCAAGGAACATCTTGTCAGAGATCTGGGATTCGAAGCGATAAAAGCTGTTGGAATACGATGGGCTGCTTGCAATCTCCACCTGTAAAAAGAAACAAATTGTTTATTTGAGAGATTAATCAATTGTATTTTTTTTCAAAGATGTATACAGGACGTTTTACATAAACGTCATGTATACATCTTTGAAAAAATGTATACATGACGTTTTACATAAACAATATAGATAAAATTTCTGATACAGTCGACACAGTATCAGACATATTTGAAACGTACTTTTGGTTGAGGACATTTTTACGATTCTTCACCAATTTACTCTTGATGTACCAGAACAACCACCAGACGTTTGAAAGGCCGGTTTTTCCTTTTCCAAAGAAATTCTGTCGAATCTGGAATCGTCAGTGATCAGATCGGGGCGACCGTTAAGACTATTCAGAAATCAGTAAAACAGCAGCCGATTTCACAAGATTTGAGATAAGAATAGCTGATGAGTTCGTAGTCATTGTGTACAGTGGCAATCCCGTAAGGTCGTGCATTATTATGGACACTAATCAAACCTGTGAAAACAATGAGCGAATGCAAATCACTTCGACGCAATGCTTGTACCAGTTACTTCACATTCACTCCGAAAACGATGCCATTTGCATCTACTGCGCGCCACAGAATAAGTTAGTCGAATGCGCAGTCTTGCGTCAACGAAATGACGCATTGTTTCGTGCTAGGAAATAGTTCGACCCCAATTCACTTACCATATCAGCAGGGTACCTCGTTTGACTGAGGAAGAGAACAGAATTATCGTCACTCTGGATGGCCAAGGCATAATACCCATCGGATGGAGGGACGAAGAATCCTCGGAAACGCGAGATGTAGTTGTCCAATTCTCCGCAGGGACGATCATCAGGAGAACTGGCAAATGGACGAATATGGATGCAGTAATCGGAGGCCGACGTATCGAAGTTTGAATCATCACTGATGCTGTTAAGGCATAAAAAATGGCAAACAACCGGTAAAGACGGAGTTCAAGGTATACCAGAGCAATACGAGAGAAAGAGTAATGGTTGGACTTTGAGAACATAAGAAATGTCGATATTGTCGCTGTTAAGGAGACAAAATTGACCAAACGTTAATTCAGCTCTAAACTTTTCTTCTTGCCGTTTTATTTTTCAAAGGGCAGCTTGAATTACAGTTACGACAGCCTTCATCAATATTGAATTGAATGGTTTATTTGGTTTAAAAAAACACGTCATCTTGAAAACAATCACAAGCCAAACGACAGAATTAATGGGAAAGTTAAGGTAACGATACAAATATAACAGATATACAGACAAAATGACATTGAAATGGTGCATTGTAATGATAAAGGAATATCGCAGTTATTGCCATTTGAGATCTAATTTTATGTTATGGAATTGTCTGAATGTTCGACATACTCTCCAGCTGTTTCATTCCAGACTTCTCGGGTGATACCTCGGCTACCGGGGAACACGGTGGCATTTACATGAAGAATGTTATCATCAGCAGGGTTGGTACGACATAAGATCTCAGTACTGCTCACATTGTAGATATCACATTGGACACCTGCGGACAATTTATGACACAAAAGATGAATACAGGTTTAATTTTCGGTAGGTCTTTTTCTTTCTAAACATTGACCTTTTCAAAGCTTCTCGTTTGTTATCAATGTACACATTACAATAATAACGCACAACCGGTTAAAAAATACGGTTCCTCGTGGAATTAAATGTCATGACATAATAGTTCAAACCTTGTCGACCATAAAAAACTTTCGACCTATCATATGGTTCTTTCTCCTCTCGATCTATCAACGTGACAAGTAGAACGGCTAGTCCGCTTTGAAGTCGAATTTCGGAATAGCGCTTTTCTTTACGTTGTACAGAAATATGTTATTGTATTATTTTAATCAGCTCTTGAAGGAGCGTATAGTAAAGAATTGACGTACCTCCAATGTAGACAGCTAAATCAGGATCGGTGTAGTCAAAGTAGCTTCCCTCGATGACTAAATCGGTTCCACCAGACAGACTACCTTCTACAGGTGATACGCTAGAGATATCTGCAGAAAAACATTAATCTTGTATCAGTTATTTCCCCTTTCCCCTTTCTTTTCGATCCTTTCTCGTTTAAATTGTTATCTATGTGTCTCTCTTTCAAATTGTTTTCTTGCTGTATTATTAGTATAATATTTGTATATATTTCATTGTAGTGTGCATGGGCGATCCTAAATTACAGGATTTTAACCTTCGAGGAAAGTCCCGCAGAATTATTGTATATATGCATTTTATGTTATTGTAATATTATAATGTATTTTAATTTTAATTTGCGAAATAAATGAATTGAATTGAATAATTCGAACTGTAATTCAGATTGGTATTATGAATATTTCTTGTCAGTATAATAACGATTTTTTAAAAGATCTATAACTCCAAAAATAGAAGATATGTTCATTTGATTTCTAAACGATTAAAGCTGCATACAGCAGTACATGTAAAAAGTAAAATATATGTAAGAATTTTTATCAGAATTACAGGACGAGAAAAATAATCAAGAATGATATTGAGCCTAGGTCGTCCAGTATTTCATACATGATTGTTGTCGTTTTTGTTGTTGTTGCTTTTAATTCGGAGCGTGATAATTTTTTTCTAGCATAACGAGTTGAGGAATAAAGTCATAACCTGATAACAGCATAAGAGTTACAGAGTATACATGGTGGATTCCTGCTAAACACTGCTCTTTGTTTGCTCGTTTTTAATTCAGTAAATATTTTGACATCTTTTGTTTTATCTTTTGTGGTTGGTGTTATTGCTGTTGATGATGATACTTATCTGCTTTATAGAAGAACATACCTGCGTGTGTCTGATAATGGTAGAGTTTGTGCTCTCCGCTGACAAAGAGGGTACCTGTATCAGACAAAGATCGACCGTACTCTCCAGACACGAGGTATGTCAGACGATACGAACCTGATAAAGAGAGGCGGAAAAGGTGGAATTTGTATTCAATATTCATATTTAGAAGGCTGCAAACTGAATCAGATGTATAGAAGGGGGGAATAAGTAGGATCAGAAAAATCTTAAGTAAAAGAGACAAAGGGGGAAGCCGCTGTAGGTGCTTGGAAGGGGTGGGGGATGTATGGAAAGTTTTACCGACAATCGATTCTTGGGGGAAAACAACTAAACAGACAAACCAAGAGCTGACACTAAAATTATTATCTTTTTTTTTACATACAAAATTGATGAAATGTGATGATATGTCGTCGATTTAATATGAGAAATCCGAAGAAAAAAAGACGCCCTATATGGGAAAAGTGAATTTGAGGAATATTAAAGAGTGTATTGTGACTGAGTCCGTGCTGTGACAAAACGATATATTAATAATTCATACTGCATTTAAATCAACCATCATCATGTAAATACCAATACACCTGCTGTGTGTTCTAAGAGGAGATCAATATAGTTAAGCAACCGACCATTTTTAATACACCCAAGAATAAAATCAACGAGGACTTCGTGAAACGTATCAATCAATAGTGGATTAAGGTCCATCTAATCAATAATTTGTTCTATAGGTCTTTCGAAGAAGATTGGAAATGCAATGGGAATTCACTATTCTTTTCTTGATGTATACGAGGAGGGGATCTTAGGGGGAAAAAAATCGCCGTCGGAAGGAATGACTTGGCAGTTTCAAGGAGACAAATTGCTATCTGAAGATACCAGTGGTGACAGAATAGAGACTCTCATGAGAAATGGAATAGTGGTTAGGTCCCAAACAAAACCAATCGGGGTTCGATCCTATTTTAAAACTATCATCTATCATTACTTTCTTTCGAATATTGGCTTTCGCAAGTGAGGTCGGTGATTAGATGTTAATTGATTTGTTTGATACATTGAATCTATAAATACCAAATATGCTTAAAACCAGTGACTTATTAGAAAAATGTTTTTAATCAAATCCCCATTTTTAAAAATGTTTTTGCAAGGAGTAAGACTCTTAGAATGTTGAATGTATATAGGTTACTTAACCCTAATATAGTAAACTTCATTATGATAACAGTGAACTGACGGCTTGCTTGTGCATAGTGGTTTCTATTACACCTGTGTAATTAAGCACAAGTGATCATTATTTGCACTTGCATTTGCACTTAAACAAACCTGAAATCCAATAAACGAAAAACTCAGTCACGTATTGTGGTACCAATACTGAATCAAGACAGATAACAATTACACGAAGAATATAGGTAAGACCGCAAACATTTCAAGCAGAATAGTTTTTGAATCGGGTCCTTCGCAAAGTTTTTTGGTTTTCTTGGATTCTCTTTGTCGGAAGAAAAGTCACAACCATGTGTTCTTACGACACAGAGGTCGCACCTCGATGAGATTCCGTATTATCTTTGGGGCAACCAAGGACGTGGTATACAAACAGATTGATTTCCAGGTACCTAACAACAGTCTATCTGGCAGGTGACATAATCTCGGCACTTCTTAACCAAACGTCAAAAGGATCATCTATACGCCAATAGAGAATGATCCTTATCTCATCATGACACAAGTCATAGCCGTTGAGATGCCATTCAGCATCTTTGTTTGAGAGTGAGCACACAATTAGCAAAAGCGATCTGTTTGTATTAGCACCGATGAGGTGTAAATTAGACAATTAGACAGGGTCTGGATTGATAGTAGCGGAAATGTCATTATTTGACTTGAGAAGTACTGGGTAGGACGTTCTCCCATTGCCCTTACACTCACCTTCAGATACACCAATCAGAGATTTTAAAAATGACAATACATGCAGGGAGTAGGATTAATGTTTAACCCATTGCTATAATTTCATATGAGTTTGTAGCTTTGCTCAATGGCTATTTGGATTTTATTTCTACTGTTGATCAAATAGTCTCGAGTACTGAACAAATAAACAGGAGGTTGATTTGATGAAAACAACTGTCTATAGTGCATGATTATGAGAAGGGAAAAGAGGTTCCGATGAATGAAATTCGAATATCTTTATGTTACTTTATCAACGCATTACTTACCTAATTAGCATTGAAAAGGAAGAAAACACACACGAAAATAAAGCAACGAAGGACTTATCTAAGAACCAATGGAGATTATATAGAGCAAACAAGGAACAAGATCAAGACCACCAGAAAATTAGATGTAAAAAAGAGATGTACCAAATGAGTTTTAGAACGATGAGAAGAAGGAAATAATAACGGAAATTATAAAAAAGGAAATGATAAAGTGAAAATGAAGTCTTATCAAATTTTGAAGAAACAAAAAACAAAAAACAAATCAAAATATGTTTCATACCAACAAGCGTAGTATCCGGCCTGCACATAATAGTTCCATAAGTTGATTCTTCACTATCCAGCTCAATACCATACCTAATAAAAGACAATGTAATGTTGCAATAGCAGGGAGAGCTCAGGCAAATGTAAATGTGAATGTAGTGATGATAATTCCGGAAAATAGAAGGGGACGATGAAATTATTTGAAATCATGTTTATGATGTAAATTAATAATACATTATAAGACTTCGAAAAAAATATGAAAAATTGAACCAGTATAGAACGTTTTTAAGTTATTGATACAATACATGTACCTTGAATTCATCCAGAAGTGTATGATTAAATAACAAATAAAGTAACGTTTAAATAGATTTTGCAGGAAAAAAAATACTTTACAAAGTCCACAGAAATTTCGAAGTTAACAATGACTAAAAACTCACCTTTTTCAAAGGTAGATTTTTCACAAAAGAAAACTACGTTCAATATAATACGATTAAGCTTCTAAATTCAGTTTCCCCTTGTGCCAATAATTCATCATAAAATTTTCACCCACAACGATAGACCACATGTCATCATCAACATTGCGAAGAAATCTGAGACAACCATTTCGGTGCACATTGTATTCAATATGCCTAATGACCCCCTGACCCCGATCCTCTTTATGTACACATGGGTCGGGAGAGTCAAATATAAATGAAATAGAACTTACGGCTCTTCGGTTTCCGGATCTTCGGGATCACAGATGATTTGTGGACCCCAGTAGATACTGTGATTATAAACAATATGATAAAGATTGATTGAAATATTTAATCACTATACCATTATTGGAGAGTGTAATCAAAGAGGGTTGAGTTCATTATCATTTCGGAAATCAAAATGGCTGCCCAAAGAAAGTTTCATTTTTCAAAGAAATAATGCAATTCATTTACATTACCGTGGATACTTCGATTTCTTATTATGCATAATGCACATGGGCCCCTCTTAAAATCAGCTATTAGCTCACAAGGGCTATCCAACCCATGAGTGGAGATTTGATACATCTAAAAAATGCACTGCTGTAGGAAAAAACGTACATGTTGACTTAAAGTACAAATTTTAAGAATATTATAAACAGTTTACTGTCTTCGATTTTGTTTTTAAATAAAGAGAATTTTATTCAACTTTAAAACACACTGTCTTACCGCTGAATAATGAGGGGATCGTCGTCGTCGTATTCTTCAGCGTCGTCTTCTTCCTCGTTGAGCTGCGTGGCATCGTAAAGTTCCGTATAGATTCTACCAGTGATCGTCAGTGGTTGTTCTGATGTAGAAAATGATAATCATCTTAACTTCCATTGATTTATAAGAATTGACCTTTTGACCTGAGTTACTCTTTGATATTAGTAGATCATAAATTTTGTCGATTCGCTGAGGTCCGTAGAGATATCACCAGTGATCGTACATGATTGTTCTGAATTATGTTAGATATCATTTAGTATGGGGATTAAAAGAACTGAATTCGGAGATGGAGTATCATTTTTCCAGATTGCTGGATCATAGACTTTCATTGAATTATATCCAAATATTCTTACAACGAATAATGAATATGCATAATGTTACTTGTTAATTCAATTAAAGTTCTAAAACTGAGGTGTTTTTTTTTTTTTTTTTTGGGGGGGGGGGGTTGTTTGTGTTTTAAGGCGATCACATGTGGAAAATGGCAATTATGTTAAATATCATTAGTTTGGGGATTAGCAGAACTGAATTCGGGGATGGAGTTTCATTATGTTAGATTTTTAGATAGACTTCATTTGATTAGTGTGTTGACCCGTAAAGATCCAAATTTTCTTATAACGGATTTTCAAAGGTTTTTGATAATGATAATGCAAAATGTTACTTGTTAATTCAATTAAAGTGGTAAAATCGAGGATTTTTTTTTCTTTCTTTCTTTGTGTTTAAGGAGATCACATTTAAGTACATTATACAGGAAGAGCATTAGGCTTTTTTTTCATAAAACTGCCGACTCATTGCTATCCATCGCCGTTAGAACGATCATGCTCGGAATTACGACCAGACAGTGACCGATGGCGTATTTGCTCAGCAACTTCACCCCATGACATAGCGGAGTTTGAACACTATACTGTTATAGAATAAATTTGTGTAACGATAACGCACATAAACCTTATGATGATCTTGCTTTGTCATATATATCAACATTTCGAAAAAATATTTTCAAGAATGTTGTTTGATGAAATCCCTCAAATTTTAATCATAATAAAACTTATAATCTTCTACTTTACCGTCTGCGATATTTCGCTAGAAAGTAGTTACATGTGTGTATAACTTTTCTCGCAGCGATAAAAAGTAAAAAAATGTCCTTATTTAGTATCAAGAGCAAAGACTTACCAGGAATATTGAAGGTAGGTGACACCGAAGAGATTGTTGGAGTACGACTGCTCTGATACTGAAAAGAAAAATTTCATTGCAGGTAAGTTTTAAAGAGCCCGAAAATTGTTTAACATTTGGAGCAAAAAACAACTAATCAATGAATTACGCATAAATATATCTAAAGCTGCTGGAAAGAGTGTTTGTCTCTTCTTACACTAAAAAAAATCATTTTCGAGAACGTTTTGAAAACAAAACAGCACGAAAAGTACAAAGTTACAATAGCAAACATTTGTAATTTTTTTTTTTCACTCCGCATCTGTATTTATTGATTTTCATAAAGAATCTAACGATCTTAAACAATGTTGTGCATGTTTTTTCATGACTTAATATTTTCTTTATTTGTTCTACATGACTTTCAGTCTCACTTGTATACTTTTTCATTGCTAAAACACATTTGACATTTGCCTAAAAAGGCATTTTGAGTGATTTAGGCCTATCATAACGATCCTCAAATCAAAATCATGAAAGTGAAATCTATTCATCACTTTTATCATAACGATTCCCATATCATTCAATGTGAAATATTGTCATTTACTTTTATATGACTATACAAGAGCTGTTATGCTTTCTATTTTTTTGTTCTATACATATAATGTTAACTAATGTTATTTATGCAGTTATGCTACAATCGATGTATAAATATCAAAGTGATGGGAGTATGTTAAGTGAACATGCTGAAGGAAGGGCTTAGAGGCCCCAAACCAAACACTTGACAGACATGTTCTTTATAGGTAAGTTTCTAGATGAGCGAAATGAAAGAATTATAATCAATAATTACTGTCAGTATATTTGATGACTCTAGAGTATATACAAACTATTTGTCCACTATGGAAGGTTAAAAGGCAATATGTGTGTTTTGGTCAGTTCCTTGGTCAATAGACATGATAGAAGGGAGATGGTCTCTCTAGGTAGCCATAATAATTCGGTTTTCACACCAATGAATAGAAGAAGAAACTCTGAGGTTGATCAGGGAGATTTCTTTAAGTTTGTGCGATGGGGCAAGACGCGAAGACATGCATGGGTAACTCAACTTACGTCAGCAAAAGATTTAGAAAGGACGGCGATTCTTCTCGGTCCTTTAATCTATCACGTGCACTCTACGTGTATAATCTCTATTAGATACAGATCAATACCTCCGGTCTGCGTACTTAGCCTAATTTTCTTCCTCAGCTGAAAAAATTCTTTGGAAACTTTATTGTTGTTGTTGTTTAATAAGTAGATTTCGTAATCCAAATTATAAATTCAAATTGCTTTTTAATGCTTTTAGTCCAAGATGCAGTGAAATATTCAACTTTTAACATATTTTGCACTGTTGTATTTTCCATTTTGATCTAATGTAGGCATAATTACTTTGTTTCAAGACGTTTTTGATTGTCATAATTACGATGGTGCTTCATGTTCTTTATTTTTTTTTTATTGTAAGAATGCATTGAAAATCGCGCAATTTACGAAAATAGCTAAGTAGAACCAATTTCAAGACTCGGTTACGATCATGTTTTCTCTCTTGTTTTTATTCTTTATTTTTTATGTTTCATTATTGTTTCAAGTGGTATTAAGTTTAAGAATGATCTACACTTACGACTTTTTTTACCACGCAACGGAAAATGTAAGCTGAGACAACATTTAGAAAAATCAACAAAGGCACTTTTCCTTTGCCACAAATTGCATTTATAATTTATGGATTTTAATGGAAAAAGCTCTTCATGATTTTTTCTGTTGTATTTACCACCTAGAATTTGGATCCGTTTACAACTGATTAGAATAAGAGCAAGTTCGACACATCTAAGGAATGCAGGAAAAACAGAGTTTCATGTATATTGTTGGCAAACAGAACTTTCCGGGGGAGCGTTTCATGAAGTGTCTTGTCAGTGATTTTCACTGACAAATTTGCTCTGAGCCAATCAGATGCAAGGATTTCAGTAGCTTATAACAGTTGTCAGTAAAAAAAAAAAATCACTGACAAGACACTTCATGAAACGCTCCCCAGGTGTCATATCATCGAATCTTGATTTATGTTTTTGGGCAACGTTAATATTTATGTATATTCGATTTTTAAACGAAAGAGAGAGAGAGAGAGAGAGAGAGAGAGAGAGAGAGAGCGCAAAATAAAAATATTCACCTACACTTATATACGAGTTTGTACTGCTTCGGTCCCGGCATGCCGTTTCCTGCATAACTTGTTGACATCTTTGTTCTACTTCTTTTGTTAGTTTGATCAATACATTGTTTCGTGATTAGATACTCCGTTTTAAATGAGACGTGAAAAATCAATCAACGTCCATGATAAGACTTGATTACTTTCTCAAGAGCGTGATGACAAGTTGAACATACTATATATATTTTTTTATCATTATTAGTATTACACATGAAAGCATAGCACTTCAACGATTCTTTTCCATCTCTCTCTCTCTCTCTCTCTCTCTCTCTCTCTCTCTCTCTCTCCCTCTAGTTTTATTTTATGATAAATCAACTTGTTTGCGCTCTCCTGTGTTTTTTCCTTACTTGACAACGCTTCTCGCAAATTTTCGTCATACTTTATCTCATGGAATGTTCCTTCCCCTTTTTGTGTAGAATAAAATTCAAAGATTGATTGAGAAAGCTTTGTCGCATCTTTACGGTAAAGCATGAAAAATTTAACACTGATAAAGGTAACGAATAATCAATAGTACTGCAAAATCGAGAAATAGCTTTGAAAGTTTGAATACTGTGCCTTTCCCCATTGTTTTTATATCAGAGTAAACCGATAGCATGAACAGCAAGCCGAATTTACATTTGATGAGTTCGAAACGTCATTATATTGGTAATGAACGATTTTCTTCGATTTCTAGTAATGATAGTTAGTTTTTTTTTAATATGAAATAAGCACATTTTAAACTTTATCCTGAGAAGTAAAGTGTGATGATTGACTTACAGTAAACTGACAGTTTGTCTCTCTTGAGCAATACGATCCTCCGAGTTCCGTTATAGACTGCCCATCAACTTCAATGTAGATATCGAATGTACCAGCTGACGCAGTCCTGAGAAAAGGGAAAAGCAAAATATTATTTAAAAAAAAGATAACCGATAATGTATTATATCTTAATCTTTTCTTAGGTCAATTCAATCAATCTCATAGTAGTAGCCTCAAAGATAAACTCTTTTTCATTTAGTTATATCAGTGTAAAGAAGTTTCTAAACTGTGAAGTATTAAGCTGTACAGAGTTTTATCTATTAACAAGACACCTGCATTTTCGACTCGCATTTCTTTCTTCCTTTTTTTTCTTTGATTGCCTTTTTTCTTTTCAATTGACGGAAATCCCTTATTTTTCTTTACTCTTCTGTGTGGCATTCGTTGTCCACAGCGTCGTTAAAACTTAAACTGCTTTGTCGAATATTGGTTAAATACATGTGTAACTCGCGATTCAATTATCATCCTATTTCTGGAAAAAATCATGGCTTCAAAACACTGAATATCTGAATACTATTTGAAGAAGAAAATGATGACATCGGCCTACCTCGTATCGCAGACGATCTTGTTGGCGTTGCTATAGTAATCCAACACATCGCATTGAATAGATGTGGTTGAATTACGGAAGTAGACCTTGTTTCCCAAGTCTTCGTTTCCATCACCAAAACTGAACCGGTCTTCGCTAAAATCTAGAGGAAAGGAGATAAGTAATGAAGTCAGTTAAAACATTATGACTACTCTAAATATCTTTGGAATATTACATGTAACATACTTTTTTCTTTACATTAATTCATTTCAATTTTGAAAATGTCAAGTTGCAGCGAAACAATGATACTCTAATCAAGCTGTGGTCGGGGGGGGGGCAATTTCAAAACCATCACGAGTATCCATAATTTCAAAATTTGTTAATTTACAGAATTCTATCAATATTCAATAAGCAATGGAAAATGTACGTAATCACGATCCCCTTAAACGCAGTATCTTGATATCTTGAAGATTTCATTTACTTTTGGAAGGTCCTTCAAATCTAATCATTTCTCGTTGGTTAAAACATTGGTTTGTGATATGTATTTCCCACCTCGCTGATATTCAACATGCATTTTTCCCGCACCAGCAAATCTTTAAAACTTTTCATGATGCACGTATATTCATATTCTATACAAACACCGACAAATATTATTCTTATGCATCTGCACTGTATCATAGTCACAGTTAATTAGAAATTGATTGGATAAGATCAATGTTGTTTAATATCTGTTTTCCTGGTGTGCGAAGTATTGATAAGTGAAAAGATTAAAGTCAGAAGCAAAACTACTTGCACAAAAGCATTCATACGGAATAAAAGATACTATCCGCATGGACAAAAAGGTCTCATGTGCATGTTAATTAGGGTCCGACTGTTCCCAAAATTATGCGATATTTCTTTCTTTTTTTCACATTTCTTTACACCCTGTATGTCATCTTTTTATTAAAGTAAAAATAATTCAACGGTCAAGACTTGTATGAATAATGCAAGATACATGAATTGTATTCAGAATATCTAACGTGTTTTTTTTTTTAATTTTATCAAATAAAATCTAATTGTTAAAAGAAAATTGAAGCCTTTTTATACGAAATGAACAAAGATTGAATATTGCAAGGCTGTGGGAAATAAGATTCCTCTCTGATGGTATAGCATTTCCCGTCCAAATTCGCAAGTTTGTGATTCGAATTCATTTTCTTTGCATTCAAATTCGCCCAAATTGACTTTGCCATGTAAATTATCATTCAATTCCCCTGTTTTATTTTTGGATTTAACATTTTTATCGAAGGATTTAGTAGATGTGTCATTCAATTTAAAAACTGCTTAATTGGCATTCAAATTCGTCGACACCTGTCTAGGCGTCATTTCCAGCATTCAAATTCAACACCGAGCATTCATATTCGCAATATCTTCATTCAAGTTAAAGGAAAGTAATACATCACATGTGTTCTAGTTTATTTGTTGGTTGTGTATATTTGTTTGTAAGTCATATAAATATTTGACATTTACAATCATAGATAATGAGAATATAAATATGCTTTTTGTCAGTATGGTCTGTTCTGCTATTTCTTTTAATGAAACAACGGTATTTTCAGGACAGTACATTTGGGGCGCTGTCAGAAATTCAGTAAAGAGGGGCGAAAACCGGAGCTAGGGGCCGGCACTTTATGGGCACGTGCCTGGGACAAGTGGGAAGGGAGCCCTAATTGCCCCTCTGACTACAAGTTATATAAGGAGTTATGCTCAGAATTCTAGACATGAGTTCCTACACCAATCACAATTGCATGTACATTATCCTTCTTCATTTTCAATAACTTTTCCTTTGTTACGACACAAGTTTTGAATTCACGGACCTCTTGAGACCATCAATCATATCATGAGATGATTTTCTTTCTTTTTTTCTTTGTTTATTTACAATTAGATCTGAATGTCTATGGTTATGAAATGAAAAAAGGCAAAACACTAATGCCCCGAATACGAATCTCATAAATCATAAGCATGTTTAGTAAATGGAAAATACGTAAATTGATGACATAACTCCCATTCTGATTGTTAACTTAATGAAAACATCTATATTTGTCATAAAATACAAGAGAAAAGCTTTATGAAATTCAAAAGAAACATTGGAATGAGCAATAAAAATCTGTAAACAATCATTCTATATCAACCCTTGAATTTATCTGCTAAAAGTGCTAAATTGAATGCTAAAAACGAATTAGAATGATGGAAAGACAACGTCGCGAGGGCAGCAATTCGTGTTCCGCTAAAAAGACAAGATGGTCAGAAAACAGCTTTTTCATGAATTTATTCAAATCAAAAATGTGTAGATTCGAAAGAGGATTTTACAGATTTGAGAACAAGTAATACGGATTTGAATCCTAGATACACCTGAGAGCAGCAAAATCATCGAATTTGAATGCAAAATGAATGAATTTGAATGACAAACTTGCGAATTTGTCCGGGAAATCCTATATTTAGTGTCCTATTGACACCCTTCTTGTCAAACAGTTCGATGTACCATTAGTGCTTCCAGACGATTTTAATGATTTATCTTTAGCGTCTCAAGTGTTGTGGTGCTTGCGAGGAGTTAAGCTAGAGCCACTTGTAAGTTGTCACGATCTGCATGACTAAACAATTACCAAGCAGTCTCATCTAATAATGTTTGCTTCTTCAAGAAAATGCTGTTAGACTCCTGGATATGCATTACGCAACCTTTTGTGTCGAGACCCGTTTGCTGTCGTTATTTTTTCTTCGTTACCGGCGAGGACGCTTACTGTGATGATGGCAGCTATGATAATGATGGTGAAGATGTTTTTGATGGCGATAATAGTAGTAGTTAAGGTGGTCGTGGTGGCACAGGTGGTGGTGACAGTGGTTGAGGCGGGTTTAATCGAGGGGAAGCGATGGAGTTGTTAGAAGTTGTGTTGATGGACAGGATAACTATAATGGTAGGAACATTCGTTTCTGCCCTTTAGTTGAATCATTCAAAAGAAATCTCAAGACTTATTTCTTTTCTTTGTGAATGTTTCTGACATGGCATTGTGTAGAGTTGTGGGGATCTGAATGAGGTTGTATGTTGTATGAACAAGACTTGGTTCATGTGGTACACAATTACTTTTCAACAACTTAACACTTTACACGAGAAATTTACAGTGCACTTGGAGAGAAAAGCGATTATTCTGTTTTTGAAGTTGAAACTTTATTACCAAAAAATATATATACAAAGACAATGTTATTGATGTACAAACAAGAAAATAATATCTTTATCTATTATTGTCAAGATAATGTTATGTAAATGCTCTTAATAATGTATGTGATAATTATGGTGGTGGCCTACATGTAGGTGGTAATTGTGATGATGATGGGTTGGTGGTGACGGTGGCATTAGTCGTGACGTTGGTGTTGAGGATGATGTTGGTCGTTGAGGGGTTGATCAAGTGATGATGGTAGTCATGGTAGTGTGATGATAATTGAGATGACTGTGTTTGTGGCGGTGATGGGTCTGGTAGCTGTTGGTGGCATCGCAGTGTTGACGGTCATTATGGTGGCAATGACGGCATATATAGTGACGGAAAGTGGTGGTACAGAATCAGATAAGTGAGACAGATAGTCCTTACACCGCGGTGCTCCAACTGGTCCAGGAATTATCCCCGTACTACGATATCAAACAGATACTCTGCATGAGGGCTGCTGGACTGAAGATGAAGAAATAATTTTCACTTACCTTCACCAGTGATTTCAATCCTGGTTGCTCCACGAAGACTTCCTACTCGAGGTGTAATGCTATACACCCTCGGTACTCCAAGAGAGGATACGATACAACCTGCAAAGAGAACATTTCATTCAGGTTGGATTTAGAAGAAAACAAACACTGCAAAACAACAACAACAACAACAAAAAGGGAAATAGAACTATGTCAATTCTTCTTTACATTAAAATACAAATACAAATACAAACACAAAAACATGCACCCTTTTGCCTATAACATGGGGAAGGCATGGGGTAAAATTAAAGGAGAATGCAGCCCAGATACCAGAGTGCACCCAGCGAACGTAAGGGCCCCCCCCCCCCACAATGATAACTCATCCAAACCCTCCAACCCCCCCCCCCCGCAACTCCAAATATGTTTATACGCATACTGTTATCTTATTTTAAAAAACCAACGTCGAGTTCTTTTTTTTTCGCAATCCGTGCCTTAGTACAGTATCTGTAGACTGTTCCTTTTCTTTCTATAAATGCTATCAACCATTCAGTGTACTCAGACGATTTTGTGGGGATTTCATTTTTGCTTATTCGTTTAACTTGATAAAATCCTGTGGTTTGTTTTCCAACCCCTTCTTTTATTTGTGGCATGTTTCATATTTGAGAGGGTTTTATTAGATGACCTTCTCGCTTTGCCAACCAACATGACCAAAGGAGATTTAACCTCAAAACACGACCATCAAAGAAAATCACCCGGACAACGCTGTCAACAATATTACACAAGCAGACAATTATACTATTATGCGAGAAGAACGGCTTGATACGATTACCCCGACGTCCCCAATTAGCGGATGGTTATGCAGTTTGGTTGCATTTGATGAGCGAATGCGAACTACGAAGTAAAAAAAAAAACCCTTACTTTCCTTTCCAAAAGAGTGGCTTTTACTACTCATGCAGGCATATGATATAGGTCAATATTCTAGTATGATTTGATAAAATAGACCCTTAGTTATCCAAAAGGTATGAAAATTTCCTGTTTTTTAATTTTTATTTTAGATATTCGTTTCGGAGAACGTTTTGAACTGCATAAAGTAATGGACGTTGCCTAAATGTGGCATTTTCTTGGAGTGCATATTAGGCTGGTAGTTTTCAACTAAACAAAGTTAAACTCTAGGAGATTCGAAGATATCTCATACTACGATCAGTCGATGAACTGTTTATGTTTATAGACTTGTTGATCCTGAAATAACGTTAATTATTTGGTTAAACAGTTTAGCACTTATCACATGTATCCATCAGTTAGTTAAGCCTAAACGCAACATCCCCTGGGGAGGATTATACTGTACGACAGAACTGTCTTCACCAAGGTTGGCAGACTAATTGACGAATGACATTTAGAAAAAGATACATAGATATAAACGACAATCAGTTATCTTACATTTTTTTTTACAGTTCTGTTAACAATCAGTAAAATATATGTGAAATATGTGTGTACTTTCCAGGAGTCGCCGAGCTTTTGCATGTTTTGTGAAAGTTGACGTCCCCGCGACCCCTGCTTTCAATGAACATTATCAACGAGCGGGCTTTTCATTTGAATTCCTTTACTCTGCGTATCCTGTTAATCTGTTAATCACGACTTCATGACTTTATTGCTAATACATTTGAGTATAATGACTATTTTCATTTATATGCTTATGGTATGTATTGTGAAATGTGGCAATAAACGAGCTTAAACTAAACGCCTTGCTACTTTTACTCTGCTTAGCATAAAGTTAAGGAACAATTCCACCCAAGCCTTAGCATCTTTTCCCCCATCACCTTTCCATAAACTGTTATATTTTATGCGAGCGATGGAAGAAACTTAGAAAAATATAGAAAGTTTATTAGAACGACATTCACTTTGGTGAATTTCTTGTTCATTTGATTTTTTTGAGAATAATAATTCCTCTGTTAAAATATGCTAGATAATATCTATCAATCGTACCTAGCGGCCATTTCATTGCCCGAATATAAATGACCGTAGGCTGAATTGAGTAATTTCAAAATTTTCACCTCGATATTCTGGCGGACAATGTTTGAAATAACCCATGCAGTCGATTGTAGCTGCTTCCAATCATACATCTTGATGATACAGAATTCCTAAAAACTCCTTTGACTGAAACAATTGCTGTGATATTATGAAGTTCTTCCATGAGATAATTTCTGAGGAGTTTCACATTTAAGCTCAGCTTTGCTATGAGCTCAAGATAAAATACATGCTTTTATCTTTCGAAATATTAATGTAATTGCAAGATTCAATCTCTGACCAAAGGTGCATTCATCAACACTTACAAAGGAGACCCGGACAAGTCTTTAGCTTCATAATCAAATCAAATATTATTTGTCATTTATTTTGTTGGCAAATTAGGAATTTCGTGACATAATTGCCTTTTTTAGGGGGAGGTCTAAATTAGATTACATACACATTAAATTACTTTAACAGATCATACATACATTTTATATTAGTAAATTGATTTTCGTTCGTCTTGTTATTTTTATACCTCTGTTACTTTTGCTTTTCTTGTTTTCTTGTTTGTTTATATATAACTTTATGCACTTTATGTTAAAAAAAGAACAAAATAACAATTCATATCAATGAATTTCAGTAGAATAAATACGATATGATAACAATGTATTACCCAACTAAATTTACCCAGCTTTTTAAGAGTGTAGGCGTTATAAAACATGTGATTTAAAGCACCTTTGAACAAAAAAGAAAAAGAAAAGATGGATTCATAGATCGCAAGAGGACCAAACGTACAATCATCATAGTTTGTAGAACCAAGTATCACCTTTAGACTTAAATAATAATGACATAGAGCTAGAAATATCAAGTCATCAAGAAATAATGACTGCCAGTCTGCAGTCATTAAAAATTCAAATGTCTGGTCCAAAGGCTGTTTGCATATTACGGTCCAAAACTTTAGCTGGATTCATTGCCAGATTATCTTATTTGTTTCATTACATATTTCTCAGCAGAACAGTTTCGGACGTTTTCAGGAAACGTTTTCAGGAAAATACACGCTATATTTCGACGTTTAAACTTTGCGCAACAAAATTGTTCAGTAATGTAAACCTACCACTTTCAATGGTTTTTATTCTTCCATTCCTTAATTGTGTGTTTCCGATCGTGATTGTAATAAGTTTGATAAAATGAATCACTTATATGCCAATGTATTGGCATATGAGTTAATTCAGTTCACAAAATTCTGACTGAAAAAGTACCCAACCCTAGACAACTCCACTTGGTGGAGTTGTCTATGGTGGTACATGTAGGTGGGGCTGTCCGTTGGTCAGGTTGTCTGAACCCCGTTTTATCTTTTAGTCAGAATCATGATATAAATTATTTTGTTCCTGATTATTGTGATTTTTTTTTCAAAGGTACATGAATTAATAAATCAATATATCAATAAGTGAATGATTAAATGTTTTAAAGAATAAATGTTTAATTTGCCTACTTGGTAATGTCGATACTAAATAAATGAAAATAGCTGCAGAAAAAAAAAGTTACCTCCTGACGTACATCGTACTATGTCATCAACTACGAAAAACTTTAATTTTCCATGGTGATCCGCAGGTAATAGTTAATGTAAGGGGTGCGGCGGTTTTTTTTTCTTCCTCCTCTTCCTCCTCTTTTCCTTCTTTCTTTCTTTACTTCTTTTATTTCTTTCTTTCATTCTTTGATCTTTCTTTCAAACCCCCTTTTTTGTGATAGCTCATTTTCTTGTAAGTTATATAAAAACAAAAAAGAAACATTAAAAAACAAAAAGAAACAAAAAACTAAAACAAAAACAACAGGCCTCTCAAGAATCAATGCTGCTTGTAAATTTCAGGAAAAGAATTCAAATTTAATAGATGAATACTTACTGGAAAGCACGAGGCATACTAGAAGGCATCGCACAGCTCCCTGACCATCACCGGCACTGCAGCCCGCTGCTAGGGACGCCATTGTCGGTGGACACTTAGAGCAGAAAAAAACTTCCACTCAAAACTTTGTCCTGCTCACCATATGCCCTATGGCTCAAAACGAATACTCCACGCTGTTACTCAGAGAAATGGAAAATGTAGTTGAAGTGAAGATATGAAGAAAAAAATCATTTAAAAGTGGTAACGATCAACGTCACATTCAATAACTTCTTCTTTGGCAAGTCCAGCTCGCTTAGAAGAGGTTTAAGTTTCTTAATCACGCAGTCATGACTTGCTTGGCTTTATTGCATATGCATTGTGCTGGGCATATATTATGCAGCGCTAGTATATACTTTGGTATCCCACAATGCAGCATCCTTGTCTTTCATAAGCTATAGTGGCTTTAAAGAAGGATATCATTATTTTGGCGTCCATTGTGTGTCGCCGGACCTTCCAAATAAAGAGCTACTAGAATGCTCGAGTTCGCACTATACTCACGCTCTTACAATAGCTGGTAAAAAGTTGGAAGGATGTATGAGAATAAACGAGTAATTAAGGTCTGCTTGCGTAGGCCACCTTCGTATTTGCCAAGGAAGCATTGTTGAGCTTTTGAACAATCTTCTTGGTATATCGATCGCTGCGATATAGGCCTAGACAGAAAGAAAAATGGTCACGTAACCATTTTAATTAAAAGAAAACTACAGCTTTATCATGACGATAACTTCTTACATCTACTTCAAACCAAAGTCAACAATGATTTTTGCAGAAAATATAAGAGATAGTCTAGTATGTTAATCGTTGAGGCTAAGGCTACCACTTCTTTGATTTGTCCTGTTAGGGCTCTTAAGATGGTGGGGTTCTAACGTTGTTGCACTTTTGTTTAATCATAGCAGATTGAGATAACTCAATTACCTATCAGAAAGTCCCTTACTTAAAAGTGTAAAGTATGGGAGAATATATATATATATATATATATATATATATATAAAATTTATCTACTTTTGTCTTTTTATAACTTCGACCCGTCGCAGAACTTTTGAACCTCTTAAAAAGATAGATAGATAGATAGATAGATAGACAGATTTAGATAGATAACACAACCAGAAATTGATTGAAACTTGGCTACAACTTGACATAACAAGCAAAATAGAAATGCACTGCATACAATGCTTTTCTATTTTGATATGCAACATTATATAATTTCATTGAGATAATTTGCAACGAGGCTGTAGATTCAAGTTAGTGATTATTTTTGCAGGGAATTAATGATAAAACAGGACATTCTAATGTGTCTTGTATATAAGATAATTTTCATCTATAGTAGATGAGGTTATTGTTAATTTCCTTACTAAGTATTATTGCAGGTGAATTTGTTTTATAGTGATTTCGCATCAACGTTAGAGGCAAATAAATAATTGCATTGTAAAAATATCAAACATGATCCTCGAAATGACTATCCCAAAGATCAACCTAGAAAAAAAAAAAAGATATGTAAAATTGATGAAAAAACAACAACACATTATTCATAGCCTGGACAACATTTAAGAAAGTTATGGCGAAAAAAAGCTTGCTCTAGAAATAAAAAAAAACAAATTTACAAAATTTCGTTTTATTTTGCAAGTAGAATCAGACGAGGGGAAAGTACGTCCTGATGACGACGTTCTCTGTCAAAGGCTGTAAAAGTCACCTCTCAACTAACAGTGGTCTTTCACACCTTGATCTTTAGCTTTTCTTTCTCTCTTCTTTGGAATCTCGTCTCTTCTTCATAATCTTCTCGTGTAATATATTTTAAATTGTGATTATCTTTAAATGTATCTTATGTATTATTTGTATTCATTTATGCACACTTTACTATGTCCGGAAACAAATTTTGTGTATTTTTTTATACATGACAATAAATTATCTTGAAATCTTGAAATCTTGAATTCAAATCTCTCCATCCTTCTCCTTCAACTTGCTCCCCATTTTCTATACAGTCCATCATTATACATTATTGTATATGGTTTCAATTCGCCTATGTATGAAGTAGATGTTCCGTGTTGTTCTTGATTTTTAATTTTTGTTTTGATGTTAATTAGAGGAAAAAAATGTATGTTTGTTTATTTACGATATTTTTGTTTAAATGATAGAAAAAAAATTATGTCTTGTGTTATATTGGAAATAAAACCTGAACTTGAAACTTGAAACTTGATAATAATTTCCTTTTGTCTTGTTTTTTTTTAATATGGATTAGATTTCAGATGTGTTTAGATGTATTCATCATGCTAGAGTCAAATAAAATCAAATCAAAGTAAATCATTTTCTCCTTTCTTCTCAATCTAGTCTCACTTCTGTTTTCACCTTTACAATCCTCCTCTTTACCCCGTAGTCATCTGGGCCCCGTTGCATAAAACTTTCTGGTAACTCTGCATCCAATGGTAACTACCATGGTCAAATTGCTCAACAGCCAATCGAATTCAATTAAGGTTTCCATGGAAGTTACCACTGAGAGCACAGTTACTATCAATGGTACGTTTTATACAATGGGGGCGTGTTCATGGTGGTGTTATTCCTTTAACAGCCTTCAACATAATTTTAAAAAATGAATGTGAATGTATATGTTTCTTAAGTCCACCGCACACTATACGATCAGTCTACGATCCAGTTTTTTGAAAGATTTATCATAGCATTTGATATGAACATTCAAACATATAAAATCTTAATGATCAAAGTTCCGAAAAGTCGCATGATTAATAAACTCGAAATTCCGGTCTATTGGCAGCCTCACTGTAGGAATAAAAGCGAACTTAATTCCGGATCGTAGTGACGTCATAACAAGCTTGCGATCGGCTACGATTTGAAGCCGATTTGGCCTTTAATCTGACCACTAGGCCTTTAGTTAACCAAAATTTCGATTTTAGAATTTGAATCATTATTTCGAAATCCAAATTAGATCATTTCACTTGTTTAAACTTTCATATTTAATGCAAAATGCAATTTGTTCGAAAATCGGGTCGCAGTCGGATCGTATAGTGTGAGGTGGGCTTTACTCCCATCCTCTCTCTATCTGTCTGTCTGTCTCTCTCTCTTTCTCTTTCTCTTTTTCCCTTTCTGTTCTCCACTCTCGTTCTCGTTCCCTTTCTCCTATCATCATGTCTACCTCTATGTCTCTTTGTCTCTGCCTTTCCCTGCAATTCGTCACACATTTCAAACGACTTTTTCCCTTCAGTGAAAACCATTATTTGAATTTTGATACTTATTTTTTTCCAACGGCTGCAGTCCCTGATAGACAGCACTTTACATAATAGTGGAAAGAGTAATAAACTACTAATTACCAAATAAGTATCATTGAGACCTAGTGTTTTACAGAAATGTAGATTAATCCTCTGAAAGGGGATATCAATTTTTCTCAGTGGCTGATTTTTTTTTCCCGAACATAAACGAAAGTAAAGAGAAGAGAAGAGAAAAGAAGAGAAGAGAAGAGGAGAGAGAGAGAGAGAGAGAGAGAGGGCGATATAAACAAGCAGTAACAAAAAAAAAAACAGCAATAGATGAATGAAAGAAAATAAGGGTGAAAAGGAATCTAAAGGTTCTAATCACCGCAATTGTGTTCATGGAAAGATTAAAAACAAACATTTTCCTCTCTTCAAAATAACTGAAGACATGGTTCTACATACCCCTGCGACATCAGTCCATGTTCACTTTCTAACTGTACAACCATGATCACAGTATAAAAACAAATCTAGTCAAAATTGACCTACTAGTACTACTCTAGTCAAAAGTGACCTATTTTTAGTCAAAATGACTATATGCTAGTAACATAATTTGACTTGTCTACCAGATTATCATACAGGCACCAACACTAACTTGATCTGCTTCTAGTGAAAATGACTAGAATTTTGATAAAAGTTTGGTTAATTTGTAATTTGGTAATTTTCATTATAATCTAGTCACATTTGACTACAAAGAGTAAGTGCCCGTGGGATCCCGTGTTCTAGTAAAATAAGTTACTGGAGTTCTGGTCATTTTGACTAGAATCTTGTCACATTTGACTAGAAAAGAGTGAGTGCCCGTGTGATCCGGTAATCTAGTCAAATCTGACTAGTTTGTTTTTAGAGTGATATATCTCTGACGAATTGAAGTCTGAAGAAATGTCACCAAATCAAATGTCGGGACGCTTATTTGCAATTATTTACATCACACTCATGTACAGGATAGTTGTTTTTTTTTTTTGTACAGGACTGAGCTGACATCTCGCATATTACCGATGTCATCAAGGACGAACAACAAATAAAACAGCAATGGACAAAGAGTGTGAATTCGGCAATGAGAGGAACTGCTAACAACAGATCAACAATACTCTGCGTTTGACAATACATATCACAAACAACGCTCATCCGAGCAATAATCATAAAACACGACAATGAGCCAAAACACAATCTAGTGCACAATATCTTATTTTTATTAGCGTTAAATTACAGAAAATATCATTCAAATGATTCCTAATAGAGCGGTGGATCCAGGATTTTGGTAGAAATAGGTGGCCAGAAACTACAGGCACCCGATAAAATTTGATAAAAGGAAAAAAAAAAGTGATTTTTACCCGAAAATTTCGCTAAAAAGATCCTCTACCTTTTCAGGTGTCCGTTTTACCAGAAAAATTCTTTGACAAGCAAAAAAAAAAACAAAAACAAAAACAAAAACAAAAACAACAAAAAAACACAACAACAATCAATAAACAAAAAACAAAAACAAAAACAAAAACAAAAACGGATCCGCCACTGCAATATGTAAGAATGGATTATTCAAACAACAAAATACATCTACTGGAAAGGAAATTTGGATACTGAATAAAGTATTTTACCGGAACAAAAACAAAAACAAAAAAAAATCCAAGATAATGTTCACTCTTGAAAACTCTTGTTAACATAGTCACGCTGTTCTTCATGTCCTTGTCTAAATCTTTCATTTCTTACTTAAAAATAGACAGATTTTAATCTTAATTTAACGGCATCCCGAATGATTCATTGCGGCAAGTACGTCTAGGGTCTGGATAAAAAGACATCTTGGTTATTTATGACAGCTTATAGAAATTGGAAATTTGTTGTTGTTGTTTCTTTTTGTTTCCTACGAATCATAAAGAGAAATGTTGAGGCTTCTGACTAGGTGCCAGTACATTCCGATTCAAATTCGTAAATTGGGCGATTGCCCCTATTTTACAGATTGTTTTACTTTCAGAAGAACAAAAATAAGTTTCTACTGTTCTACTGTTTTCCTCATTTGTCATCCCTCTTTAGTCCGGTATGTTATGTTTCAGTACCAATGATTTGTCCTGAAATCTATCTTCCATTAATAATGACTGAATAAGTGGATTCAGGAATTTATAAGAATGTGCATTTTATCCCCAAATATACATTGCAATTTCCTGGACATTTGCATTTTGATTTAGTTGCAGTATGGGCTGTTGTTGGTTGTAGTAAGGTAGTATGCACCCGATCCCTTGCTTTGTGATGCACCATAACCCATCACAGGACAGGTGCCGCAGCTATCGCAGTTCGGATAACTACTCCAGTAAGTACACTTCTTGGTAGGGGTGTGGCAGCTCGAAGTGATACTTGCTGTAAAGAGATATACTGCCCTCATGTGATCGCAAGCTTCTATCACGGATGTGCCTTCGCAGCCTGGCTGGGTCTCTCCACCGTTCGGATAAAAATCTTGATGTCCCAGCTACAACGTATGAAAGAAATATGCAGCAATGGAAATACCCACATGAAAGTCGACTTGAGGTCTGGCCACCTCAAGTCGGCAGACCTCAAGTCGACAATGGAACTTTGACAATTTTATTAGCATGCAGTAAAGTTACGTTGTCGACTTTAGGTCTGCCGACTTGAAGTCTGGCCAACCTCAAGTCGGCAGACCTCAAGTCGACAACAGAACTGGTATACAATAATAGGCCATAATGTATGGCTGCCTGTTCACTACACCCAAATGGAAGAGATATCCTTGCGTTACCAAATACTAGCAATTGATGACATTAAGTCAACTGTTTGACCTATACAGTAACTCTAGGTCAAACCGAGATGTACCCCCAAAGAGAGAGAGAGAGAGAGAGAGAAAGAAAGAGAGAGAGAAAGAGAAGAATAAATTGGGGGAGGGCGGAACTTTAAACTGAATCTAAACAAAAAAAATCTGATAACTTGAAGTCAACTTATGGTTTGTCAATGGTTATTTCAAGTTAGCTCACTGACCTCAAAAGTAACCCTAGATGAACTTTGACAAAAAATTGGTCATTTTCATTTGTTTCCTGTCCCTTCCACCCCCTATAAATAAATCAAATACTCAGATGGAAGCGATACCCCTGGGTTACCAAAATGACTTCAAGTCAACTGGTTGACCTAAACAATATACTGTTCAATAACGGAACAGGCAGCCATACAGTACAGCCTTTTTTTTTAATTGTCTAAGTTCCGTTTCGACTTTAGGTGGCCAGACCTCAAGTCGACTTTCATGAGGGTATTTCCATTGCTGTTTCAGTCATTGACATTTCCTATATACAGATTATCATATGCCATACATGTATGTCTTCTGTTAAATTGTTTTATGTTCTGATATGTTAATTTTCTTTGTAATCTACATGACTTTGTAACAATTTCTTTATTAATATAAGTAATATAAGCAGTGGTAATAAGTAGTATAAGTATTATAAGTAGGGGTAATTATATCTTTTTAAAGCGCTTTCAAGTATTCACGCAATGCGCTGTATAAATGTAATATATTATTGTTATTTTATTATTATTATTATTATTGTTATTATTATTATAACTATCATTAATATTATTATTGTTGTTATTATTATTATTATCATCATCGCTATTATATTATTACATATTGATTAGGGGTGGGTGTGGTTGGCGGCGGGAAAAGTCTTGTGATCTTTTTTCACGTTCCCTTTTTTCCCTTTGCACTTATCGCCTTTTCTCATTTTGTCTACTTTTCCCCGTCCACCATTCTACTTCGATGAGAGAGAGAGAGAGAGAGAGAGAGAGAGAGAGAGAGAAAGAGAGAGAGAGAGAGAGGGGGGGGGGGGAGTGGGGGGCATGGCTTCTGTAGCTACTCCACTTGTGTTTGTATTTCGATAATTACCTGATCAAGAAGACCAGCTCCTGTAAGCTCTCCATCGGTGTGGATGATATCAACAAAGGTTGCGTCAGATTCATCAATGCAACACTCTGAACCATAACCAGTAAACTCGGGACCAGCTGGGTCCAATCCTACAAACAAAATTATGATAAGATCAATTTAAAAAAAATAAAATAAGCAAAGTACTATGTGAAAATCTAATAACCAATTACAAACAAAATACAGACAGGAAAGCAATTCAAGAAGTACAAATACATGCATAAAAACAAAAATGAATTTCCACAATTTCCTTATAACAAGTAAACCCTGGCCCCGCTATATTCTGTTTTAGTTACACAAATCAAAAACAGCAACAAACAAAATAGCAAACCGAGAAACAATGATGATGATTTTTTTTTTTAGTCATTAAAATGATCCAAGAGTTTTATCGCACGGGATTCTTTATTCACTTTGATTCAGGTCTATCTAAAGCTGATAATTCTCTCCCTTCCTCGCAGTACTAATAACAGTCTTATACCTTTCTTACACCTTGATTCTTCATCCGTTAATCATTATCTAGACCGAGGTCACACGGTTGCCATAGCGACGAAGGTGCAGCTCTACCAAAGTTTCTAAGGGAAAGTGCGTCATCGGACGACATCAATACACCGCTTTATCTTGGACAATTACTTAACCATGTTAACAGCCACAACATCAAGCCGACTCTAAACTAATTCCTACCCGATCCATCGTACCCATTTAATTTCAGTCAGGGTAATGTCATCTCTTGTTTGGTCACTTGTCGGTCCAGTGTCGGTCACATGAGCAAAATGAAAAACTAGATTGTGGCATTAAATATTGATTTTGGACGGAGGAGATTACAAAACTCGATTGAGTGTCTTTCCTCACATTCAGAGTGGCAAAACATCTATCTCTTTGTGGGATCTGAAGTTAAAAAAAAAAAAAACGTCTGCAGAAGGGTACAAAGAAAAATTGCTTTTTTTATGAGTACGTTCAAAATCTAGATGAAACATGTTTGTCATTTTTAGGAGTGGACTGGGAAGGAAATTCGGGTGGGATTTATTTATTTTTTTAAACCTGGCAAGTAATCAATCATCGCTCAGGTTATTTTGAGACATCTTACCAGTCAATCGTCCAATGCTAGACCTCGATTCTCCCGCGTACCCGGCGGTATGGGCTCCCAGACTATGTCCGATAATATGCATACTCCCATACGATGCACCCGTGGTTGACTTGAGTTTCTCAATGAGTTTACCAATGTCACGACCCACGACACGAGTATTAGCTCGGCTTTGAGCGTAATTAGCTCGACCTGCTCCCTCCTTCCAATCAACCATGATCACGTTGGTGTTCTAGGAGACAGAGGGGGGTCAGAGATAGAGAGATAGACAGAGAGAGAGAGAGAGAGAGAGAGAGAGAGAGAGAGGGGGGGGAAGAATGATGACAGTGATGATAATAAACAATAACGATAGCATGATAATAATAGTAATAATAGTAATAATGATAATAACAGTTATAATAATTTTGATAATAATGATAATAATGATGATGATAATAATGATGATGATGATAATAATGATGATGATGATAATCGTAATATTACTGATATTGATAATGATGATGGTAATGATGATAATAAAGATGATAACAATAACTATAACAATCTTATGATAATGGTATGATTTACACAATATCTTCCCGAGGTCCCTGCAGTCACAAGGATTACCGGGGTTTTAGCTCGGCTAAGTTAGCATTAACGGGGTTCTCCCTATCGGGTACTCACTTACTGTACTTAACATGGGTAGAGAGTGGCAAATAAGGTTAATTACCTCATCAACGAGAGCGTTCTTCATATCTTGAAACCAATCTGACGTGTATTCGTCGGTGTAACCATGGATGATGAACTTGGTATCTCTGCTGGACTAGGAAATTGTAGGTGTTTAATTCGAAGAAAGATTCAAGATAAAATTTCGTAGTGGTCATACGGTATCATCATGAAAGAAACTGCACATAAATACATGTAGTTATTTGGAAGGGCTAATTAAATAGGACAAGATATTGACTTTGTAATACGAGGATTTGGACTCATATGATGATAATAAAATACTCCAGTAAGAGTTTTGCTCAAAAACGACAATGCACACAGATATGTATATACAAGATTATACACTTGCATGTATGCCATATAACATTTAATTTGGTCCAAAGATTCAAGCTATTCCTAGTCATAGCTGAATTACATATTAGGGTATCAAAAAAGCAATTCTCTTCATATTTTCACTCGTCCCTGATTTGACTGTGATATTTCACAGAAAGAAAATAACAAGTAAGAAAATCCAAAAATCATGTGTTACCTCAACCAGAACTCCATTTTTCCTTTTAAATCCCCCCACATGATTACACTCAGAATTTATGGTATGAAAATGGGAAACATAAATAAGTTATTTGTAGTAATTTTCCATCAATCTGCACTGGGGAAAATGTTACGGAACTTCTAATCGAATTGACCTTTTGTCAAAAAATTTCGAGGATATAATTAGAACTATTAAAGAGGGGGTTGATGCTACTTCGGTCAGGAGAGGGGGCTCTTACTGTTCTTGTTTGCAAGACATCGAGCATTATTCAATACATTATTTTATCAGATTGCCCCATATCAAACTACTGATCATTTAAGACTGTGATAGAACGTATTCAATTTAATCTAGAAATCTAGTTCGAATTTTACCCAGAAAGAAATTGCTCTTACAAGAAAATAAGGTAAAACGTTTTACAACTCCCTCCTGTAATCACCCTCTTATTCATTATCAATCGTTCACGACAATACTAAATTTATCAAAATAATAGTACTCCCTATGTAACAAAAAAACCCCAAAACTTTCAGCGGTCTCCTTATTTAGATATTTCAATATCTCGTGATTTTAAAAATACCTGAAAGTTAGAGTTGGTGATTGAGCTAGAGCTAGTTCTTATGAGTTCCTGAGCCGAGTACTTGTTTGATGATGTATAGAGCCAGTATCTGATCACAATAGCCGAAGGACTCTCTGGTTGAGCATGGTGACAGACCGGGGCTCCGTCCCCGTAGGTGAATGACCCAAGATCATCGTACGTCACACTGTCAGCATGGATACCTACCAAATTATTTAAAATAATCTAAGACATTTGAATCTTTCTGCATATATCATCAATATCTATAATTGATGTATTTGCATGATTTTTTTTTGTATGATAAGGCACTTTTACCCAAAATATTGAACTCAATTTTTAAAGAAAATATAGCAATTTTCATCATTACAGAATTTGACTATCGGGTTGATTACGATTATACTTCTTTTTTCTAGCTTACATGCAAAGGACCCCCTTTCATGGAATAGTATCCCACAATAAACCAAGAATACTAAAGCTTTAGCTCCTATAAACGAAAGTATAAACATGATAAAGAATGTCTACTGCTTATACACTGTAGCGGACCGTTTACTTTTTTCCCCTTAAAAATCATATATGTAAATTGGGATCACGGTAAGCAGTTTTACCAAACTTTCTCAGACTACATTCACAATTTTTTTTTGTATACTCGGATTTTGTATTATTTCATTTTTGTCATGTTTTATATCGGATTTATTTTCATAGAGATGTGGAAATAATTCAATTGATCTGAAGACCTGTTTGAAGTGAAGATCGCTTAAAAATTCTTCTTCCACTGACGCTAAAATTTCAGCATGTGTTTTTCTTTTTCACAGGTCTTCTTATTTTCCTCCTCTCCTCCTCCTAATTCTTCTTCACCATTTTCTTCTTCTTCTCCTTCTTCATTTTCTTCTTCTTCTTCTTCTTCTTCTTCTTCTCCTCCTCCTCCTTCTTCGTTGATCAGATGAAAAAAATGTATGAAAATATGCATGTTGCTAATGTCGAGACGTATGACGTGGAGTTGGATTATTTACAAGCTATGATCATACATTAGTCGATGTATTTGTTTACTATTTATAATACAAAGTCATTACCTTATATTTCTTACTGTATAGGCCTATATACATTATATAGGCTTCTCAGTAAACTAAAATTTACTAATTGCCTCTCCTTAAGAAAAGAAAATTGTATTTGTACTCACTCAGATTACTTGTCAAATGCGAACCACTAGCAATGACATTCGGTACTTCAAAATTGCTCCTTCTATACATGTATAAATTTAGATTCTGTTTCCCGCGAACCCACCTACTTGTTAACATAAAAGAGCACCTTATAAAAAATCAAAGAACAGCCCCCTTGCCTACCGATCCTTATAAAACGCTTTATACAGCCTGGGGGTGTTTCATAAAGCTGTTCGTAAGTTACGAACGACTTTACGAACGACTGTCTGGAACATGTTCTTGGGTGCTAATCAGATTCTCATTCATGTACATGTAGCATAAGAAGGTATCACCAGTCGTGCGTAAAGTCGTTCGTAACTTACGAACAGCTTTATGAAACACCCCCATGGTTTACTATATGAACTGATCAGGTATTGTTTAAACAACTGTTCAAAGTTTTAAACAGCAATGTTCAAGTTTTAATATTTATTGTTCAAAAAATTGAACATTGTTGTTTAACTTTTTAAACACTTGTTTAAACTTTTAAACAATACCTGATCAGTTCATACAGTAAACCAGGTTGTATGAAATTTATACAAGTTGTTTAATTTTATTTTTACTGTGACATATTGGCCCCGACTCCTCAACCATCTCTCTCTCTCTCTCTCTCTCTCTCTCTCTCTCTCTCACTCACTCACTTAGTAAATTTGCATCATTCAGTATTTTGAATATTGCTTATGTGCAAGCTTTTTTTTTTTTCGTTGGACATAATATCTATCACGCTTTGGACAAAGTTTATGACGATCCATTCATGAATGTACATAACAAATGAATGACTGACACCATTGATGATCGACGTACGATAATGATGAATCACATCAAATCAAATCAAATGAAACCAAATGAAATCAAATTAAATCAAATCAAATCAAATGTCTTTCCAGTAATAGCTAAAATATGTTTCTTCCATTTACAGCTTGTTTATCCCACGAATGAATATTCATTTGTGGTATTTGTTCTTGTTATCATTTCTCGATCACTAGTTGCAATTATTCTCAAAGAATATCAAATAATATCAAATGTAAATATAGAAGGTGGCTATAACGAGGCAAAGAAAATGGCTAATGACTTCCCCATCCCTCTAAACGTATCTTACCTTGAATAAAAGCTGCAGTGAGAAACACGATAGCGAGAGAAAAGCTTCCCATCTTGAGATGAACGAGAATAACCTGATCCCTGAAGTAGCAGAAATATGATTTTAATTGGAGTAAAGCACCCCTATTTATACAATTAAAAATACATCATATCTCGACTGAGTAAACATCTAGTACCAGTACAATGTGTCCGTATATCAACGTTTATTTGCTGATTAATGAGCGATTAAATATATCAATGAGACCAAGCATTTGTAATAAAATGAAAAAAAAAAAACCCCTCTCGTTCGTGTTTTAAAAGATATGCAAACAAAAAAAAACACGCCATTAAAGATAATTCAGTAACTTTTCACTACATTTCAATATGACATAGAGAGACTGATACAGTGGGTGGCGCGGGGCGCACTTCTCAAAAAAAAAAAAAAAAAAAAAAATCGACGTCATCTCACAAAAAACAAAAACAAACAAAAAATGATAATAAAGAAAAACGGCGGTATCGCGCGTGAAATCAGCACTATAGCGCCGCTGTCTTAAATAACGTGCGCCGCTAGCGCGCTGTGCCCCTCGTCCCCACTATTTTCAAACCCTGGCTCCGCTAGTAATGTATGTCATGTACATAGTCGGACTCTCTTAACTAGTTCAGTTGAATATCATTATTTTTTTGACGAAAAAATTTAGTTAGGACCCCTATTTTATAAAACTTGTTATCAGTTTAACAACCGTCACAATTTTATGACAAAACTTGCCCACAGCCATTCGAACACAACGATTTCAGTTGAACAATATCATTGTATCTTAATTGTGATTGTTGTGTGTTGCTTATGTGTGGATGTGTGTGTGTGTGTGTGTGTGGGTGTGTGTGTGTGTGTGTGTGTGTGTGTGTGTGTGCGTGTGTGTGTGAGTGTGTGAGTGTGTGTGAGTGTGTTTGTATGTGAGTGTGTGTGCCAGACATTGTAAATACGTTCTTTATTATTCCTGTATTATGTATTCTTGTACATTATAATGATTTATCTTATGTGTGCTTTGAATTGGGCCCCTCTCACAAGCCTAGCTTCTCTAGGGATCCTAAAACCATTCATGTTGTTATTTAAAACTCCAGTAAATGTATTTTAATAGTGGTCCATGTATATGATAATGTTTGGTTTTAAATGAATTCATGCATTTATTCATTCATTCATTCATTCATTTTCTGACAAATTTTGTGGAAAAGTATCTAGAGGAAGAAGAAGATTTAAGGAGAATGAGGAGGAGGAGAAGGAGAAGGAGAAGGAGGAGAAGGAGGAGGAGGAGGAGAAGGAGAAGGAGAAGGAGAAGGAGAAGGAGGAGGAGGAGGAGAAGGAGAAGGAGAAGGAGGAGGAGGAGGAGGAGAAGAAGAAGAAGAAGAAGAATGGTTAGTGATTAAATGGTTGGTTATTTTTACCTGACTGCTAAGAAAGCATAGCTTGTTAGTAAGCAACCAGGGGACCGACGGCTTTACGTCCCCTCCGAAGGACTTGGTAATGAGGATTAATACCTATTGGCGCGTCTACTTGGTTTCGAACTCGGTTACTCCCGGTTACGAGACCACTGCTCTACCACTACGGCACATCACAGAAGAAGAAGAAGAAGAAGAAGAAGAAGAAGAAGAAGAAGAAGAAGAAGAAGAAGAAGAAGAAGAAAATGATAGTGAACAAGAAGAAGTAGGAGGAGGAGGAGGAGGAGGAGGAGGAGGAGGAGGAGGAGGAGGAGGAGTAGGAGGAGGAGATGAAGAAAGAGATGAACAGAAAATCAATTTCTAACGCAACATAAACAACATCAGCGGATAGTGCATCTTATTTTAGTTTTGTTCTATAAGCTAATCTGAAGCGGGCTATCCCTCGATCATTTCTTCTTTTTTCCTGTATTCTACCATTAATATACATGTGTTTGTATTTGTATTGTTATATTATATTATGTTATATTATATTATGTTATATCATATTGTATCATACATTTTAACCTGTATTTTTTATGATCGTAAATAAAACCAAACCAACCAAACCAAAGTGGCGCTATGTCATCAATCTTTTGCAAAAGAATTTCGCAGTTGCCTTCCTCCTACATTTTGTTTTGAGACGATATAGCCTTCTTACACGAGAATGTGATTAAATGTTACACAAGAACAGAAAATGACAATAAGTTTTTTTTTATTGGTCACGCCCTATTACTGTATGACAACACAGTCAAGAGGCGAATTAAAAAGTCTTAGAAAGATATAAATGACATCAATCAAGATAGTGACTGGATAAAAGTTTGTGACGTGAAAATCATCAATATTCATACCTTGATAATAACTGAAACAAAAGAAACCAACAACAAAAGTTTATCAGAGGGCTATCAGAGAGCTAAAAACGTTGTTTCGTCTTCATGACCATTCACATGATTGAAATTCTTGAAGAAATTTAGAGCAATTTAATCATGTTAATCAGTGAGATTCTAGACATCTAATAAGGTAAAACTTCGAAAATGCGATCCTTCGCCCCAACGAGTTATTATCTACAATGATCATAGTTATTTTGAGGTAAGCCGAGATTTCTAAACTTCAAGCCTCCCCTTGAAGTAATCCAGGCGCGTCAAACTTCTGGAATCTTCATAGTGAATCCAATAATATTTGGATTTAGATAAAAAGGGGGTCTTTCTTGTTGAAATTCAAAATCGTTTTGGATTGTGAAATTTGACATCTTGGAATACGTTTTTATCAAGATGCACAACAAAATCAAACGAACAAACAACAACGGCAAAACATGATTCATACTTAGTTTTTGTTTTTCTTGTTTGGTACGTTTGTTTTTGTATTTTACTTATTTTTAGACCATTGTGATGTATTACTCTAAAATTATGGTGAGGCTATTTCGTCGCCTAGCAGTGATACCACCCAGTACCCTGGCATTTACACTGCGAAAAAAAGCAGCTGGGTAGTGAACAGATGTAGCAAATCAATTTACTAACAAGATTACTGAGGCCAATCAACTATTGTTAATTAGCCTATTACATGTACTTTATCACATAACACAATAATTAGTGCACATTTTCTCAACGATATACAAATATTCAAACATTCTTTAAAACAATTTTTCTTATGTATTCAAGAGGCAATGGAAAATGAATGTTGTGTTCCACTTAGTGTGAAAAAGAACACACGCAAAACTTTTATAGGAAGAAGTAAAGAAATAAGAGCTCAAAAGTCACAGAAAGATTATCTCTTTAGTTTGTTGTGTTGCCAGCGGCTGTAGTTGTTTTTCTCACGTTAGTTTAAATTGAGCTAACAATGTATTATGGTGAAGGCTCTGCACTCTCATACCATGCATATGCCGGTGTCATAGACGATTTGTTCCGGGCAGGCGATTGGATCCTTTGGAACCAGTCGCCTGAATTTTCACCCGCCGATTGGATCCGCCTCGGTCCAGTCGATGCGATAGTCATAGTCATTTCAACCTACTCAAAGTCTCTGCAAAGTACGTGCCTACTTTGCATACCTAACAGTTAATCAACCCGTCTACAAGTCTTGTAGGCCCCTACATTAAATTTGTAGCCAAATAAAATGAGCTTTCCTAAAAGGGGCCGTTAATCGTACGCATAGTGTAATTACTGTAGAGTCAGGTGTGTGTACGATAATTTTCTCCAAAAAACGATAATTTTGACTCTCTAGTACGATAATACAGCATTTTGAACCTGGCGACGCTGTTCAGGGGAACGACTCGACTAGTCGTTTCGTTCCTCCTGAACCCGGAACAAATCATCTATTACACCACCAAGTCCTGTGTCTATCCTCGCTCGATGCTTACCCTCTTGGCCAACATGTCTTGCCCGCATTCTTTTTCCTCTTGACCTAGGTGTAAATGGGTACCTGGCAATTCTGGGGTCCGCAGGCCCGCTGGAAGAGCAGTAGTAATATTGACGTGGCTACCATTGAGCAAAGTGATGGTGTATAATGCCACAGCTTTTAGTATATTTTTGTTAAATTTTAGTTGAGAAATACCACAATATGATAAAAGTCTTGAGAGATTGCTTGTGCATCTTCTTCCCTTCTTCGGCTCTTCGTACCTCTCAGCTCTCTCCTTCCTCCTTTCTTCCACTTCCCCTCTCATTCCCCTCCCCTGTTTCTTATCTCTTTTTTTCTCTCTCTCTCTCTCTTCCTCCCTTGATAACAGGAATGAACCGGGAGTGAAATTCTGTTGAGGGATTTTGATGTGACCTGCCCTTAGACAATATAATGTCCGGCCTTTAAACCAACAAAATTATGCGGCCATCACTCTCCTTCCTCCTCTACAAGGAATATAATAATATAAAGGAGTGTAAATTCAAAAGAAATAGGAATAGAATTCTACACATGTGTAGAATGGTAGAATGGGTTCAGCACTTGACAAATTTAACTCTGTACTTCCTCTGTTCATTTTGGCCTGGCTTCGTGTAAATATTAAGATTTATCTGAAGATAATCAGCAATTAAATATAATCCACTATATATTGGCACTCCAAATGATATACACCTGTTTCTCTCTCATGGAAGTACCTGCCACAAGTACGTACAAGTCTCCTCTCATGGAACTGCCTGTCACAAATCCAAGTCCAAATCTAAGAGCTGAAGCTGAAAAACCGAAAATAAATAAAAACAAAACAAACCACATAAACAATTAGTCATAAATAATTTTCTAATGTTGTTATAACTTTTATTGTGTGTGTACAAGAAGGGGGAGGGTTATTCAAGATCGTTAAATGTTTAAGAAAACCTTGCATGGGTTACGGTAATAATCATCCTGTGAATGGTACCCTGTTTTTTCTCTTTTTCATTGATCATTTTGTCATTCATCACTCTCCTGGCTTATACTCTCATAGCATAATCATATTATATTCTGAAATGAATCTATATTCGCATCCATGAAGCATTGATTTTTAAAATTTGTATCTGTTTGTTTAAGGTGTTTCTTTGGTGTTATTGAAGTAAGATCAAATAATTTTCAACTTTTTGCTTCCGCCCACATTCGTATTTCGAGTGATGGAAGTCTTACGGCATTGTCCTCTCCTCTCCTGCACCAAAACTCTGGAATAGGTTCCCTCCCTCCTTCTGAATTCTTCACCAACAGTGGAATATCACGAACACATTTACTGTATGAAGACATGTTCTAAAACCCATTTATTCCCTTAACTTACCATTGCCTGATATAACTTGTACATATTTTAGCTCTGATGCTGACCTTAGGATGACGTTTCAAAGCGTTTTGTATCTAGTGGAAAAGGCGCTATAGAAATTTCAATGGTTCAATAAGTAAAGAAAAGAAAATTTACATTACTTTTATCTGCTTATTTTGCAGGAGGGGAGAATCCATCTTTGATTTGTTTTACTGTAATCTCCATTTTTCCCGTCACTGGAATGGAGGACTTGATGGGTACTTTAGGAAAATATATCAATTCATGATGTCTGTTGGAAGTGTGAGTTGAGCAGAAGGACAGAAAAAAAAAAATGTTTAATTTTCTTTGGATGCTAACCATAGAGGGCGGTCGTTTTTGCACTCCGGTAGATCATTTGATTTTAAGTGGATTTGGCACCTTAAAATTTCATACAGTGTGTATCATCATCATCATCATCATCATCATCATCATCATCATCATCATCATCATCATCATCATCATCGCATCATCATCATCATCATCATCATCATCATCATCATCGTCATCATCGTCATCATCGTCATCATCATCAATATTATTGTTATTGTTATTATTATTATTATTAGTAGTAGTAGTAGTAGTATCACCATTATTGTTGTTGTTTTTTTCTCTCTCCCATTATCTCCCACTCTCTTTGTTGGAAAATCAACATTCCTGATTAATTGAAATGTTCAAGGAAAATCCCCCCCCCCCCCTCCCACCCGTCTGGTGGTACGGGGTCAGGCTCTTTCACCCCGTATCATATTGAACGAATTCTCATTCACAGACTTGATTCCAGATCTTATCCACTCTTTTTCAAAGTATCAATGACAGTCACATACTAAAATAGCAATTAACTACACGTATCGTCACGATATTTAATCACGTTTAATGGAGGAATGTGAATGGTGAATAAAATCATGCTTCTCTTACACCCTTCGCTCAATGATCCCTTATCCCTCTCTTAAATCAGATCACGCTTATACCGATCACCAAGCCCTCCTTTACCTTTCCCCATGTCACACAAATACATCATATGAATTATCCCTTCTAGATAAGATCCTCCCTCAGCCATATCAGCTTTCTTTTCCCTCTCTCTCATCCCTCCCTCTCCCCTCGTCATCATCTCTTCTTTACCCCTCCCTTTCCCCTCCTCACCTCCCCCTCACTCCTCGATCACTCTTTCCACATCCCTCCCTCACCCCTCCCTTACCTCCCTTACTCCTCGATCATTGCTTCCTCACCCGTGCCTCCCATCTCCCTTTCCCCTCCTCAACCCTCCCTTACCTTAAGCCTCCCTCACAAATCCCTCATCTGCTCATCGCTAAGGTCCTTATCTCGCCGTCACCCCTCTCTTTCCCCTCCTCATCCCTCCCTCATCCCTCCTTCACTCTTCCCTCACAAATCCCTCATCTCTACCTTATCTCCCCGTCACCCCCTCTCTCCCCTCCTCACCCCTCCCTTAACTCGCCGTCATCCCTCCAATTTCCCTCCCTTACTACTCCCTTACACCTAAATCCTAACCAGGGCAATGTGTCGTAGAACGTGCGATGAGGCTCCACAATGAGCTCATGGGAACATTTTTTGTTAGCTTCAACACCAAGTGCCTCCATCTTCATGCATAATATCAACGAAATTACCATCCTAACAAGTAAGCCGACACTCATTCTCAAGATTGCCACTGAATTGTGGTCCAGCGGGCTCAAATCCCGTGGGAAATAGAATATATTGACTGATTTTTGGTCTCCATAATCACAGATTTTAGAAAGAGAGAGAGAGGGAGAGAGAGCTTATTTTTCTGAACCAAACTCTCACTAAAACAAAAAAAAAAAACTGCTGAGGAATGCTACTTTAAAATTTTTGTGAGCATTATGGGTACTGAATTAGCAATTTATCAATGTTCATTTGCTAAAAAAAAAAAAAGGAGGAAAAAAAAATGACTCATGAGCCAGAGGCAAAATTTCAGTCTAAAGTCTGAAGTCTATCCGACGAAAATACTATTTTCCGCATAAGATCACGTGCTCAGATGAATAAATCCGGTTACATGAGATATGGCTAACATATAAACCAACTCCAAGATGATTGTTATAAGTCAGTAAGTATGGTATCAAAAAGAAGAAAAAAGATGAAGTAAATTCATCTAATATCACAACAAGCAATGATCATATGATATTTTGGAGCTGAATTTTTCCAATTTACCTGTCTTTTCATGAGTGTAGGAAAGATTCAAATGCAAAAAGTGAGCCACTTTCAGGTTTTGACCCCTCCCTTCAAATATGTGGGGGTTCAGTCAACTAAGGTATAGATACTTGTGATTGATCCAAGCGACCCCAACAATGTATCTTATACCTGCTTACTGTATCAAGGATCTACCTCTAAATTTCTCCCAGCTGCCCCATTGCATACTACATGTAACCCTCCTACCCTTGTATCTCGACTCGGGGCACACATCGGTGGCTATACGCCCGTTGGAGAGGCTGGCAAGAATTACACAGGGAACAAAAGTCGGCCGGGTGACGAGTAGGCACCATCGACCCTTTCGAAACTCCTTTTAAAGTAATAAAGGTTTTGTTAACCCTTCTACCGCATGTCGATTTTCGAAAAGAAGAATGGTAATCAATTTGAAGGGGAACAAAATGTATCCAGCTGATGCAGTGCTGTATTTTTTGTCTTGTTTTGTTTTGGTGTTGTTATGCTTTTGACCGTTGTTGTTAGCATACTTTCATTCATGACAATCTTCTTAGATTAATTTTTTCTTAGGATTTTATCCGGCTGGTCCAGAGTTTGAGGGTAACCCTTGACAATGCTTGTAGATTAAATCGGTTTGATTCATCATTCGTTGATGTGATGCATACTGATGGTGATGCCGTGGATGCTGGACTCATGAAAGAGGTAAGCATAAATTATGAAGCCCTATCCATGCATTTTTCATACCACTTGATGAAAATATCGGTACATTTTTCATTACCCCTTAAATAGGGTGGAAAATACTGAAAAGTAGGAAGAGAGAGCTAGAGTCATGAGAGTGGGAGAGCGGAATGACAGTGACTGCAGTGAGAGTTAGAGAAAGACAGAGAAAAAGAGGTGTGCACTAAATAGACCAATTTCACAACGCAAGAGGGCAGCAGACTGTTCGACACAGTTCGACATACTGCGGTGGGCGCTCCAACTTTTATAGTACACAAGTCAATAGCGCGTTATGGACATTCGTTCGATTTTTTGTCTATTTTGACCAGTATATGCAGATTTATTTTAATATTTGTAATGAGAAATTATCAGGGAAGTTCAGGGTCGCAGCTGTGCAGTGCGCAAATGCCACAAGAATTAGAGAAAGTTTAAAAATTGAAGCTAACTGAGTGCGAAATTCAATCGCTTTTGACTCATGAAGCCTGTTTGTGTGAGAAGCCGTACTCCCTACACAGGTTTCCGTAAGCAATGTGAAGGAATTCGTCGCCAGTGGGTAAAAACGTCAACAGAAAGGACTTTGAAGTCAAGAAACATTATCATTATGTGCTTTGGCGTAAAATTTAATGAGTGAAAACATGACTTTGTAAACAGGGTAAGATTTAGGGCTCCCGTTTACTACGGCTTCTATGCTGCAATCGAACTTTTACTGACAAATTTAAGTTGAAAAACCATCGAAAGCACAAAAATACATCATACCTTCATCCGTCAGATATGACCATTGTCTTACCTCATCTACCCATGTATCCATGCTTTATTTTATTGATCTAGAATAAAGTAAATGTAACAATATCGGGGCATATCTCATATCTTACATTCATTTTGTACGCAGAGCCAATCTCGGTCAGCGCGCTTGCCCACAGCAGCAATGGCGTCGCCGATAGAGGGCCAAATACATAAACCGGAGGTGAAATTGGTCTATAGGGAAGTTAGAAAGGAAAGAAGGGAGAAACATATAAAGGGATGCAGAGATAGCAGAGGGAGAGATAAAAAGAGAAAGAAAGAAAGAAAGAAAGAGAGATAAAGAGAGAGAGGGAGAGAGAGATGGAGAGAGAGAGAGAGAGAGAGAGAGAGAGAGAGGGTAGAAGCGGGAGGGAGGGAGTATTGGAAGAGAGATATAGAGGGGGTATCTCACTGGCCTGGAGACTAGTTCGCGACTAGTTCGCGATTCGAGTCTCCGCGACGTCTCCGGGATGTCTCTTTGAGACTAGCCGTGTTTCCGGGGAGTCGCGAGAAATTCAAACATGTTCGATTTTTCGGAGACTTTTCCCAATCTTCAACAGGTCTCGGAGACGTTTCCGAGAAGCCTCCATCAGTTGTGGCGATTAGTTGTGGCGTCACCGCGACTGAGAAGACTTCTCGGAGACGTTGCGGCGACGTCCCCGCAACTTCCAGGCAAATTGGCTGACACCTTGTTTCTGAGACGTCTTCGAGGCGCCTCCTAGAAGTAGCGCCTTGGTGACGTCGCGGAGACGGAGACGTCGCGGCGACGTCTCCATTGGTGAGATACGGCCTTAAGATATACAGGGAATGAAAGGGGAGAGAGAGATGGGAGGAGTTGTAGTAAGGATAGAAGGTAGGAATGAGGTAGATTGCAGAAACAGACCTTATTTTATAGCTCTGAGTACATATTCCCCCCCCCCCCCCCCACACACACACTTTTTGGAGAGGGGGGATGGCGTGTACAAATATCCCCCCCCCAAAAAAAAAAAAAAAAAAAAAAAAAAATTAAGGAAGAAAATACATTTTAATTAATCAGTTAGTAAGATTTTTGATAATCTGTCATAAACAACCATCATATTTTAGAATTTCTATTTGAAAATGCGATTAAAGACCAGAAAAGTGGTTATTTTTGGCTCTTTCGCTTCGCTCGCTCGCAAAATAAATATTAAAATGTGTGTAAGGGAGTCTGTACGGGGGGTGAGGGGGTGTGTTTATACTTAAGTGTGAGATCTACAGAAAAAAAAATCGTCAAAAAAGTCGATCATCCCCCCACTCCTCAAAGGGGATTTACGCCGGTGGAGTACAGCCTAACTTTGCCAATCTCTGTCAGGAACAGCTATATAGTTATAGTACAGGAACTCCATAAAGTTCTGTTAGTCTTATAGTTTAGACACCCTAATGCGTGTTCCGACTGACCAGGGTTTGTGCTTGCAAACTCAGAATGAAGGGAGGAAGAAGATTTAAAAAGTTAGATAAAATACAGTCTGAAAAGGGGAAAGAAGGAGAAAGATGGGAAAGGTGGATAATTGGAAGAGGGAGGTAAAGGGATGGTGAGGAAGAGAGACGGGGGGGGGGGGGAGAGTAAGAAGCAAGGAAAATGCAGGGGGGGGGGGAATAATTGTGCTTCTCTCTATTAACAGAAGAAAGAAAGTGAATATTGATAGCAAACCAGTAGGGTTTGTAACAAGGTTGGATTCGATTGTGCTTTTCGTTTCTTGTTGTAAAATGTGTAGCGGAGACAAAGAAACACTAGGCATGCTAGGGGCATCTGTGGTAACTTGGTTGATGAAAATTATTGCGAATTCACAAGGTCTTTACATTAAATTGGTTGTGGGAATGTTTGGGAGGATATCATAATGTCTTCATTTCCTGTTTCCTGCAATCTGTCTCTTTTCATTTTCTTCGTCTTCTTTCTCTTTTTCCCTCCTCCCATTTCCCCCTCTTTGTCGCCGTTCAACTCGCATCTACGCTGCTTGGTGCTGATCATTCTGATTTAAATAGAAACTCTTTAAAAAAGTTATGAAAGAGATGGCGTATGTGGGCATGCAGGCCAGTATACTTGGCAACCATCATGCCCATGGCAATCGCGAGGGTTTTCAAAACTCACCGTGTTTATGCTTTGATGTTTTCCAAGTGGGCATAGGATCAGTGTTGGGAACATAAAAACAACAACACTGGAAAGGGGGGGGGGGGGCTTGGGGCCCCATCCCCCCAAAAGTTTCAAATTTTTGCTTGCTCTCTTCGCTCGCTCGCTAGAATGAGAAATAGACACTTAACATTTCAACAAGACATAGTTATCCATTTCTGCGTGTTAGTTTAAGAACTATTCATTTTTTTTTTAATTTACCAAATTTCTTTCTTTAAACCTAATTTAGGTAAATGTTATTTCATCATCTTTTTCCAGTATCTTGTTTGAGAAATTGAGTTTATGTCATCTACACATGCTATTGGTTATCATATTCTTTTGAAATTTCTTTTGAAAGGTCTATATCATAAAATTTGACTTTAAAACTCAATTAGTAATACTATTTCGATAACAGCAGGATATGGCTTGGTTTCTTCCTTTTCAGACACCCCCCCCCCCCTTTTATCATGTCATGTCATGTCATTTAATTGTTAATTCCTCTACTTCTTTTGATAATTCCGGTTGTGTTTGTAAATTTCATTTTCTTGTATTTAGTTTGGTATCATGTTGTACTTCTCTGCATTATTTTGCTGATATTAACATACTAGGTGAATATTGTTGTAATATATAAGTAAGCTTTGCTTTCAGTTTATTTGCTTAATATATAAAACATTCTTTTGAATATCTTGTGAGATCTTTAATTTTTGGCAGACCCCATAAAAATGCATTAAAAGCATGTTTCACTCGCGCGTCAAGAATAATGAAATGAATACTACAAGAGTTTTCAGGTTTGAAGCTTGAAGTTTGTTGCAGTAATCACACATCCTCGCCCATTCTGTTATCCACTGGCGAAACGACACATAAGAATCATTTTAACCAATCATAATTTGGAAATTATTAGAACCAATCACATTAATTTTCTCTTGACTTATCCAACCCCCTCCATAATGATGTTGTAATCAGTTTTGTAATTGATTAAACAGATGAATAAGCACTCATTAATTGATAACAAATTTTAAGAGCCCCCATTCCTCGATAAAAGCAGCGAAGTTTGTGGATGTAAGCGCAGTTTTGACTGGAGTCTTGAAAGAGATCGTTGAACTATTAACCACTAGCACCATGGCAACTCTCATCCAGATACTCGCCTTCACAGGTCTCATCGTAGCAGGTAATTACCTTCAAATACTACCTTTAAAAATTGTATTGGTTATTTTTCATCCATTTACGATAGACTTTGCATGAATGCTCTTATAAAGCATGTAAAGAGAAGCCAGGGCCCCGTTTCATAAAACTTGTTATCAGTACCTACTGCCACATTTCTATGACAAATTTCTCTCAGCCAATCAGATGCAAGGATTTCCGTGGCTTATAACAGTTATTGCAACTTGTTATTGATAACAAGTTTTATAAAACGTGACCCAAATGTCTGGTAGAGGTGAAATGATCTGAGAGCTTTCTTATTATTTCATATCTGTTGGAAAAATATCTTAATAGAATTATCCCTTGAAAAGAAGCTTTTTTATTCAAAATATGACAAGTAAAGGCTTTCGAGTGTTTGGCAGGAACATTTCTGTGCTGTTCCATGTACCTACTTCTGTGTACTGTGCATGTGCCTTTCAGCACGAGTGATTTATTATCATTTTGATAATTTCAAAACATCAGGGTATGGACCAATATTCATGTGCTACTTAATCAACCTATCTCAAGTGCTTTAAAGCAGTATATTTCTCTTTGTTATCATAAGACCTTGGGGGAGTTTCACAAAGAGTTAAAATCGAACTTAAATTCCTAGATGCGTGCTGTATATTACGCATCTTCTCATTGGTCAGATCATGCTCAGGGGACGCGCACTAGTGGGAAGTCGATCAATGAGATTACGCGTTAAATACCGAATGCGCGCTAAGTCAAGCTTAACTCTTTGAAACACCACCCGGGGCCACGTTGCATAAAACTTACAATTGATGGTAAATTTGCCATCAGAGGTAACTTCCATGGAAACTTTGAATTTGATTGGCTGTTGAGCATTGTTACCATGGTAGTTATCACTGGTGGCAGAGTTACCATTAATGGTAAGTTTTATGCAACGAGGCCCAGAACTCAAGGTGATCTTTACTCTCTTTAAAAAAATTAAGAAGAGAGTGCATTTACAGTGAATTAAGAGTGAATTAAGTGTAAAAATGGTTATATTCACTCTTTGAGGGGTGACCTCAGTGATCACTCAGATCACTCAAGAATTCTGAGTGATCACTGAGGTCACCCCTAAAAAGAGTGAATAAAGGGTGAATATCAAAATTCTTACTCTTAATTCACTCTTAATTCACCCTGAATTCACTCTCTTCTGAAATTCACCCCAAACAGAGTGAACGCGTTCACTTTTTTTTTATTTAAAGAGAGTAAACTAAAGTAATGTAATCGTTTTCAAATTTCCTGTTAGAATGTGAAATTCCATAATGCATTGTCTCTGTTTAACGAATCATGTTCGCAAAAAAATACGCATAGAATATTTACTGGTTTTGTAAACTCAACATTCTTTAATAATAATAGCAATAAAAAGCTATATCTTGCAATTAAGTACTTCCTTAAGAAGCATGTAACCTATAATGAATACTATACGACTCTGTAACAAAATTACTTTTTTTTTAAATTTATAGTTACTTTCATATTTGCATAAGATTAATTTTTTCCGGAGTTGACATTACAAAAAGTAAGAAAATATGTATTATTCTTATCTTTAAAAATCAAAGAAATAGGCCTGCCTGCTATTTTCAGTAGTTTGCTATGTATCATATCGTTTACATGGTTTACAAATATAAAATTATCTCTAATGCGATTACAAAGTAATACCAAAATAGGCGTGAAGATTTTCACCAACAACATAATATGATCCAACAGCATTCAGTCCCAAGCATTTTAATAACCTATTTACACCAACAAGACAGACAAGAAAAATACGAAAGATTGTAAGATCTCTCGTATTGAACTAGAGTTTATCCAAGTGATATAAAATTAATGTTAATATTAAAAAAAAAATGTATTATTCGTGTGAAATTACTAGTACTCGCATCTGTGCGTACTAATAGAGCGCCCCCGTGCGGCTTCTGAATTGCCTGGGTCAAGCTAAACCTTAGAGCTAAACCGAGAAGCCTGCTCAAAGCACCAAAGCCGGACTGGCAAGATTTTGCCTATAGAGCGAGTTGTTTTTATGTTATCTGTCATAGGCGTATGACAGGTGTAACAAAGCTTGCGCGCGTTGTGAAATTCCTATTTTTCAGCTTTCGTCTTGTATATTGTAAGGATTCCCCCTTATTTCTTCTCTCCTTATATAATAAGGCTTTGTCTGTTCACAGAAAAACAAACTAAAACATAATTAAATCATAAAAAGGCTTATTTTTTTAAACAACGCAACTGAGATGTCGTAAATATTCATATTTTGAATGACAGCGCTGTAAAAACTAACAACAACAACAACAATTAATTGGTACGCAGCGAACCTGACGCGAAGAGTCCCGGAAAAGTTTCAGCAGAGATCCCGAAGAGTTTCCCGACCTATCCGCTAGAAGTTTTAGATTACTTGTCGAAACATGATTTTTGAGCGTGTTGAAAAGATCAGACACTGACAAATTTTGGAACAGACGCAAAACGGTGGAAAAGAAAGTCAATAATGAAAGCATTATCATTCGCATTAAAGTGGAAAATGCAATATATACGCAAATCGGAAAAAAAGAATCGAATTATTATTTTTCTAATTTTCTGCATCCCCCCACCTCCTCTGTCTCCTTCCCTGCCCTCCCTCCCCTTCTCTTTCGTCTATATCTGCAGTTTCATGTACTGTCTGCTACAACGATGAGAATCTTGGTTGCTTCGATACATCTGATGCCTGTCATTGGAAGAACCCCAGCTCCCCTGGAAACATTGGTACAACCTTCACCTTGTACACCAGATGGAACAGAAACTCTGGCGATGTCCTGGATCGTACGAGCTCCTCTTCCATCACGTCATCGCATTTCAGTGCCAGCCGAGACACCAAGCTCCTGGTCCACGGCTGGACTGACAGTATGAGTGGGAGTACGTGGACTGATATGAGGGATGCACTCCTTGATAACGTAAGGATACTCAATCATTTAACAATAAACAACTGGATACTTATTTTGTGGAGTCAAAATACTCTGCTATATTTGTTCAATCAGAAATGTCAATTATACTGTGGTAGGAATTCAGGGTGACTTCATGCAATACAAAATACTCTAAACCAGAAAGAATTTGATTTCAATGTGACTCTCGAATTTCATAATTCGATACTTGCTTGGTGATTACATCCCTCTCGACCCAGGTGTGTTTTAGATATTTCATGGAAAAGTATAGGTGATAATAAGTGCAGGGTCCTCAAGAAGAACAGTATAAGCATATTTCACACTTTACAAGAATTTGACTGATTGTAACCCATTTGCGAACAATGTGAATAATGTCGGCGAAAGAACACAACCTTGCGGAGTACATGTGTTTAAGATCTTATTTTGTGAGAGGGTGTCCCTAAACTGCACTCTCTGTAACCCGTTTGACATGCACACCTATCCATAGCAGCAGGTTTGGGCTAATATTCATGTTACGATACTTTTTGTCGATAAGTTTATGGGATAAAACTGTACTGAATGCAGAGGAGAAATAAATGATTAACACCCTTGCATTATGTCATAGATTTCTCTAGGTGACTCAAAATCATATGTGACAAGAGAGCAGTAGCATCAACTCCCATTTTTTGTTGTTGATAGGCCAACTGCAGTTGGTCAGTGTATGCCTTCGTTTCTTCCATTAACATGATTAAGATATATCTTTTCAATGTTATTTGTGAATCGTGAGTATGAATCTAAATTTATGGAGCGCTAAATCCTCCAGGCCAATCTTGTCTGTTTGATAATTTTTGGATATGTACATTCAAATTCAAAATCATGATGCTTAAATGTTCTAATGCTGTAACCACACGAATGTCTTGCAACTTTTCACTCCTCCCTCTTCCTTACACCCTCTTTTTCATCTTTCCTCTCTCCTTTTCTTATCTTTCGCAACCTAATTCTTTCTGTTCTATCCCTCTCCTTCTTTTAATCTATGCCTGTCTTTTTTCTGTCCATTCTTTATATCTACCATGTCTACCAATTTTTACCCCTCACTCTCTTCTATACATGCTCCATCTCCCTCACTCTGCTTCTGTTCTCTCCTCTCTTTTCATATGCTTTTTTAAACATCTGGTTTCCTCTGCCTTATCCCGTATGTCTTCTGCTCTTGTATGTTTTTCCTTTTCTAGTTATGCACATGTATTTCATGTTAAATTATTTGTATTCATGTCTATTGTGTGCTATATTTATTCACGATTTCATATGAATTTATATAAATTTACAGTTTGTTTAATTGATGTTTTGTATATTTGCAGAAACATCTGGAAAATGATTTTTTCATGCCGATGTGTCTTTATTTTTTTTTGCACGATTATTGATTAGTAAATTCGAATTGAACTGAAATGAACTGAAACTACTACAGGCAGAGGCGTCGATCCATTTTTCGGATTGGGGGGGCAAGACGACCAAGTGAGATGAACCCACGGCTACTATTTGTACACACACACACACACACACACACACACACACCCTCACATGTATTTATGTGTATATATATATATATATATATATATATATATAACATAGGCCTATATCAACGTGAAGCATTTTCAAATTGGGGAAATTAAGCAACTTCCTATGTGAATCATCCTGCTTTTTTTTTTTTTAATTTTGCGAGCGAGCGAAGCGAGCGAGCAAAAAATAACAAATTTCTTGTTATGAGAGAAGGGTTTAGTTATCATATAGGCATAAGTGATACCTGCTATATATGTATATGGTTACCTCGCTGCCAAATATGAACTCTATTTTGTCACTTCGCTGGTCCATTGTTGCTGCCCCCCAAACCACTCTGTTTTTTTTAATATTACGAGCGAGCGAGGAAGCACACACTGTTTTTCATGGTAGATGTAGTAAACCCTTCGGCAAATTACGCTGTGAGCCAATGAAACATCTGCATTATCTATTCGGTCTTATCTCACCGAATTCGTTTGCTTTTCAAAACCATTAGTATGAAACGAGCGAGCGCAGCGAGCGAGGAAAAATATACCCTTTTCCATATGATAGAAGTGTTATTTCGTCATCATAAAAATGTGATAAAAATCTGATATGCGCTATACAAGAACGGAATATTATTAGTATCATTATCATCAGAATACACTATAAACCTGTCATGCCTGTATGATATCTAAATAATACATCCGATCAGCCAAATATGACACTGTTTTAGCTACCTCGCTTGCAGTCCGAATCCATTCTGTTTCTACTATAGCGAGCAAAGTCAACGATTAATCCCAGCAAAATTATATGGATTTATCCCAAAATCTTTGTCAACCACCTTGCTGCCCAAATTTACTTGGGAATCTCGCTGCTATAATAAGCTACTTGCTGCCCGAAATCATCTTGTATCTAGCTTTTACCAGCGAGAGTAGCGAGCGAGTTAATGAAAAATATGGGTTTTTTTGCGGTTTTTTTTTATCCAGGCCGTTATCTCCTGAAATTTTATCTATTTTTAGGTCAACTGGCCGCTCGATTTCTAGGAGTGATATCTTGTTTGGTTATATTACTTCCTATGAGTAGAAGAATAGTATAACCTTAGATAGAAACACAAGACGCAAACCGATTTCCTTTCATAAGAATAGTAATTATCATCAGCAAAGGTTAAGATACAATAAATGCGAGCGAGCGAAGCGAGCGAGCGCTTCCCAGTGTCCCATTTTCTTTCTTTTTTCTTGTTTTACGCTTTCATTTCACTTCCTTCCTTCCTTTTCCTTTCTTTTCCCTTTCTTTTTTCTTTTTCCTTTTTTCTTTTTTTTTTGGTTGGGAAATTATTGGGGGGGCAAAATGATATCTTTGCCCCCCCGAAATTTTCTTTGGGGGGGGGGGGGGGCAACTGCCCCCCCTGCCCCCCCAGGATCGACGCCTCTGACTACAGGCATGATAGGGCAAAGAGCATATAGGCAAAGAGCATATAATCATAATCATTAGTTTACTGTGAACTTAAGTGGTGTTCAGATGTGAGGCGACATTATGGCGCCATAAAATTTGTTAGCTTTATTGCTTACTTTTTAGGAATTTGATTGATGCTCTTTTTTGCAGCAAGGCAGCCCCCCCCCCCCCCCCCAAAAAAAGTGTCCTGCCTCGGCGACATTTTTTTTGGTCGCCTCAAACCCCATTGACTTGTACACCAAAATGATGCGGGAATTTTGTGGCGCCACAATGTCGCCTCATATCTGAACACCCCTTTACGTGATGTTCACGGTTTGCTCAAAGAGCTTTGCAGTGTACCATAGTTGGAACCTTATCACCAGCACATTATTATCTTTATTTCTTTCAGTACAATGTGAACGTGGTGATGGTCGACTGGTCTCCAGGCGCTGGAATGCTGTATACCACTAGTAGAGCGAATACTCGCGTGGTCGGTAGGGAGATCGCGAGGCTTATCCAGACCATTAACTCTGCTACCGGCGCTTCCTTCTCCTCCATGCACATCATCGGTCACAGTCTCGGGGCACATATCGGGGGTTACGCTGGAGAGGCTTGTAAGGATTACACTGGGCAGTATATCGGGCGGGTGACAGGTACGTATGTAGTGACGTTGCTCGTACAGTTCTCGCACGGGAACCCTTGGCCGAGTCTCAGGTAGATACAATCCCACTGGCGGAGCGAAGGGGGGGGGGGCACAAGGGGGCAATTTTAGTGTGCAGAAAATGCCGTTTTCAAAGATCTCCCTACCGTGGGAGTGGGGATACCCACTCCCACACCCTCCCCCTCCCCGCTCAGTCGCTTCGCTCCCTCGCCTTGCCCCCCCCCCCCCCCCGTTGAAAATTACAGGATACGCCAGTACACAATCCTGTGTAAAGCACCAACAACACAAATAGTTTGATCTTTATTTATCTTTATGTATCCATTGTTTTGGCCTGCTTTCCTCCCAGAAAGATTCTTGTCTTTGATTTAATATCTTAGGCTTGGATCCCGCTGGTCCAGAGTTTGGTGGTGATATTGAGAATTTGTGTAGACTGGATTCAACCGACGCTACTTTCGTGGATGTTATGCACACTGATGGTGATCTAGTTGGTCTTGGTGGCGCTGGACTCATGGAGGAGGTGAGCCATTGGCTGACGTTAGGATTGCGTCAATGACCGCACTGTCTATTGCGCGACGTGAACAAAGAGTCTACTAAATGGTATAAGGATAATTAAATTGCCTTCAGAACCCGGTGTTTTCACTTTATATTGACTTCGTGTACGCATGATCGTTCGAAATTTCGCGTAAAAAGGGGTCTTTTTTTTTTTTTATAGCATGTTCGCTATTACGAAAAAAGGTGTTTTTGAGCTTGTAGACCTATACTCAAAATGGAAAAAAGAGTGTTTTTTTTTGTCCTTGTTTGCAAAAAGTGTACTTGGAATGCGAAAAAAATAGGGGTGTTTTTCAAAGGCCAATACCCGTTTTGTGCCAAATAGGGATAAAAGTGGCTGAAAATGTACTTGAAACACCGCGAAATAGGGGTCAAATTCTGGGTTGCCGAACGATCATCGTTACACCTTTGAATATAGAGTGACAACACCGGGCTTCAGAATTAGCTCGATTAGCGCAGGAAAAGACGCAATCCGCAATCAAAATGACGGTTTGTGTGAACAGGGCCTTTCACGATGCGTTATTTTGACTGCGTTATTATCTGCGCTATAAATGAAACCTGTTTAGTGCATTATATCAAAGCAGTATCAGCATTGTTCAGTTTACTCCTTTTATCTGTTGTATTACATGATGCGTCAAAGGGCACGCCATGCACTGCCCCAGCTCTACGCCAGGCAAATGACGCTCCATATGAAATTAACTTGAATCGATCGTACTCATTCTAAATGAAAAATCTCGTGATAGTCCGTGGTAATTTTTCGACAAGCGCTTATTTTGTCTTAGGTATAGAAATTCTTATTCAAAGTTGAAACTAATGAATATTATGTTGAACTTTTTCTTTTTAACTTTGTACGAAATATTGTTCAATTCAGGCCTTGGATGCTATGCGATTATTTCTTATTATATTTTGGATCAGAAATTAATCCTTTAGTGATTGGCTTAAAGACCTTCACGTGATCACTTGTATTTTCAGCTATTTCAGAATGTTGGCATGAGGGTATACTATTTGGGAAATGACGTCACTTTCATGACGACATTTTCCAAATAGTATTTATTACTATTTGTGAAATGACGTCACAATACGCGAAATCTATGCGCGAAATGAAATATTCAGTGGGCATGCGAGAGCTCGAGTGCGCACCATGGGTAACTCTCGCTACTGCGTTTCTCAATTTCTGACCACTTTGCAGTTTATCCGTACAGCGTTCAGACTCATAAAACATTCGATAAGACAGAAATATTAATCAAAGAGTATTGATTTGATGTGATTTTACTGATTTACTTAAACACGGTAAAAGCCCAGATTATCTACTTGGCTGATTTACAATGGGACCGTGTATCAATTAAAAAAAGAAATGTAAATAGAATATGAATACATGTCAAACAAAAATTACATGAACAAAATATAAGAAAATAAAATACATATAAAAGTACATATAGAACTTGATCCAAAATATAAAACAAATATACTCTGCCTTAATTTCGAGTTTCTGGTGAAAACTACGGGCCTCGCTGCCTCCAAAAGTACCATTCACTTCGGGGCTGCGCCTCTCAGTGAATAGCACTATTTCGGAGTCACCTCTTGCCCATAGTTTTAACCAGAAACTCTCAAGGCAAATTATATTTGTATGTTAAAACATGCCGTTACCACATTAATTTCTGTCATAGCTGGGACACCAGGACTTCTATCCCAACGGTGGTAGGGACATGCCTGGTTGCCC
>CM057159.1:30458442-30551063 GCA_029962745.1 Echinometra lucunter | reverse complement strand
ACTGTCGGGTTACAAACTAGTTGCAAACTAGTTATAATGTGTTTGGGAGGATACCCCTAGTTAAAGGAAACCAACACCGTTACGCATGGGTGTCGATTTGTGTTCCCGGTGGGGGGGGGGGGGGGGGATAATTGATGCCGAATATCCTCCGCCAGGGAGCAAAGCGACCGAGTGGGAAAAGGTGTGGAGTTAAAACGTGAAGGATGGACTAAGTAAAGTCTAATTCTTAGTCTAATCTACCGTCCCTTCAATTAACCACTCAAGAAATCGCTTTCAAACAGTATCGCAGAGGTAGATCCTCATTTCTTGATTGGAAAATTAAGGGGCCTCGATTTTTTATTTCTTATTTTTTTAGTTGACTATTCTTTTTGAGTATGAAACATCCCGTTCCTTCGTTTGCGAGCGAGCGAAGCGAGCGAGCTAAAAATTCCAAATTCTTGTTACAGAAATGTTATTTTGTCATCAAAATACACTTCAGGCCTATGGCTATGAGAATAGTTTGAATATTATACTTGACAACCTTGCTGCCGAATATGACTATTTTAGCACCTCGCTGGTCCAATTGTTTACTATCCGAACCACGTTGATGTTTCTGTATAATACGAAGGAGTGAAGCGAGCGAGGAAAAACACACTCTTTTGACGATGAAGTATTATTTCGTCATCAATATACACTATTGGCCTATAAGATATTTGAATTGTATATTTGGTCACATTCTAGCACCTCGCTGTTCCAATTTGTTGCTGTTCAAAAACACCCCGTTTTGAAATATTCCGTGCGAAGCGAGAGAGAAAAGAACACACTATTTGAAGATAAAAATTTCGTCGGCAAAATGCATTATGGGCCTATAAGGTATCTAATTCACATATTAATTGGCCAATTCGCTTGTATGCCCAATTCGTTTTCCTTCCCAAACTATCCTGTATCTAAAGGAGTGAGCCCAGCAAGAGACGAAAAATTTACAATCTTAGATACGCCTCAAAGCGTATCAGGACAACTCCCCCGGGGACTGGGGGAGCTGTCTTTGGGGAGTTGTCATCCGGGAAAAGTGTCCTCCGGGGAGAGTTGCCCTTGGGGGAGCTGTGCTCCAGGGGGAGTTGTCAGGTGGGAATCGTATCGGGGAGTTGTCCTCCCGGGGGAGTTGTCCTAGAACCGCCTCAAAGATATCTAAATAGCATATTCGATCACCTAACCGCCAAATATGACAATCTTTGGCTCGTCGCTTGCCATCTAAAAACCATTCTGTTTCTAAATATTATGTGAGCGAAGCGAGCTCCCGACAAAAAAAACCCCTCTTTTTTCCCTTAAAATCAAAATGTAGAATTGCCACAAAAAATAAACAAGATGATTTTGATGAAGTACATCTTCTCACTTTGACACCTAGCGGCAAAAATATTGTGATATTCGCACATGTTGCTGAGGGAATAAGAATGGGCTTGCTGCACGAAAACATCATGTTTTATTAGTGAGCGTAGCGAGCGAGCTAGAAAAAGAAATTGAGTTTTAAAATACCGAGAACAGGTTCTAGTGTATTGTTACTCATGATTTTATCAACATACATTTTATCCGCATCTTCCTTTCTCATACTTGGTATGGTAGGAATAGGCTTTTGGTCACAGGCCAATATCTCCTAAAAATTCTTGTATTTTAGGTCTTCTTGCCGTTCGACTCCTTGCAATTATATTACTAACGTTTATGACTAGAAGAATAGTATAACATTAGATAAAAAGACAAGATGCAAACCAGTTTTTTTTTCCGTAAGAATAGTAATCATGGTAATATAACAGACATCTGTTAAGATACTTAAAATGGGAGTAGAACAATAGCATAAACATTAGATAGAAAGATAAAATGTATACCAATTTTCTGTCATAAAAGACAGTACGACATGAGCGAGCGAAGCGAGCGAGCTATTCCAGGGTTTTCCTTTTCTTTCTTTTTTTTTTCTTTACCCTTTTACCCTTTGTTCTATCTTTTACTTTGCTGTTATGGGATTAACAGGGGCCATGTCATTTTTTAATGGTGAATTATTTGGGGGATGATAATAGAGGCCATCCCCACTACCCGAAATATTGGGAGATATGTCCCCTATCCCCCCCCCCCCCCCCCCCCCCCCCCCCCCTGCGGCCGGGATCGACATCCATGCCCTTAGGTCAAGTAGTTTTTAAATCAAAGCTGAGATGGAATAAAACACATAAGCGAAAATCTGAGCGAAATCGGACACCCTTTCTATTTGGCTTTTTTTCAATTTTTTTTACACTACCATAGCTATTGATGACATCATTTCTGGACAATTCTTAATATGCTTTGTACACAAATAATTTTAAAAAGATAATTTTGCTTAAGACTTGCACATTTTCTTAATCCAAACCCAAGATAATATATCATGTAGGGGTGTTTTTTCCACAACCTATTTGGGATCAGGACAATGAAAACATGTGGTTTTCAAGAAAAAAAAAATATGTGAAATTCTGTGTACAAAACATATTGAGAGTTGTTTAAGCCCATGCATACGCTATATTATAAAAATATTGTTTCATGTTTCTCTTATGATTATGCTCAAACATCCCAATCAATAGTTTATGGGCAAATAGTGAAAAGCGCACTTGTTGAAGACTATGACGTAAATAATCGATTGCTTCACTGGTTAACAAATAAATCTGAATTCATTAAATACTTTGTAATGAAACTATTGAGTTTTATACACAGAAATATCGAATGAAATCATAAAATTGAATGAATTCAAATGGTACGGTTGCATAAAGTCGTAATTTGATGTGAGAAGATGAAAGACAAATAAAGAAGACGCTCGGAAAACAAGAACTAAAATTGAAGGCCAGTTTATCATTAAATGAAATCGAAATCAATTAACTGTGTGCTCCGACTGAAATCGCCCCAACTGGCTGGGCTTTGAAAGTAAAAGTCTACAAACATCAGTTCCTCTGAGAATGGGCGAAGAGCAACATAACTAGTGACCAAACTAATAATATATAATAATGGTAATTGGTTTATATAGTACACGTATCCACCAAACAAAGGTGCTCAGGGCACTCCCAATATTCCCCTGGCTCAGTTAAGCTACCAATGTCCGGTACCCATTTACACATGGGTGGAGAGTGGCTAATGTAGATTAATGTCATGGCCAAAGGATATTAGTGCCGTGGTGGGATTCGAACCCCGGATCTCGTGGTTCACAGTCCGGGAACGTATCCACTGAACCACAACAACTAAACACTAAACTAAAAGTGGCCTTGATCGAACCACCATTTTACATCGCCTAAATATTCCAAGTACAAATCCAATGCAACAGCCATTATGTGCCTCCATGTCCAAAAAGCCCCAGCTGATCATGGACTTGCACCGTAATTCCTTTAACCATTTTAGAGAAAAGCCCAAACCAGTTGAGTTCACATAAACAAAAGAGCGAGTGCCCAGGTGGAGCTTCAAATAGGCGGAGCCTACACCTCCTAAAATATTTGGATCACTGTACTTACTGATTTAGGAGCTCAGGAAGCACCTCTTTATCTGCTGAATGTCATGAATACTAATAAGAAATCACCTTCTGTCTACCAAAATACCATAAAATACTAATATGCGGCAACAATGCCCGATGTCTGCATACTAAGACAGATACCGAACTGTTCTATGCATAATATCTATGGAGAACCCTCTGAAACTCAACTCACCCCAAATACTGTTGGAACGCCCCTTAATGAGGTCAATGTTAGCTCAAATTTGCGTCATTTAAGAGGTAAATTATGCTCCCCCCCCCCCCCCCCCCCCCCCCCCCCTCCCCCGGTCAAAACAAATTAGGGCCCAAAGAGATGAATTCCCTGCTGAAATACTTGGATCAATTTGACTCGAGTTTTAACCTTCCCATCCCCTCCCCATCTCGAATACAACTTTTAAATAGAGAGAAACAAATCTTTACTTTGGGGGAACAGGGTCCGTACGACATTGATGGTGATGACGTGAATTAAGAGCAGCTACGATGATACCTTCATTCCATTCTTAGAAAATCCTAAACTCATGCATGTCACGATCATATAAAACTATTATGTTTCTTATCTCAAGTTCTTGTGTCATGGCTTTATATGCGAAAGTGCTTCGTTAACCGTTGTGTTGTACTGCAGATCTTCATCTGAGAGAACACCCCCCCCCCCCCCCCCGCAAAAAAGGGGGGAGAAAAAATAGGTTATTTAAAGTATTCTTAAAACAATTTTTTTTCAAGGAATGTAGACGTTTATCAATGATAAAACTCTCCATATCCCCACCCCACCCGCCCTCTCTCTCTCTCTCTCTCTCTCTCTCTCTCTACATTACCTGTAACGGTCTAACCCTTCCTTTGTTGTACTGCTCTTTTATTTTTTGGTCACCTTTCATAATTATAATTCACTTTGACATTTCTACCCGAATTCTTTTAGTTGTGTGTGATTCGTGTTTATCAATCAATGACGTCTCCGAGTATATCGACTGACCTCAAATAACAGAGCTGATCTATAATCAAAATGGTGTTTGCCTTTCGCGTAATGGTTTATTCGGCTTCAGGACAAAGATAAAGAATTTATATCTCGTTTCAAAGATGGCTTCATTTAGCACTCATTAAGGTTTGTACCGATAGTCAGAGCAACATAGGGGGAGTAAAGAATTTTCGGCATTGTCACAATGGTAAGTACTAAGTCAAATAGTTGCTGTTTTGGTGTTTAACCCTATCTGCTTTTAATGCATCATCTTCAGAATGATGCAAAAGTTAAGAAGCTGAAATTAAAAAAAAACAATTACATTAGATTGTATTTTGAAAGAGTATATCAGTGTAATTATCTAACAGGAAGAAAATTATATTGATGCAAAATCTAACATCTGGTTTCTAGAAAAATATAGAACATGTAGAAAGATAAATGAGACGGACGAACCTTGAAGGACCATTGCACTGATAGAATTGGCATTAATATGAGATGTTTCATGAATGTATCTGAATGTGTACAGAGCGCAAGAAGGATGGGAGATCGTCGGTCCAATAGGCGCATGTCAGTGGCAAGTTTTGGAAGAGTGGTAAGTCCTTTTCATCCATTTATCTTCAAGGACCATTTTGGCTCTTAGAGATTTTCTAAAGGTCCATCTATTGGCATCTAGACATCAAATTCCTTGGGGGTAGACATCCAAGGCTATCATGGCTATGGTGCATTGGCATAATTAATCCAGGAGAATGGGAAGGGGGGTATCCCCTAAACACTTTCAAGAGGGCTGGAGTTTGTTGTGCAATATACCCCCACTTTTCAGAGAAGAAATAACATTGCAATAAATCAGTCGTTGATTTTTTTTTCAAGTAAATCTATTGTAAACCATGTAAACGACGCATCGTTTAACCATCGCGATGGTTATGGTAGGCCTATAGTCGGTTAGACAGTCCTATCTGCTAACAGTGTAACCTAGAAAAGTTCTTTCCGTTGAAGTTTTTTTCACTGATTTAGGTTCCTATGTATGAACATTTTCAGCTTGGTGGCCCAAACAACAACCTTGAGCAATTTGTAGAATTTGCATAAATCTGTGTGAGTATAGGATTTACAGCGCAAAGAAAACTTACACACAGAACGTTCAAACTTAACTACGTGCCAATTGTGTATGTGCGGTGATACGGAACTTTAATAGCGTTGTCAATCTTGTGAATTCAACCTTTGATGAAACGAAGCAACCTTATAAACACAATCAGATATGGATGCACATCCGATCCCGGCATCCAATTAGGGGTTCGTGGGACATGGAAATCATTTCAGTGTTATATTTACAATTAGAAATCACGTTTTTGTACTAAGAATCATGTTGTTATCAACTTCATATGTGTAAACAACTGTGAGTGTACTTTTTTGCACCTAGAATGAGAGTAGGCCTGCTCCTAATGAACCGGTAGGCCTATTAATGTGCGCAAGCAAGTTGGCGACCTTCTTGTATTGTTTTAGTTCCTTTTGGGGTACATCTTCGTGTAATGTTAGCCTCATGGATTAAATCAACGTTATTTGAACACCCAAACACCAAAATATGTTTCCAATTCAATTGTACATTTTAAAAAGATGGGTTTTTTATATATGATTGTTGCAGTCATAGAGTCCATAATGATGTACATGTGTATCTATTTAGATAATTATAAGACCTTTTTTTTTGTTAAAATGCGAGAGCCCAAATATTTTATACCCCTGATATGTGATTCTGTGCGTGAACGATACTTAGTGCCGAATAGAATATGGTTGCAGTAAACTTTCTTTCTTTCTTTTTTTTAAGATGGGCCTAAGCGAAAAATATATACCCTCTTAGTACCATTCTTAATGAATGTAAGACCAAGTTTCAATCATTTAGATAACGAAGTTGACATTTCCTTTATTTTCAGTACTAAACCCTGACCTGTAACTGCAAAAATATGTTAAAATTCTATTCTACATCCCTACAAAGCCCCTATTTTATGCAAGTATTACACATCAGTGTATCCCTTTTCGTTTCATCAAAGGTTGAATTCACAAGATTGACAACGCTATTAAAGTCCCGTATCACCGCACATACACAATTGGCACGTAGTTCAGTTTGAACGTTCTGTGTAAGTTGTCTTTGCGCTGTAAATCCTATACGCATACAGATTTATGCAAATTATGCAAATTGCTCAAGGTTGCTGTTTGGACAACCAAGCTGAAAATGTGCATAAACTACATAGGAACCTAAATCAATGAAAAAAACTTCAACGGAAAGAACTTTTTTAGGTTCGTAAATTGTCAAACCGACTACTATAGTAATGCTCTTAAAATTGGAGATAGGATTGGAGAATATGTATAGGTGTGAGTGTGTGCGGATGGGTGAGGGGATTTCTACTTTATTCTTTTCACACTGGGTATGAATGACCGTTATTGAGCATAATGTTTGTTTTGATCTTTATCACATGAACATTGTCCTGACAACAAACGGAATTGATAGTGCCATGAAGTTTGTTTAATAATTAGCTTTAAAGTTTGCATAACACTTTGAATACTAGCATAGCCGTACGCACATAGGTGACCCTAGACATTTTCTAAACCAACCTATTTAATTTTTGATTATTTTTTTATTGAACATTTCGAAGAATTACAGCCAACGTGTGCACCACGATCGTTCAATTTCAATTTTAAAAGCGCAAAAGTTCAAGTTCCGTTGTTTCGCTTCCTCGCTTTCTTAGTTTTCCCGCCTGATTTCGTCATAGTTGCATCCGATTTAACGATGCGATTTTTCAATTTCTAGCGAATTTGAATGATGACCAGAATCAAAAATCAAATAGCTAGCTAGTTCATTCAATTCAATTTTCTTAGCATGCGATTTCATGATTTTCTCACATTAACGTGTAAAAAGCGCGTTCAATTTAAAAATGTACGTAAAATGCATTCAAATTCGCACCAGCTCCGCCCTGATGAACGTTAGGGAATTCAAATTCACGAATAGCCAAGCATTTACAGCATTTAGGCAGTGTTTTTCGTTACGGCATATGTTCTTTTTTACTTTTTATCTGTTTGAATATATAGGTTTTTCCTGCCCATTTTCGTAAACTTATCATCGGAATCAACGATATTTTCGTTCGATTTCACGCGAAATTGATTGGAAATGTGGATCAACTTTTTAAAAGCAAATTATCGTTAAATATGAATTTTTAGCATGCGATTTACTATTGATAGAATACGGAAGTGCAGAAATATAATTCCATGCAATTATCTGTGTAAACAACATTCAAATTCTTGTAAACAGCATTCTAATTCGCGCAGGACATGACGTGGGAAGAATCTTGGCAAAAAATTAATAATAATAATAATAATAATACTAATAATAATAATAAAAATAAAAATAATAATAATAATAATAATGATACAAAACATTTGTTTGGCGCTTATAATACGGGCGTTTCTAAGCGCACTGTTTTCTGTCTATAATTTAATACAAGGGTGCCGTTGCATAAAACTTGCTATTATTATATGGAATACTGGATTTTGATTGGCTGTTGAGCAACGTTACCATGGTAGTTACCATTGATAGCAAAGTTACTATTTTTAAGTTTTATGCAACGGGCCCCATGCAGGGCTACGCAGGTATTAAAATCAAATACAGATACAAACATTATATAAGAAACCTTAAGTGGTTCAAAACTATAGACATAAATTAAAGAATACTGAAAATCAAAGTTGGTGTGCACCCCCATTGACCGATCTACAACTGGGACATTCCACAGAATTATTTATTAAAAGGTAAGTTTTCAGCAGGGTCTTAAACTGATTCACGGAAGTGGCTCGATGTATATGGGCAGGTAGAGAATTCCAAAGTGAAGGGGCAATTGTAGAAAAAGCACGATCACCATATTTTGTGGAAGTGCGAGTTAACTGCATTGTATAAGATGAACGGAGAGGTCTTGAAGAAGTGTACTTGAACGTAAAGAAATAAGATCTGCGAGATACTTGGGGGCTTACCCATTCAGAATTTTGTATGTAAGGAGAAGAACTTTGAAAGATATACGTTGATGTATGGTGATGTACAGTATTGGTCATGTACAATTTCATGAACAGGCATATACAGTTTTGACATTTGTGCAGTGTTTTTCATCTTATGGTAATGAGTCAATGTGTGTTTCTGTTTATATGAAAATTATGAATGTAGAAAGAACAAGACTGAGATTCATTAGCATTTTGAAGATGGAAAAAGGAAACATGAATAGACACCCCCTTACAAAACAATATGCAAATAAAGATCACAACAGAATAGTCCATGACCATGTTTTTGACAGGCATTTTATACTGAATTGTATGCAAAGATAAGAATAAGAACACAAAAGAGTAAAAGAATAGTGCTATATAAACTGGAAAAAAAATGTGAATGTCAAATATATGACAGAAAAGAAATAAAGAATTAAAGAGAATAAAAATGAATGAAAAAGAAAAAGAGATAGAGACCACTTACGTTGTTCTAATGAATGGCGTAAGTGCGAAAGTAATTACCTAAAGATGAAAATGGAAGAAAAATTAGAAAGAAAAGAAATACATAAAATATGATTGTAATAAACCTTGAAAATTAAACCTTGAAAATGAAAATGAAATTATATAATTACAGTGAAAATGTTGAATATAACGTGAAAACGCGGTAAGAATTACATTGAACTACAGAACCTGTTTATGTTTAATGATTTGAACGTTCAAAGTGCGAAGGTGTGTGCCCATAAATGAAATTGATATTGGTATTTAGGACGAAATTGAAAGTCTATCCTGCTCGCGCGAAATTGAATGACAACTTCGCGTCGTTAAACTGAATGAATATTTCTCCAAATTGAATGAAATAAAATTTAAAAGAAATGATATAAAACGAAAATTGAATGCTTAAAGAATGAAAATGAACCTTGAGAACAGCGAGTTGAGGAAAATCGTTCGAACTTAAACGTCTGTTCATGAATTAGAATGCAACTTTTTTTAAATTGGGCGGGAAAACCTATACTATGATTGTCTGGAAACGTGTTTTAGAGAAAGTGGTTATTCTTGTACAAACAAGTGTTTCAAGGACTGCGGATACTGATGTTAGTAGGGATATATATTGTTGTTTTTATTCATGTTTCCATTCCGTCTTTCATTATCATAAGTATGGAGAGCATCGTAGAAATATTGACTATCGTCCTGGGTTATTATACAGAATGGTTTCTTTCGCAGTTTAATTTTCATATTTTTTCACCTCGTTGAGCGCGTTTAGGGGTTTTGATGAAGAATTTCGCAGATCTAGACCTACTTTCAACATGTTCAAGTCCCTATTTTCAAGGAAAACATCTTGCAGCAAAGTAGAAAAACTGTCGCCTGCTTCGATAGTGGGGGGAATTTGCCCCTGACGCTAATTCGTGGTAAAACGGGGCCAAACGAGTTTTGAGCTGACCGGTCAAGGCGGTCCATCGAATTAGGTAGGCGAAGCGAACAAAGGCTTCCTTCCATACAGGGTAGGGTTGCGGCGGGAAAGACTGACACCATGGACAAAATGACCACCACTTTCATGATTTAAAAACTTTCTCAGGTAACAGCAATCCGAACATTGTTTTTTATTTCTTACCTTGGTTCTGTCTGCAGTTCTAGGTGTCAAAGTTATATCGTACAGTAGGGTTCCGTGTCAGTAAAGGAAAATGTTATAGGCCTATTAGCCAAGGATTTTGAAGCTCCCTTGTCCCTCAACCTAATGTACCTAACATTATTTCATTAAATACCCTGAAACAAATTTTGGCAGTGGCGGCGATTTCATGTCATGAGTGGGGAGGGGGGGGGGAGGAAGGGGGACGGAAACACCGAAGGTCACCACCCCAAATCTGTTTCGATGAGTGGAAGGGGGTGGTCGTTATTATGCGAGCGAGCGAAGTGTGCGAGCTAAAAATGACCGCAAAAAATAATGAAAGAAGCCTCATTTTGCCATCAAAATACATTCTAGGCCTATAGAATATTCAAGTGGTTAGCCTAAATTTGGTCACCTGACTCAAAATAGAAAATAAAAATATTAAGTTTTAAAAATCGAGGGGGGACGATCCCCCAGAAAAAAACAATCAAGGGGGGTGGGCATGCCCCCCCCCCCCGGATCGCCGCCTATGGATTTTGGCACAACTTGTATAAGTTACCCAACTTTGGGAGATTTCTTGACCCATCATTAATAAGTTGCCAAAGTAATTTTAACCTTCTACTGATTGTGAAAATTGCCCAAAGCTGCTGTTTTGGCAACAAAACTGCAAATGTTCATAGACCATGTTTGCAGACGATCACAAATATATATTTTTCAAGTTCTTTGCATGAATTTTTCTAGGCATGACTCTATTTATTTTGATTGTGAAGGATACTGAAGTAAAGCGTCAAACTCGGCGTGGATCTGTAGCCTCTACATCATCAGATGAACTTAATAAACTGGTACGTAAATTAATTATATCATTATTAACCGTTTCACGCACAGTAAACTATATTTTTGCCTTTTTATTTTTTTTTTTGCCTGTAAGATAATAATAATAATAATAATAATAATAATAATAATAATGCATTTATATAGCGCATTTTCCATATAGCAAGATTTAAGTTTCACAATGTTATCCGGTTTTCCAAAATATGATACATTTCAAAATCCAGATTCATTTCATTTATTTTTTTTTTTAACCACACTTCCATGCAAGATGTTATAAGAAACTTCACTTGAGCACTCAAAGGCGGTATAGGCTTATAAAAAACTTCAAACATGATTTATCTCGAACACAAAAAATGTGTGCACACAAAGTGGCGGCACAAAGTCGCATCACAATTATCTGAAAGCGCTTTTACTTATCATGGTTATAGGGGGCCGCAATCTACAAGCACAGCTTTCAGCAGTCCCCTCCATTTCCAACCTTTTTAGGCTTGTTGTACACTGTGAACTATTTACAATTCCATTGTTAAGTTTCATTGTTTTACTGGGGTCCGCCCGCGAGGCCGAAGGCCCGCGAGACCGACTTTTTTTTTTTTTTTTTAAATCTTATTTTCCTTCATCAGGTGCCGCGGTCGAGTGGTTTAAGGCGCCTTGTTGCAGCGGCGTAACAGGTGCCTGTTATCAGAAAGGGGGGGGGGGGGGCAGAGCCAAATATATCCCGGTAACTCCGTCTAGAATTATTAGTGGCGTAGCTAGGATTTCATTTTATGGGGCGGTAGTGAGCACGGGAAGCGCGTTCCCAAGGGGGGTGCAGGGAGGGGGGAGTGTCCCCCGCGAGAAGAGCGGAAGCTCCGACGTTCCTTTGAATCGTTCCTTGTCTGCTCCCGCTCATCTTAAGACGTCCTCTGCCTGTTATTGGGGGGGGGGGGCAGAGCCAAAAATGTCCCGGTAACTTAGTCCAGAATCAGTGGCTTTACTAGGATTTCATTTAAGGGGGCGGTAGTGAGCACGGGAAGCGCGTTCCCAAGGGGAGTGCAGGGAGGGGGAGTGTCCCCCGCGAGAAGCGCGGAAGCTCCGACGTTCCTTTGAATCGTTCAATCCCGTCTCTCACTTCATCGTCTAACGAAATCATGCCAAAGTCTCTGAAGAAATCTACACAACCGTGGTGAAACCAAAAAATGTTACAACAATTAGAACAATTCTTAATGAACTGATGAACCAAAATACAGTGGTGCCGCATCCGAAGTGGGCTGTTGCAAATTACAAGCTTTTCTTTTTTAAAAGAAATATTCTAACCCTATTTTGCATATAAACGCACACACTCATCCCACGCACTGAGAGACACAGAGCACGCTCAAATAAATTGGATATTCTTCTAAGTTCTTTTCCTCTATACTTTTCTCACAGCTCATTTTACTTTCAATTTCTCCTATCGTTCCTCTTGACATTCCCCCCTCTCTGTCTCTTACTCTCTCTCCCTCTCTGTTCTCTTCCAATTAAGTTAACATCTTGATTCCTAAATAAATGCCCCCTCTCTGCACCCCCCCCCCCCTCCCCAGAGAGCCCGTTTCGCGCGCTCAGTAAGTGTTTCGTACGATTCGCATGCCCACCACCGCCCCCTAAAATGAAATCCTAGCAACGCCACTGATTCTAAACTTAGTTACCGGGAATTATTTGCCCCCCGATAACAGGCAGAGGACGTATCAAGATGAGCGGGAGCAGACAAGGGACGATTCAAAGGAACGTCGGAGCTTCCGCTCTTCTCGCGGGGGACACTTCCCCCTCCCTGCACCCCCCTTGGGAGCGCGCTTCCCGTGCTCACTACCGCCCCCCTTTACTGAAATCCCAGCTACGCCACTAATTCTAGACGGAGTTACCGGGAAATATTTGGCTCTGCCCCCCCCCCCCCCCTCTGATAACAGGCACCTGTTACGCCGCTGCAACAAGGCGCCTTAAACCACTCGACCGCGGCACCTGATGAAGGAAAATAAGATTTAAAAAAAAAAAAAAAAGTCGGTCTCGCGGGCCTTCGGCCTCGCGGGCCTTCGGTCTCGCGGGCCCTCGGTCTCGCGGGCCTTCGGTCTCGCGGGCTGTCACCGTTTTACTTTGTACAATGCATCCAATGTATTCTGTTTATATATGTTATATAATATCGGATATCATTTGTATATATCAATAGCGCATGATATCTTTGAATCATTATACACAAAAAGTATTTTTGTGTTTAATTTTTTTTCAACATCTTTTTTTTTCCTACGATTTTTCAAAATCTGTTCCCAAATTTGCCGCCAGATACGTTATCAGTTTTCTAACTGACATCTAACCGTAGAAATAGCTTAACTAAGAAATGAGAATGTGTTTTTAAAATCCCAAAGATGTACTTTCCAATATTAAACTACCTGCTTATGTCATTTTAGCTTTTAATTAAAAAAGTGATACGGTGTTTAAAAAAAAAAGTTTTCCACATCTTTAATTAGACAGATACTTCACCTATATTTTACTCCCTGCACCAACGGTAACAGCTAACGTTGTATGAGACAAATTGTATGTTATGCACTACTCATTAGGGCGGCTCGTCATTACAACATAAAAGTTTATGGTTGGAGTGAGAAATTTTTAGTAGTTATGCTTTGGACAAAAATGACTGACCACAGTCAAGCCAGATACGTTACCCTAGATAAGTGACAAATTGCTATAAAAAATTGTTATATAATATTATGCAAATCGGAAATAATTACAGTTTCGAACCCCTGAAATCATTCAAAGCGGCAATCTGACGTAAAAAATAATTTGCCACATGTATACAGGGTGTATCAATACAAACGTTACACTTTTGAGAAAAATTATGAAAATTATAATCCAAAATATTACGAAGAGTTTTTCATGTCCAGAAGTCTTATCTATCAAGTGCCATTAACAAAACAAATTCTAATTCATGCTTGGCCGAACACTGATTGTTTTTGTTCAGAATGTGAAAAATGATTTGCGCCAAATATTGAAAGAAGAGGGACAATTAAACCAGCAGTCTAGACAAGTACTCCCATCCAAAGAAATTGCTCTTTGCCACAGAGTTGCCCGACTGCATGACAGTTTGACTGACTGATCGATTGTTTGGGCATTTTATTTGTCAATAATTTGATCAATCAATGATTGATTGGCTGTTGATTAAATGAATGATTACCTTATTGATTGACTGGTGGATTTGACTGACTGACTGCGTGATGCACTGACTGATTGATCTATCAGTTGATGTATTAATGTGCTGATTTTTGATTGATTTCTGATTGATTAATTGATTGATTGACCGACTGAATGATCTGAAGTGTTATTAATTTGGTACTTTTATTCTTGACTGAATGACTGGCATGTGTCTGTGAGTTGTGAATTGTGTTCTTTAAAGATCTTGATGTTATTTTGCACATAGGTTCTCACCCATGCATAAAGCAGTGAAATCACTAAAATTATACCAGAAAATTGATTTAAGATTCCTAGACTATCAAAACTTTATCACATTTAAATGCAAAAGAGCAATTTGTTTGAATAGGAGTACTTATTCGGACTGATTTTTTAATAGTCCCTCTTTTAATAGGCGCAACTGATAGATCAATCAGTCAATTGATGCATCATGCAGTCAGTCATTCAACCATTCAGCCAACCAGTCAGTCAGTCAACCAGTCAATCAATAAGGTATATCACTTAATCAACAGCCAATCAATTATTGATTTAGCAAATCATTGAACAATAAAATGCCCAAACAATCGATCATTCAACCATTCAGTCATTAGTTTAACCATTCAGCCACTCAATCCACCAGTCAATCAATAAGGTAATCATTAATTTAATCAACAGCCAATCAATCATTGATTGATCAAATTATTGACAAATAAAATGCCCAAACAATCGATCAGTCAGTCAAACTGTCATGCAGTCGGGCAACTCGGTGGCAAAGAGCAATTTCTTTGGATGGGACTACTTGTTTAGACTCTGGTTTACTTGTCCCTCTTCTTTCAATTTGGCGCAAGTCATTTTTCAGACTCTGAACAAAAACAGTCAGTGTTCGGCCAAGCATGATTTAAAATTTGTTTTTGTGAGTGGCACTTGATAGATGAGATTTCTGGGCGTCTATCAACATGAAAAAACTCTTCGAAATATTTTGAAATATAATTTTTATAATTTTTTCAAAACTGTAACGTTTTTATTGATACACACTGCAGAGATTGATTGCTTCCTCAAGAAATAACTGCTAGAAAACTTAAAGCTGCTTTTGGTAACGTTTCTGGCAAAGAACAGATACGGTACCATGAGAAGAAACACACAAAAGAAGCTTAACAAAATAAATGTAGACTGAACACTTTTTGTTTTTGATGCCATTTTAACAAAGTAAAAAAAATGCATTAGATTCCAATGGAAATGTGAAGATTTAGTTTGTCCTTTTGGGGGGGTCAAACTTCCTACCAGATACGTTACCACAATCAGAATGGTTGCATGTTTTTATCAAGGTTCATACAAGCTATACCTCCGCATGAAATTGCGAAAATATTTTCTATCAAACGTGTTTACATTTTCAGGAAAAGCAATGCATTGTCAGGGAAAAAAATAGTTTTAAAATGTTTGAGGAGTAAATCTAAATAAGGTGATCTGGTGATTTTTTGCCAAATCACTATCATAGTAAACTTCTTTTGGCAGGCGGATTTTTTTTATTTTTAACTTGAAAAAAAAACATCATCATTTGGTTCAAATGAAGTGGGAAATGTTAGTTTAGACATCTGAATTAGAGATGTGACTACATCAAGGAGATTATTTTTCTTCTTGACACACTTTACAGCAATTTTATGACGTTCTTTACCAGATACGTTACCAAGGGCATCTCGAAGGTTTAGAGTAGTTATTTCCTGACAAAAGCAATAAATCCTTATACATGTGGCAGATTTTGCAATGAATTGACCCTTTGCATGATTTTAAGAGTTTAATAGCCTTAACTGCTTACAATCTGTTTATATATATATATATATATATAAAGTGAAACGGAAGCTTAAATCAGCTTGTGACAGAATATTCATTTTAACATAATGCAATCAACATAGAAATATTATACTTTTTTTTTCCTTAAATGATTATTACTATTTTCCATTTTTAAAAAGGCTAAAACTCTTCAACGGAATAAAATGTGTTTTGCTGCACAGAAACTGAAGCGAAATGATAATTTTTTTCCAGCGTATTACCCCCATAAGAAAGTGATAACTTTGGGTAACGCATGGAGTAAAATGCATATTTCACGCTTAAAATATTTCAAGTCATTGTACTCCGTGAAGGGACCACGATTAGAATGTACCAATTGCTGTTTCATATTTGGCATGTTTTCAACTTAATAAAAAAAAATCTGTTTACAGAATAACTATACTTATATTTTTTATCTTTAATCCATTGGAAATGAACACTTTATCTGAGAATAGGCCATCACAGTCCCCTAAAAGATTCAAGAGAGAGAGATCCTAAACTTCAGCGGAAATTTCGAATATAAACAGGATTAAGTACGAAAAAACAGAATGTAGAGACAAAGTTTTCCAAATCATTTATCTCCACCATTATGATTGTTCTCATATGGCACTGCAGAGGCTGTCGGTCTTAGGTCTGATTAAATCAGGCGAATCATAGCCTGACATTACATCTTGGGTTCAAAAATGATAAAGAAGGCAACATTTCATTTTGATATGTCCGGAACGGTCTTGACTATAGAGTCAGCGATTACAGAAGGAAAAGAAACCCCTTTTCACTAAAAAATGTTAAAGACAATCATTACCCTCACCCCAGCTTCCCGCTCAGAAATTAGAAATTAGCTTAAACATATTTTTTTTTTAATTCTCTTTTAATCCATCAGATAAGTTTTCTGTCTTATATATGCGCTCCTTCGCAAATATGGATATTTCCTTTTCACCGAATATAGCTGCTCGATTATTGTCGAAGTATTCATTTTTCAAAGTAATTAGCAGTACGTATAAGGTAAACAAGAAAAATTATTCATTTAGGGCTAAGAGGATAGGGTGTGTATATATACCTTTTAACCCTGCATGTATATTAGCTAAACCTAACACTAAACCTAGCACCAAATCTAATGCTAAACCTAACATTAAACCAAACACTATGCTAATTCTAACCTACATTGCGACTGTGTTTCAAGCACAACAGTATCCATGTGAATAATAATCCAATTAATATTAACATTGACAACAATACAATTGAAGAAAAGAAGAGTTCGAAATTCCTGGGTGTCATTATTGACGAGAATTTAACATGGAATGATCACATAAATCATGTTACACTATGTATTTCTCGAGGCGTGGGAATTATTCATAAGTTAAAGTTTATGTTACCACGAGTAACTCTGTTTTTACTATACAATACACTAATACTTCCTTACATAACATATTGTAGTATTGTTTGGGCCAATTGTGGAACTACCAAACTCAACCCTATTCTCACCTTACAAAAGCGGGCTCTTCGTAGCTGTACAGGATCGTCTTATTTTTCTCATTCTGATCCACTATTCTTTAAGCTCAAAACATTGAAGGTTTCTGATTTGAATGTCATGCAAGTTGCAGTTTTTATGTTCAAATACAAAAACAACCAACTTCCCTCCTCATTTCAAAATTTATTTAATCTAAACAGTACAATTCACACATACCCTACCCGTATTTCTGGACATTTTCACCTAACAAACCCAAAGTTATTAATAACTCATAAATCAATTAGACACCATGGCCATGACTTATGGAACAATTTACCCGCAACTACAAAAATGTGTTCCTCACTTTATTCCTTTAAAGCCTCTATGAAGCGCAACCTAATATCATTGTATTCAAATCCGCCACATTGACTATACTTGTATTATTTTTATATTATTTATCTATTTTAATCTTAAATGAATTTTGACCCCTCCTCCTCTAATGCACTTGCACCGCACTTGCACTTGCACTGCACCCTCATGACCTCTTGTTAAAAAATGTGTAAGTTTTACATGTCGCTTTTTTACCTTGAGGCCGTCCAACATCAAGCAGGTCGCTCATGACGACGGTCTCCTGCGTTCTGAAATTCAGTTAAATAATATTTTTCATATACTTTTTTTATATTCAGAAAGAGATTGTAAAGGATATGTGTGTCTAAAATGTATATGTATAAAAATCTATGTAATAATTGATCATGTTGTATTGTGTTGAACATGTTGAACGCAGAAATAAATTTCAAGCAAACAAACAAACCCTACGTAACCACGCGTGTCTTTGACATGCCTGGTCACCGTCATCTACTCCCATATGTTACGCCGCCGTTCACCCTTCTAATCATGACAAATCGACATTTATATATACCTTAATTCTTTCTCTTAATCTCTATACTACTAGCACATTCCTAACTCATTTAATGTTTTATAAAGAACTGACCTTTTTTCATTACTATCAATTTTTCTCATCCCATGCAAGCTATCTCAAAAACGCAAGACTGATAATAAGGTAAGTAGCCAATACATCAGATTTACATGTTCTCGGGGGTTCAATCCCCGGCACGGTCCTCATGCCCTTGAGCAAAGCATTTTATCTACATTGCTCTTTTATATCAAATAAATTAACGATCTCTGGGCACATTGTTATCACCGTGTGCTTGTTTGTTCAAAAAAAGTATGATTTATGTCGGAAATAGCATTGAACACGGACATACTGAAGCTTTTCGACATGCACTCAGAGTAAAATCGCATGAATGAACACAGAGCCAAATCGAAACAATCGAAATATAAACGCATTTATTCGTACTTTAAAGAGCGCGTTCGATTAGTGGGGTGGGGGGGGGGGAGTCTCTGTCTTTCTTTGTCATTCCTTTTCTTTTTTTCTAATCTTTATTATTTTTAATGCTGTAATAAATTCTTTACCAACATAGTTTTTTTTTGTCGTTGTTACTATTTGTATTTACTTTTTATTAGTTTTCTTTTCATTTGTTTAATTCGTAGATATAATTTGTGTATTATGCTTTTGTATTGTGTTAATCATATTCATCTGTTTACTTTGTGTTTTACCTGTTTCTGTATAGTTTTGTTTTATCCCATTCTTTTGTTACACTCGTTTCTGTTGTATATTTTTATGTGTGGACCCCTTTGAAAATCAGCTTTTGCTGAAAGGGCTATCCACCCTATGTCAGGAAATGAATAAAAAAAATATATATATAATAATGGAAGCGAAGGAACAATACGCGCGTGAAATGACGAGCTGTGATAAGCCGTCACGGTAAACAAAATTGGCCTTGTTTCGATTTGGCTTTCTGTTCATTCATGCCATTTTACTCTGATGAGTGCATGTCGAAAAGCTTCAGTATGTCCGTGTTCAATGCTATTTTCTAATTTTGCAGTACCAAACACCTTTTTAGTTATGATTTATGTCGCAATAATTCATACTGTATTATAGAACTTTTGTAAAGGGGCACCAATTCACAACATTTTTTTTTACTGCCTCTAACCCTATACGTGTACTATACTTATATTGATATTACTCGCCTTGTTTATCATTGCAATTTTTGTAAATTTTATCCATTTCTCTATTGCTTTGTTAATTTATTTTACATAGTTAAATAAAATGAATTGTATATAATCTTGAAGAACATTGTCCTCATCCCAAATATGGCGAAAACAGAGGCGTCGATCCATTTTTCGGATTGGGGGGGGGGCAAGACGACCAAGCGGAGATGAACCCACGGCCACTATTTGTACACACACACACCCTCTCTCTCTCTCTCTCTCTCTCACACACACACACAATATATATATATATACATATATATATATATATATATATATATATATATATATATATATATATATATACATATATATATATATATATATATTGAAATGGCTGCCAAATGAAAAATACATGATTCTGGAGGAAAAGGTTTATATGTATGGATAGCTCATGGACTCAACTTTCATACGAGACCAGAAAGGCTGAAAATAATTCATGCTTGGGTGAGCACTGCTCACTAACAATGACATAATGCGATTTAAGCTTGGATTGCTCCTGTCTCTCTAATCGGTCATATTCAGAAAGTTAGTGCAGCTTACTGTCTCATGTTCTATATAATTGTAATACTTATAGAGCCCCTGAGATTTCTACAAATTCGAGACAAGAGTATTTTAAAATCACCTTGGATCGAAAATTAATCATTCCCCCTAAACAAAATGAAGAAAATAATTATTGTCCAACCTTCAGTCTTGTCTGTCTGTTTCAGGCAGAGGCGGTGATCCCAGGTGTACCGGGGGGGGGGGGCGCCCCCATTATGATAATACACCCAGCGCGAAGCGGGTTTTATCTCGAGAGTAAATGATCCCAAAGGCCTAAAGTGAAGTTTAAACTGCAATAAGATCCAGCAGACATCTTTTCCCGGTATGTGGCATACACCACCATAAAGCTGAATATCTCGGCTTAAGATGCAGTTAAATGATATGAATTAAGATGCCGATGAAAGATTAAAAAACTTTTAGAACTTCACTCTACAACCAGAAAACAATCCCAAAACCCGATGTGAAGTTTAAAAATTATAAGATCCAGACATCTTGCCCGATATGTGACATATACGACAAAAAAATGAATAATATCTCACCGTTAAGATGTAATCAGCTATATAGGAATAAAACGATGTCGACAAAGATTGATAACCTTTTTATTCCATCACACTATAATGCACTATAATTATAATAATGCACCGAGAGCGAAACGGGAGTATGTGAGGTACCAAAGGCCTATAAATTGAAGTTAAAATTGTAAGATTCAGGTATTTTGCCCGGTTATGTGGTATATATCACTATAAAGCTGAACATCTCAGCTTAAAATTGTATTAATCATCTACTGAGAATAAGAAATGTCGACGGAAATTTGAGTAACCTTTTTATTAGATTTTATGTAAAGCGCATAGAGACACCTTGTATAATGCGCTATCAAAATATGATTTATTATCATCATCATTATTATTGTTATTATTATCATTATTGTTATTATTATTATTGTTGTTGTTGTTATTATTATTATTATTATTATTATTATTATTATTATTATTCCATTTTTTTTTTCATAATCACCTTTATTGATTTCAAACAAAGGGAAACAAACATAAAAATTCCAAGTTACATGTTTCTATGGGAACATTGTACAGGACTGTGGGTAAAACGAAGAGCATGATTACAAAACATTGTACTTACATCATAAAAAAACATATACATAAAATACAATTCATCAAACATATTTAAGCAAATTGAGACATAGTGAGGGTAAGAACTAAACCAAGAATGAAGGTAAAATGGGGAAAATGCAATAAAATAATAGACGTCGTAATAAATTGATGCTGATGTTTTCCGAACGAAGGAGTAGCTGAGTCAGTGCCTACAATGAAAGAAATAGAAGAGCTGAAGGGCAGCAAAGGCCAGAAGGAAAGGAATTATAGACTGAAAACAGGGAAGAAGAGGGTATCTGGAGAAGGAACGCACTATAACGCACTATAAAATTACAATCATTCACTGAGTGCAAAGCGAGATCATGTGATAGATAATGATACCGAATTAAGGCCAAGTTCAAAAAAGTAATAAGATCCAGACATTTTGCCCCGGTGTAATGGTACACCAATCATGCCAATACCACACCTTTAAGATTAGAAATCCGCTATAAGGATGAAAAACGTCGACGAAAGATTGAGAAACTTTATATCTCATCACTCTAATCAATGCTTATGATAAACTACTCAGTGTGATCATGTGAGAGATAACGATATGATTATGCGATAGGAGGGGCCTAAAATTAAAACTTTATAAAGTTAAAACTTTAAAATTCATGCAGACGGTCCGATATTTTTGTCAAAAGCATGCATATTTCCGGGGATTTATGAGGGTATAATGGACTCATCGAGGCTTTTTAACGAAGAATTTTTTGAGCAAAATAATTCGGCAGGTGTGTTCCTACACTTATTGCCTAACTTCGGTGTGAAAATGAGATTGATCTATCAAGTCATGCATGAGTGAGCAGACATTAAAGGCAAAAATGTCACTTTTCAAAAGTCACATGAGTCATTTTGGGGAATTTGTGAAACCAGCTCTTTCTGGTGTTGTTTAAGTGCTGTTGATGTTTATTGAAAGTGTGTCATGGTTGAGTGAGAACATTTTTAACGATGAAGCAAGAAATGTTAGAAAATTACTGTTTAATGCCGGAAAAACGACTACCCGCTATTTTCACATAATGTGCTGACTAATGTTGGCTGATGCCAATTCTTTCCATAACTGAATGGATTTTATGGATTTAGGAGGGCTGAACATCACTTTCCTCAAAAAATTGTGTTCCACCAACTGTGATAGACATGAAAGTGTCAGGGATAGGCATGAGGGGGTCAAACAATGGAAGAAACCAAATTCGTCAAAGTTTTGTTTCACAGACCCCCCAAAATGACTCTTGTGACTTTTGAAAAGTGACATTATTGCCTTTAATGTCTGCTCACTCATGCATGACTTGACGGATCATTCTCATTTTCACACCGAAGTTAGTCAATAAGATAAAGTGTAGGGACACTCCCGCCAAATTATTTTGCTCAAAACTTTTTCGTTAAAAAGTTATGCTCTTTTGAATTAGGGGGGAGTTACTTTTTTTTGTTGTGTTTAGTACAAATGAAAACTACAACAATTATAATCATCCGAAAATTGCTTGTTTTGCGTGTATACCTATAAGGGGCGAGGCTTTTTTTTTTTTGTCAAAAGCATGCATATCCCCGGCGATTTATGGGGGGTTTATTTGCCTCATCGAGCCTCAAATTATTTCCAGAGCTTGAAAATTCATATAAATCACTTCTTTCTTAAGTTTGAATTAAAGCTGTGGGAATCAAGATCATTTCAAAATCCCTGTTTTTGCGTGTAAACTTATACGGCAGCTGGAAAACTAAAAGCAGGCATGTTCCCTCCCCCCCCCCCCCCCCCCCCCCGGGGGCGGGGGGGGCACTCAGATATATTGGTGTACACATGCGCGTCCAAGAAAACGTGTAAAAAGTTTTTTTTTTTTTTTTTTTTTTTTTTTTTCTTCTTCTTCATGCGGTTAAGGGGTTAGGGATGGGGTCCTAAAACGTTGACTTTCAACAAAAAACATGAAAAAGGGGTGCTTTTGATTAATGTGGCCGAACGCGTTAAGGAGGTAAATTTTCCATACCGGCGACAATATGTTAACGGAACATTTTGGGACATTTTCAGGGATTTTCAGCCGATTTCATTTTCAGGAAGTGGCGCGCTTGCGTGCCAGGGCGGGTGGATATGCCTGCGTTCATGATCAATGAAAAATCTAATACAGGACGAATGTGTCAGTTCACAAAAGGTGAAGAATGTGTCAGTTAGCAAAATTTGATGAATGTGTCAGTTTGCAAAAGGTTATCCTGAATTTTGGTCTATATAGGTTAGTTTTATCTTTTTTTAGGGAGTCATATTTCAAACAAACCTGTTTAGGGGGAAATATTTCAATCAAACCTGTTTAGGGGGTTTAGTTTCATGAGAAACCGCGCAAAATCCTCGTTAAAGGGTTTTTTTCATCGAAGTATCAAACCTGTTCAGTGGGTATTTTTAAAACCAATGGACACGCATGTGTACACCAATATATCTGAGTGCCCCCCCCCCCCTCCCCGATTCCCTGGCATTTATGGGGGATCTCTCTCACTTTTTGATCCTTCAGTAAGCTTTTTCAGAGTCTCAAATTACATGTAGGGCATGTAAGTTACATTTGCAATAAATTTAAGGTACAACAATATGGGAACAATAATCATTCCTAAAATCCTTGTTTTCACGTGTTAACCCTATGGCAGGTGACTCCGTCCCTGTACCCCTGAAAGCAGGCGTTTAGTCCTGGGGATTTATAGTGCAATTTATAGAAAATAAAGATTAACTTTCCATCCTTCCGCTCGTGCAAAAATCAGGCTACAAAAACAAAGTTTTAGATATGAAATATCAAGAAAAAATGAGACATCTTTTCACACGTCACACAGCATTTACCCTTGCCAAAAGTGAGAGTTGTCTTTACTTGTAATAATTCAAGGTCTTTGGTTGCATAGCAACGGTAGCAGTATGTCGTCGAGAAAATCAAAGGGGAAAACCTCTCAAATATTGATTCAGCCCACTGGTAAAGGGCCAGATGCTTACAGAGATGTAGACTGGAAAACTATAAATGTAAGAAGAATAACTTTTAAATGGTTGTTATCATTTTCACGGCTTTCTACGTGAGGTTACCACATAATATAGTACACTCGCATAACTTTTGAACAGTCCCATACATAGTAAAATTGTGTAGACCTAACGTGAGGCCTGACGCACACAGGGATATCTGATGCCCCTTGTCTGCGCATTCGCGTAACTGCGCGATTCTAACGTCACAAAAGACGCAACGAACACAATCATTTTTAAATCAGTTTTAGCGATATGTATTATGGTACTTTGGTAGTTGTACTAGGGTCTACTCATCGACCACCATTTTTAGAACCGACCACCTTCGCGCAATGCTTTCCTGCACATGAAATCAAAAAGTATGTGTGGAACTTGGCGCAATACCCCACAGTAATCAAACCGGCTATCGTAACCAAAGTCCAAGATAAAGTAGGATGAAATAACAGAATTTAATAATTTTTTTAAAAAACTTTGATAATGAAAATGATAAATATGTGCTTAATCAATACAGAGGACGGGCGGTCAGTTTAAACAAGGCAGTGTATAGGTCTACAGCCACACGCGTGTGGTTGTATCCACAGCATCGACATGAGGATACAGCCACACTCGTCTGAATTCCCACTGAAGTCACACTGAAAAGTGTCGGCTTAAAAGCATGCGATTCAGGGGGAAAAAATGGCACAATTTGGGGGCAAATTCATCATGAAATTGTGATCTGAATTAGACTTTTGTATGTAATCTCGCTAACCTGACCCAGGTCAGCAAGAAGCCGCTAAGCAAGCCGCGAAATTTCGTATTTTCTAATTGTTTTTGACATGTTTGATAATAAAAAAAAACTTATCTGTATATGCCATAGAGGGTATAGCTTACCGATTTTATGGTTATATTCCTTTTAACTCTCCATTTTCAGGTAAATCCAGGGTTCTAACGTGAGGTCCTCGCGGTTCAAAATCTTGCACTTGCAGAAAACCTCTCTCTCACACAGTTCGTTCGCCTCCGCTTTTCAAAGGGAGATCAGCGAATTTGCGACTCCGGCCGAATGTATTCAACCAACGATCGACCAATACAAAACAACAACAGCAACATCATCGTTCATACGTACCATTAATGCCTAACGCGCACCTACATTTTGTAGGCATATTACATGTACTGGTCGATCGAATGCGGGATCGCCGGAGTCGCGAATTCGCTGATCTCCCTTTGAAAAGCGGAGGCGAACGAACTGTGTGAGAGAGAGGTTTTTTTCATGATTCAAAGCGCACCTTTTTCAGCGTTTCATGTTTGCGTTTTGAAAGGTTTCAGTTTTAAACCAGGGTTTTTCATCATGACTAGGATAAGGTTGCAGTTAATGATGGAGCCTGCGTTCTGCCAGTTGAATGGCAGCATGACCATACACATGTATCACACACATTATTGTACATACTGAAATCACAAATAGACTGGAATTCATATTTTTAAAAAACAGTAGCTACAAACATCAGATTTTAGTTACTCAGTCCTATCTAGATATGAAAACCATTTTCAATGATTCTTTAATTTCTGGTCATTAAATCATAGGATGATGAAGCAAAGGCAATGGAGAAGGAACAGTCTTTGGCATGGAAGATTCTCACCAACTCACAAGTCCAATCATTGATGGGATTAGAAGTAGAGGAGGTTGAAAAGTAAGTGTGTGAACAGGACAAATCTTTTAAGGCCACTGCACATCCCCTGGCTAGATTGTAAGTGGATGATGGGAAAAGTGTTGTAGTATTGGATATAAATTGATTTTTGAAACACATTACATTAGTAGAGTCTCCTTGAGAGGCCCCAACAGGTCTCGGGATATTTTTTGTATGTAAAAGGGGGAATGCATTGTGATGGCAAATTTCTGCTGATGTATTTCAACACGTGCAATGAGAAAGAAAAGAAAATTTCAAGTATTTTCAAATGTATAAAGGGTTTTTTAAAGTTTAATTTTTTTTTAATTGTGTGTAAATTTTTAATGATTTTGATTGTCATGCATTCGTAGGAACTCTGTGATTCTCCTTTTAAGCAACTCTTCTTCTTGTCTTCTTTGTCTTCTTTCATCATATATTTTTTTGTCTGAGACAACTACTTGATATTGTGTTTCATTTATTTCATTGATCTGTTTCCTCATACCAGTATATTGTGATGCCTTTATTCAGAGAAGAATCTTGAATCACCATCATGCAGCTGGTCTAGTACCCTGCAGTTCTACATATGATAAATTGTCAACCTCGGTCTAGAAGAATTACGTGTTATTGATAAATTCTTTTTAGGATGGGGGGTCGGGTGTCCGGACACGTAACAAAAAATGAAGCCTTCTTTTTTGTCTTGGGATTAAACAAAAAATATGCATTGATTATTGCTAATCATCATCATTATTTGTTCTCTTTGATATTGTCTAACATTTGTGCTAAAACATTTAAGAGATTTTGCTTGTAAACTTTTTCAAATGGCTGTTTAAAATCGACTGTCCGGATACACAACCTGTCCGGACACCCAACAACTGGGTGTATATTCCATAACATGTACCTTGTTTGGGGATATCTTGATAAGCAGTATAATAAGTTGAGAAGTGGGAAGTTGTAAGTGGAAAATATTTGAAAGCCATTCTATGTTGGTAATTGTTATTGTAAGAGGTGTTGAAAATATTTCATGTGATGATGTCGGAGATTTCATGTAAGAGATTGTAAAAAGAATTTGCCAATGATTAGATTTTGTATACAAGATTTGAAAATGTTAAGTTTATTTTCATTATGTAGTGAGGTGTAGGTCTTTCTTTATTAGGTCCTCGTTAGATTTCATGAAAAAAGTATATTTTGATGTTGAGAATGATGTGCATGTTAATGTAGAGGTTACATGGCAATTTGCATTTTTTATTAGGTCTTTGTCAGGAATATTGGATCTGACTGACTTTTCAACAGACCTTAAAGAAGCAACTTTATTGGACTATTACACCTCAGCATTCTGGTGGGCCAAAGAAGAAGGCTTTGATGCGCAACAGGTTTCTGGTTTCTTCACTGTCGTACATAAGCTCATGACAAATGTTAAAGGTAATTTTTGGTTGGAATGGTGTTTTCTCACTACATGGCATTCATGCAAGATGATGTACTGCCCTAAACATTCTAATTATATTAATAAAAATATAAGTAATTTCACTGACCTTTAGCATATAGTGTGAAAGACTTGCTGTACCATCATTGTAAGAAGGGTGAGGGATACAGTACTGCTGTGCAGACTAGAGACAGTTATGTTTTCAATTCTTACTTTACTTTCATTGACCTTTAGCATATAGTGTGGAAGAGTCCTGCTGTACCATCATTGTAAGAAGGGTGAGGGATACAGTACTGCTGTGCAGACTAGAGACAGTTATGTTTTCAGTTCTTACTTTCTTTTTATGCCTCCACCCAGCGAAGATGGTACTAGAGGCATTATGTTTTTGGGTTGTCCCTGTCCATCCAGCCATCCGTCTATCCACATGTCCGTCCTGCTTACTTGTTGATGCAATATCTCAAGAACTATTCGAAGGATGAACTTCAAACTTGGCACTAGGCATTGGGCAACATAGGAAGACTATCAGATTAAGGTACAGAAGTCAAAGGTCACAGAGGTCAGTTTGTGAAATTTCATATGGTAGTCTTATTGACACAGTCTCTCATCCTTTTGAGTTAGGAACTGCAAATTTAGTGCTAGTATCTGATGAGATTTTTGGTATCTAGATAAATGGTTACAGAGGTTAGTTCCAAAATTTGTGGTGTTAACCTCCTTAGCCTATCTCAAGAACCATCTGAGGTGCAAAATGGGCGCTAGTATCACTGTAGGAAGACATTTGCATTTGTTTTCAGGGCACAAAGGTCATAGAGGTCAATTTCTGAATTTTGAGAATGTTTTTTAAAAAGGTTTTAGCATTGTTAATACATGTATGTTCACTCACTGAATGGGCAGTCCATGTTCGCGGACATTTTGAATAATTTTGCCCATTAATATGGAAATGAACCTAATCCCAGACACCGATCTCCATTGCCCGTAATGTAAAAGCTCACCTCCATAATGGTCTTTGGTCTTTATTATTTATTTGTTCATAAAAAATCATTCCTTGCAGCCCGAAGCTGAATTACAAATGATTTCACAAGGTAGCGGTAAATGATGCACACAAAAACATTGATAAAACTGTAAAATACTTGATTATAAACTAAAAGAAATAGATTAAAATCAGATCGATATAAATAAACCTTGTTCAACCTTGCAAAATTAGCAAGAAAAAGGAACAAATTTAAAATACCAGAGTGTAATGAAAATGGCATTAGATTTATGAGGGAAACATGGATTATCAATTGAACATAATGTAGTAACAGAAAAGAAGGGGTTAAACGTCACCATAGGCAATGATTTTGGGGTGGAAAATTACTGACAATCGTTAAATTATACTTTGTGTATAAACGGCAAAAATAATGATGATGTAGCCATGCAGACACTTTCCAAGGTTGAACGGAGCACTGAACATCAATATAGAGTATCACGCATGTATCAAAATTTTAAAATATTAAAATACACGAAAGGCAAGCCCACCCCAACAACAAGTCGACCCGAACAAAAGGAGAAAAATCAAACAAGCATTGAACTGAAAACGCCGGCCAGATCCCTCTCCTTCCAGTCAAATCATCTCGCTGCCGGAGTGGACCCGGCCTTTAATCAAATAATGAAAACAGAAATGATGGGAAAGTGGTAAAGAAAAGAGAGGAAAAGAGAAGTGAAGGACACAAAGATTGAAGAAAGAAAGGAGAGAGAAGAAAGGAGAGGAAAGATGCAGTACAGTTGTACATGAAATATTCAATGAAATATATTATTACCACTTTATACAACATTTAAAAACCTGAGCTTTATGAAAAAAATTATTGCAACTTTTATCACCAGTAATCTCATAGTGATTGCACTCAACAAGTATTTTGACAGCAAGGCCTTTACAGGTGTACGTTACAAGTACAAGGAAAAGAGTGATAAGACGAAAAGAGGTGATTTCGAGGTCATTAGGAACGACAACGTCTGTAACAGGAGAAGGGTTGAGCTCATCCCTTATAAACGATGATACCCCTCCCCCTCTCCGATTTGTACGACATTTTGCAAAATGTGAGTGTCCCTGGACTGAGAAATATTCAACAGTTTCGACATCGAGTTGAGTCTTCTCTCCTTCTTCGCCCGCCTCAAGTCTTCCTCTCGCCGACTCAAGCCTCCTCATCTCTTCACCAACTCAATCCTCTTACCTCTCCTGGTTTACAGTCCTTTTTAGGACTTCACCCAGTTTTCAGAAAGATACTCTGCCCTCCTACTTTCCAACTTTCTCGCCTCTCTATTTCACCTCCATCTCTATCCACTTTATCTATAGTCCTTTAGGACTTACCACATGGTGAACCGTAAACCCTTTCTCGAATATTCATCATCTTGTATATGTTTTTGGTATCCATTTCCCCCAAAGTTCTGAATAGATTAAGCTTTGGCTGGACAGTTTTCTTGCTCACTGAACTGCTTGGTTGATTTCACACAAAATTTTTAATGTCATCATTCAACATAACTGCTATCATGAACATACGTGAACAGAAGAACCAAAGATGAAATGTCTTAGTGGCCAATTTCTGATTTTTGTCAAGCCACTGAGGTGGAGGAAGACTAAAAAGGGATCCTAATAGCGGTATATGTCTGTCCATCATCCACCCATAATGAAACTTGAATACATTTGCGACCATTTGCCCATTTGAAACCAAACTTGGATGGTAGATGCTCTGTAGAGATCTCAAAGTAATTTTAGAGTCAAAGGTCAAGTACATGTGTATAGGTCAAAGTACAAATGAGGTCCAGTGTTAAAATTTATCTGCAAGTTTCTACTGGGGTTAGTAACTTTCGAACCATAATCCTATTTGTAAATTAACTTGCCTTGAGGACCTCAATATTATTTGGGGTGAATGTCATGTATGTATGTATGTCAAAGGTCAAATGAGGTCAAATGTTAAAATTTTCCTGCAAGTTTCTCCTGAGGTTGGTAACTTTTGAACCTTAAGTCCACTTGTAACCAAATTTGGATGATACATGTACATGTAGATGCCCTATAGGAACCTCAAAGTTATCATGGGGTCAAAAGACTTGTAATTAGGTCACAGGTCAAATGAGTTCAAATATTACAATTTACCTGCAAGAATGACTGCACACGAACGGGGCGAGACACAGTATGGCTGTAGCCTTGGTTTTTCCCTAGGTTTTAGCCTTGTCATTGCAATATCTCGGGAACCATAGTGTGAACTTCAAACTTGATGTTACTGAATTGCATGACATTGATTTGTTAGTTTTGTTGTCACTGTATTTATGTTGTATGCATAACTATGAGGAGACAAATTATCAAACTTCTGGGTAGTTAGGTCAAAGGTCAAAGTGGTCAATTAACATGTGCATGTTATTGGATGATTTTTTTTTGTTTTGTTAGGGCTATATTTCAAGAGCAGTTTGAGCCATATGAAAGGATATACAATGTAAGATATGTAGTCACATCCATCTTTCTTTAATTTTTCCCTTTGAGATATGTTAGATGGTGGATATCTGTAGCCCTGCATGATGTTAAGGATATTTGAAATATTTGTGTGTATATTTTTGATTAACAGATAATATGACAGCTTCAGAAAACTTGAATGAGTTACGTAAGATGATGGTAGGTGTAGGCACCAATGTCGATGAGGCCAATGGAGGTCTAGATTTTCTCAGTTTGAAGCAGGCCAAACTCATTAGCAGCTTCTTAGAAACAACGTAAGTATATTGAATTGGATTCGGATTCATTATCTCCTGATAAGAAATATTGCAAGCACACATGTATATTGTGTGAACTGATATTCCAAGATCTCATTTTTAATAGGGCTTTTTCCATTTTCCTGTACTTGTAGCTATAACTCATTTACATTCATCCATTTTATCAAAACTTTGATTTCATCCAAAATCATGATATGTCTCTTTATTGCAGAGCTATAATTCATAAATGAAACAATGGCAAGTCCTGTGCTATTTATCAGATTTCAAGAAAACAAATTACTGTAAGCTTAATTATTGTTGTATGACAAAAGTGACCTACAGATAAGTTTCAGCATCACTAAATGCCTTGTTAAAATTTCCTCCTGTGCCAGTATGTTTATAATTGCAGTATTCCTACATGTAACTCTCAAATTATACGTTCTATATAGTTTACATGTATATTTGGGCTAGCTTGATATACTCTGGATGTATTTTAAGTTTTCAACATTAAATTTTTTTCCATCTATCTTTTTTGCCTACAGTTATCAGTATCTTATTATTTTTTATCGGAATGTGTGTGATTTTTTTTTCATAGATTATTCCAGCATTACAGTCTTTACCACTTCCTTCATCATGGTAACAGAGAGGAACAAATAGTTTGCACAGATGTAAGTTCTTTACATGTAGCTTTTAGTTTTGCATATTTGTTTTTTGTTATATTTAATGTTATCATTGCTAATCATAATTATTTTTAGTAGTACAGTAGTAATAGGAACAGTAGTCTTTGTATTATTTTCATCATTATTCATTATTGTTATAATTATGATGATAATGATTATCATTGTTCTTATTACTATTATTATCAACATCATCATTATTATTATCAATAAATTACTATAATGGTCATTATCATCATCATCATAAGTAGTAGCAGTAGTAGTAATAGTAGTAGAGTTATTTACATGTACATGTTATTCTTTTTTTAGTTGTTATTGTCATTGCTATTACTGTTGTTTTTCTTCTCCTTCTTCTTCTTCCTCGTCTTCTTCTACTTCTTCTTCTTCTTCTTCTTCTACTACTACTACCACCACTTCTGCCTCTTCTTCTTTTTCTTGTGGTCTTTGGTATCATTGTTATTGTTACTAATATCTTTCATCACCAGTTGAACAGTTGGGCAAAGAATTTAATTATTGTAAGCCCCAAGTGGCTTGTGGCCTCTTATGGTATAACCATGAACCTATCAGAGATGGACTGTTAACGCGAGCCTTCCTTTGATGCAATGATGGTCACCGCCTTATGATTATGTGCATCTTAATGAGAACATTCAGATGTTTGGACAATAGCGATTGCCGAAGCATGTCTGAACATTGACAAAGAAACAGTTTCCCAAGCCTTGATTTTGTTTTGCTGATGTCCTCATTCAGAATACGCCTTTCAATCAAAACGCTGCTGATAGGGAGCAGCAGAAATGAGAATCAGACGATATTTGGTGATATAAAATTTATTCAGGTGATATAAATTTTGTTATTACTGATTCACTCACTTTCGCTCACACGTATGATCTGGTTTAACAATGAGAAAAACATGATCTTTATAAGCCACGTGTCATAAATCTGAAATTTTAGGAGGAAACTTGGTAAATCGGGATTATAAATCACAAACAATCAATCACGATGTAACGGCTATCTTGTAATATCCTTATATTTTTCCCAATAAAATACAATGGAGCTGTAATTCCCAACTGCAAACAACTGCACATTGATTTCCCATGATTTAAGCAATTTATTACCTTCTGCGCATATAGTTTATACAATATTATATCAAATCCCAGTCATGCTTCTTTCAGCTCCCGCATATATTGGCAGTGACCATCATATGATCAAAGTGAAGAAATATGTGCAGAATGTTATTGAGATGGCATTGACAATCACATGTCAGGAATTCATTAACTAACCCATTGGATGTCCATCTCTCGTAAGTCCATGGTATAACTGATTAGGATGTTAAACCAGGTACATCCCCATATCTCCTTTACAAATAATGAAGTGGGTTTTCAACATTGGTGTGAGTTGGGACTCTCCTTTACATTGGGCCTCCATTTAACATCCTATCTGAGGGATGGAGTTTTTTCCACACTCTTACCCTGGCATCATTTATGGAACAAAAGGATTGCACATTAACACCCAACAAAGAAGGACACTCTTTCTGATTAATATTGTAAAATGCTTTCATTGTGGCATTTGGTGTTTAAGTATTCAACTTAAGCATTCAATTTTTTTTTTTCATTCATGAATGTAATGTATATTCAGGAGGAACTTGGGTTAATAGATGTCATTGCTATTTCTTTTATTTGATAACAGCTTTCCTTCCCTACACTATACGCACAATAGAAATTCTATGGATTTTGTAGCAAAAGGCAAGGTGCCATCTACTATATATTATTATTATAGGAGTATGGGAACTTACACACTGCAGATTTATTCTTATTTTTTAGCATGAAAATTTTCAGTTTTAATTGAAGAGATAGAAGAAGTGAAATTATTTTTTTATGACATGAAAATGTACTTCATGAACCACACATATCTGACCCTTCTCATTAAAAGCATTAGAAGCAGCAAAATGGATTGATTAATAAAAGTGTAAGTATGTAAGATCTATAGTCTCATCAATCTGGTTGTAAAATCCTGACCTTCCATATTTTGTTGAAAAGGAGGATGCAGATAAAACCTTAACCCATTGAACTCGGCATTATTTGCAACGGTCGTGACCCTCACCCGGCATTATTTGCACACATTAAGCATATTTTGCTAAATGATTGAACACATTCATTTGGTAATACAGTTCTAAAACTGTGTTAGATGAATTGTTTTTATGTGTCAATATGCCTTGGTACTAATGTGTAATAATGATTATAATCATAACGATAATCAACAATAGTAATTTTAGCTATAAAAACAATTACCTCACTGACTGACACGCCCCCTTGCTTTGTTTACTTCGACGACCACCAACATGATCACCTATTCCAGCCCCAACGTCATCCCAGCTGTTATTTTCCCTGCTGGTACGCGGCTGAGATCATGCATCTTCTTGTACAACAGCTAACTCATCTTCTAGGTCCATTTCGTCTTCAAAATCACTGCTTTGACTATAATACGACATATCAATAGCTTCACCATATTCAACAGATGTTTCACCTAAGATTATCGCACGAGCCTCCTCTGCAGACATTACGAGAACCTCTCGTTTAAAATTTACCCCACTACTATAACACAGGAACCTACATATTTCAGGTGGGGTAAACCAACCCCGTATCCAAAAGCCCCGTTAAAAGTCTTATCAGTGCCTAGCATCTTCGCACGAGAGGTGGTGTTTTTGGATTACACCTGTACTCCTCATCATCTTACGTAATAGTGTAAACAGACTCTTACCACGACACTGCCTAAAAGGAAATGAGAAGTATGAAATATATATTTCATTTGTTTTAAGATATTGCCATGTTAAAAAATCACTCATGATGTAGATGAAAAAAAAATAATAAACTTCGAACAAAGCAAAATGACCCAGAATTGGTGATAATGGCAACATTTTTTCATAAGCTAGCTGGGACTACACGTGCACTAGGCACATGTATCCCCAGCTTGTTTCTCTTTCTCCCTTTCTCTATCAACCTGTGAAGGTCACCTCTCTGGGAAAGAGATTAGGCTGCCCAGCGCTTTTATTTATTTAGGCTTAATGCAATCTCAGATGTCTAGAAGTTGCATAAGTCATTTCACGTTTCAGTTTTAAACACAGATTTTCGTCATGGTAGTATTTTTTGCCATTTTTGTCGTCCAAAACTTCCAAATCCAAGCCGTAATGCTAGGCTGAATCTCTCTACACTACCGTATTAGAGAGATGACGTCATATTATACATGCACAAGGTCACCTGACAGTTAAAAGTCACGTTATCAAAGTCACATGATTTTGTGGCCTGTAAACTGGCTTTTAGGGTATTTGCATGTTCTGCATGCGGCCGGATTTCCGGCCTTTCGGGTTCAAAGGGTTAATATTAGTGTTGATAAAATTCTTTGATTGACAGTTATCTGTGGAGACTTTGCCACCAGCTGGCATGCCATACCCCGCCCCTCTAGATGAAGGTGTTGAAGAAGGAGTGTATCTCAAACACATTGCACCACCCCCTGAAGACATGAAAGAAGAGCAAGAAGATGACAATACTAAGGATAAAGATGCAGAGATAGTAGGAGAAGACAAGACAGAAGAGGAACAGAATATTAAAGGTATGTATATTTTTTGCTGAAATAAAATTTTGAAAAATATGATATGTTGCTTATCCATTAGCAGAACTGAAAAAAAAAAAAAAAAAAAAAACACATTTTCCCCAAATTCTGTCTAATCTTTGAAAAGGGATGATTTATTTTAACCCTTTGAATACTGTTCCCAAGATAATTTGGGCTAGAGTCTCTGGGAAATGTGTGTTATACCAAAATCAAATCATATCCAACATATCCAACATGTTGATATAAACAAATTGGTATGATAAAGTGCATGAATTTAGATTTTCATTTTAACTATCTTTTAGCCTTAAAGTATTGGATTTGCTCCTTTGTCTTTCACCCTTGTGGTGGTAGTAGAAGGGTGATAAACATGACTATAGAGATGGAGATACAGAGAGAGAGTCTCTACAAAGCAAAACCACATTAAATGTTAGAGTGCCTTAAATCTACATAAGTCATTTGTACCATAACGATCTTAATTGCTTGTTTTCTTGTTTTGTCTTAATTGCTTGTTATCCTGTTTCATTCATATATACCTGTCTAGAAGGTGAAGAAGATGAAACTAAAGATTTCTTAGCTGGCATCACATTGGAAGAAGTCAAGACTGTCTTTGATAAGGTGGCACAGGAAATGTTTGCAGGACTACAGGTTAGCTCACTCCCCCCCCCCCCCCATGTCTCTCTCACTCTCACAAACACACTCACACATATTATAAACGTTTTTATTGATTTTTTTTTTCTTTCCCTTCCTCACTTTCCCTTCCTCACTTTCCCTTCCCCACTTGCCCTCCCCTAAGCTAAATCTATGTATACCATTTCCTCTACATTTTACTGCTGGTCTTTAAAAAAAAGGAACCCATATTGGAAAATTTCTGGCATATTGAATATATTATATCAGCATTGAATTACATGATGACTACGAAAGAGTAATTTATATGCTTTCTAGTGGTACATTTTGCATATTGAATATATTATACCAGTATCGAATTACATGACGTACAAAGGAGTAATTCATATGCTTTCGAATGCTGGAGTTTGCATACCACAAGAATAGCAAGGTAAAAAAAAAAAATCGAATTAAAGACAAGGATCATAAAACGGAATGAAATTAGCTTACTGAGATTAGCTTACTGATGGATTGTTATAAAGATACAAAGACAGTGGGAAAAAACACATTTAACTTAAAACCCTATATTGTATGTATGTCTTACAAAAAGTGAACCACCTGGGATTCTGCAAAAAATTTTGAAGACAATATTGCATAGTGATACCTGATCATGGAACCTGACCATGGAACCTAAACAAGCTACCACTGGAAAGCATATTGTAATCTCACCTTCACACCTTTGGCATCATCCATTTGCAGTAAATTTTCAAACTTGGGTTCTAGGTGTTTGTTTTTTGTTTTTTTTAACATGCCCAGTACAGTTACCTTTGTATTAATCACATTTGTTCTTTTGAAGGAAAAAAAAAATGAAAGTAAACACATGACAGAATAATTTATTTTCTCCATCTGTTTCTATGTTTTCATTTCATTTATTAAAATGTTCGTTTTAACAAACATGTCCTCTTTAAAATAAGACTTTGTTCAGATATGACTTTCTGACTCATTTCTTTCCGCAATTCTTAGAGTGAATAAAAGTTTATCTTGAAAGATCACTGTTTCATGAAAGTTGACAGCACTGTCATTAACTGACAATGTCAGTAAAATCCTTGGTTTTGATTGGCTGAAAAGTACTGATCACCGACTGGTACTTTGGTAACTGTCAGTGACTGACACCTTGTCAGTGCTGACAACTTTCATGAAACGGTGCCCTGGTAATTGAATGACATACATCATCTTCTTATACCTTAATTAAACCAAACTATTATTTTGTGTTCACTGTAGGATGAGATTGCATTGAGACTGAAAGAGAGAGAAGCGGATATTATCACAAGGATAAACAGGATACATCGCATAGCTGAAACGTAGCAGACTTTCATTGCATGAATTGAAACTATTGAAACACTTTCTTGATCATCAAATGTTGTTTTACACTTTAACTGGAGTCTATAAATGTCAGTCATTTTAAGTGCTATGAAATTCTCAAGATGTATTTATACCCCCGCAAAATGAAGTTTGAAGGGGGTATATAGGAATTTGCATACCGTTGGTCGGTCGGTCTGTTGCAAATCTTGTGGATTTTCAAGCAATGCTCATGAAATATGCACACACACATTGGTCTTGGGATGAAGATGTGCAAGACATATTTTTTCAATATGTTGGAAACTCCGTTGCTATGGAAATGGCATATTATGGCAATAAACCAATAGGACCACCTCCCCCCATTCCTCTTCCTGTGTTTTCAGTCATTTGTGTATAGGGACAAGAGGATAATTCAGATGGAAGTTGAAAGAAGAGGGATGTTCATTTAATTCTAGTTATCCTAGATGCTTTGCAGTGAAGGTATTTTCATTTTTGATGAATGGGGGTGATGGAAGAGCACTGGGTAGTTGTGGAAAAAAATATGATGCTACTTTTTAGAATTCTTAAAAAGCAAGTCACTAGTTACATTTGGTGTTGCAGAACTTAAACATTGTACTTTCCTTCCCTCTTTTTTTTAATATACACAAGTCTCATTGCATTTCAAGTTTTTTTGATCTCCTTTCAATCTATGTTGCGCAAGCACATAGCATTGTTTCAAAAAATCATATTTCTGATATGCTTCTTTTGTGTGGAATTATGAAATTATCAAAATATGTCTACCTATTTCGTGTGTAAAAAAAATTGATGTAAAGTATTAAAATATTAAACTTGAACAAAGGTGGAGTCCATGTATTGCTATGTTCTACTTTTAATTCTTTGATTCCTATAGAACAATTAAGTACATAGATAGAATAGAGAGATATTTGATTTGATTTGATTTGATTTATTGTTTCACATTCCACACATTCAAATAACAGTTTTTTTTATGTAATTGTTCAACAAAGAAAAAGAATATTGACAAAAATAATGGTTATAACTATAAACACAATCATGTGAAATATGAGGAACCTATCAAAAAGCAAAGCTTGTATAACATAGGTTCCCAAAAAGATACATAATGTTGTATTAAACTTCTAATGCAATTTCGAGAGACGGACAATCTTTTAGGAAAATAAGTGATGCGTATTAAGTACAGTCAAATAACAGTAGTCACTCGAGCGAGGCAATAAACAACGAGAAAGAACCTTATGCATATATCTGTAGAAGTGGAATGTCATTTTAGGCGTCTACTTACAAGGGATTGAAAGATATCTGTGGGTAGCTAGAATAGAAAAAAAAAAGAAGAAGATATCTGTAAGGGATAAATGGTACTTTTAGGTGTCTAGTTGTAAACATGATGCCTAATATGGTCCATTGAGTACTGTAATACATGTGGACTCCACTTTATTGTTGGTTCATACATCCATGTTTACAGTGCATCAGTAGGGTCTGTCTCTTGATGTAATACATTGATATCTGTTACCAGCATGGTATCTTAGTTCTTTCAAGGTGATTCCTTTGATTAGGCCTAAGTGTATGTATCTGTAGAGTTTCTCATTAATTGAAGAAAATATGTCACTTTTCATGAAGAAACTTATGGAGTTACTTCCTATTGCTACACTGTATCTCTATATTTCAGAAACTAGAGGTTGCATGACCTTATTTCTTCATTTTCATTAGAGCACACAAAAAAAGGACCCCAAATCAAGAAGAAAAAAAATCAGTTTTTGAAAATAAAAGATAATAATAATCATGGTTACTTCCTTTTGTCATCAGATGGCAGTTTATCTTGGCATTGGCTAACTTTGTGAGCAGCCGATTCGAAAAACTCTCAATCTAAGATGAAACATGTGTATGAGTACTTGTATTTGTACACAAAAACCCTGAAACCAACCATAATTGGGATTGAAATACTGTTGGTAAGTCGCAAACCGTGATTTAATTATTTTTGGTCTCATAAATAAGAGGACTGTTTTGCTTGAGTTAAAAAAAGACACGTTATCTGCCTCCCTCCGTGTGATACGCCAATACACACAGTACGGTTTGGTGAGCCATATACGCATGCGCACCCCTTAGGTCTAGTCTGTGCAACCGACCGGTATATATTTTTCAAACATTGGTTCAAATTTCTAATATTTAAAAATACTTGCTGTGGATATTATACTTTGAAACTTTCAGACTGGTATTTTTACACTATAAACCTTAATGTTTATCCCATTTTCAAGGAGCAAAATGAGGTGTTTTTTTTTTTTAATTATAGCAATGTTTAACCAATGCTTTTAAGCTATTGTTGACATAGAATTTTTTCCCGATATTGTACCTTATTTTCAAAAGGGAATATGTACCATTCCATGCTATTTCTATGTGCATTCTGTAGATATGTATATATATATATATATGAAGATTTTTCTCAAGAAGGCACTATGTATATTGAGATGTATTTAACATTTGCAGTTATGGAATTCTTTTGTATTAACTGAAATTTGGAAAAAAAAATAAATAAATATGTGTTGTATCTTTATGAGAACTGTGTCGTTATTTTATAGTTAAGGTGATTGAAAAATTTTTGAATTTTTAAATATTAGAAAATTTGAATGTCTATTCTGAAACTGGAAAAGAATCTTGGTGAAGATCATGCCACAACAAGAAGATTTATGAATTAGACAATTGGAAATAAAATATTGGGGTATGCACATTCATTGTATAAAATACAAAGCTTTGTCATATCAATAAGGGGGATAAACTGAAAGCTAAAAGCCCCCAAAACACAACACAGATATACAAGACAGGAAATGAAGAGAAAAATGTAAATTAAGTCAGAGCAATTAAGCGTTAAATCTTTGTGTTATGTGAAAGAACACATCGTCTAGAATGCAAAATACAAAAATGGAAAAATTTGAATGTCTATTCTGAAACTGGAAAAGAATCTTGGTGAAGATCATGCCACAACAAGGCGATTATAAATCTCCAAGGTCTACATGCTGCCTGTGAAATCCCCACTCATTTGAAAAATTTGATTTTCAACAATTTTTTTTTTTGGATGCGTTTCAGACGCGTTCTTTTGCACAACATAAAGATAAGATGCCTTACCTGAGTCTGTATAAATTGGTTAATAATATTTTGGATTTTCTTATACCCGTTTTCTGCTGAACTACTTTTACGTTTCATATGAAACTGAACAATCATAATTATAGTCTGGGAGCCGGTCCCGAAGTAGTCGCCCCATTTTAAATACGAGATTTGGCCCCTTAAAGTTACTTAGACCATCCACCCCATTCACAAAATGCTTGTCAGACCAAACATATTGGCCGGGGGTAGCCCCCAGGGCCTCCAAAAAAAGGGCCCAAAGTTGGGTTGATTTCACCCCATCTAACATATGCACCAAACTTTGTCAAGAGGAAATTGTATGATTATACATTACCAAAACACAAAAACTGACAAAATTTTCTGTCAGGAGGGGTTGTCAGACGGCCCTTAAAAAATGGGGGAAAAATTTCCATATAAGGCCCATGTACCAAATTTTGTCAGAAGGAAGAGCTTTGGCTATACATTCCAAAAATATAAAAACTGACCAATATTTCCTTCAGGAAGGGGGTCTAAAAACACCAAAGTGCCCTTAAACTATAGACTTTACTGCCCCAAAGTGCTTTCACTGATAAGAAAAATCTATTTCCTCACTTACCAACCAAGTTAACTCTCATGTGTTTCATTCAATCCAAGTTAAATTCACACAGAACAACCTAGAGTAATGTAGTTTTCTTTGCTGCAGTTTGGATGTAATATGATAATTTCAATAATAAGTTATTCAATTTTGAAAACTGTATTGCTTTCTCAAAAAAAAAAAAAAAAAAAAGGCAAATCAATTTTGTCAAGGTCATGTAAACATCCAAAACACATAGTACCTTCACCTGCTTGACAAGATAAAATATGGCAGCTTGCCAAGTATCTGGGCTATGCTGCTGCCAGGCTGAAATCTACCATTCATGTGTTAATTACACAAATACCTAGCAAAATGTTCTATTATATCTTGTCCAAGAGCCAAGGTGGGCAGGAGGTGTGTTTACATGACCCTGACAATAATACTCCTCTTTTTTTTTTGAGAAAGCAATTTTCAAACTTTAATAACTTATTATTGAAATTATCATCTTACATCCAAACAGCATCCCAAATAAACTACATTACTCAAGATTGTTCTGTGTGAATTTAAAATAGATTGAATGAAACACTTGAGAGTTATCATGGTTGGAAAGGGAGAAAATGGATTTTTCTCTACCAATGAAAGCACTTTGGGGCAGTAAAGCCTATAGTATAAGGGCACTTTGGTGGGTTTTTTTTCAGGGAAGTGTTAGACCCCCTTCCTGAAGGAAATATTGGTCAGTTTTTATATTTTTGGAATGTATAGGCAAAGCTCTTCCTTCTGACAAAATTTGGTACACGGGCCTTATGTGGAAAAATTTTCCCCATTTTTAGGGGCCGTCTGACAGCCCTTCCGATGGAAAATTTTGTCAGGTTTTGTGTAATGTATAGTCATACAACTTCCTCCTGACAAAGTTTGGTGCATATGTTAGATGGGGTGAAATTTGACCACCATAAACTCTTTTAAAGCCAAAATCAAGTTGCATCTCCTTGCCACCTACCAATGACTTCTTTTTGACATAGAAATTGTAATATAACTTATGTGTCCTTCTGTAATGTTTTGTTTTTTTAGTATTGTAATTTTGTTTTGTGCTTTCTATTTTTGTTGCTTGTTTTATGCTTTTCTATTTTTGTCACTTTAATATTATGTTATGGATCCCCCTTATTGTCAAGCCACTGGCTTTTTTAGGGTGTTAGATCCCCACATTTTTTGATGTACATATTACTCATGTGATTTTTATGAAAAAAATCAATTGCATTGAATTGAATTGAAAAATTGAATAATTACTGTTAACTTTTGCTACAATCATCATCATCATCATCATCATCATTATTATTAGCTTAGGTCCTGTTGGTTCACATGTCAGCGTGCCCCTTCCCCCTTCCCTTAGGCATTCCACTTTGCTGGAACGAAGTCACAATCATAACTGATGCGATCCAAGTTAAACCCCGGCCCCCCCCCCCCCCAATGCTATGGGGGAGGGTAGGGGTGTACGCCGGAACCTATGGGAAGAGGCGTACGTACGCCCCTGCCCCCATGGCACCCCCGGTCTGAGGACCTGTCTACGCCACTGCTCTTGTCTTGCCCTCTTATAAGACATTTAATGCGAAATTAGTGTGTATTCCCCCCCCCCCCCATTCCAAAAAGTTGGCCACATTAGCTACGGATGGCTGTTTTGCCCCCCCCCCCCCCCCTGGGGTGTTAAACACTCCTTCTATTCTGGTCCAAACAACCCACCTCCGGCCCCCACAGAGTGACTTTTTTTAGGTTTACAAGTGCTAAACATCTAATCGAAAATGGATCTTCGTACATGGACAAAACAATGAAAAAATGCGTGAAACACCTCCTTCCCCCCCCCCCCTTTCCATCAACAGGGCTGGCGACAAGCGGTAGCCTATAACATCGTTTCTTGCATGGATTCAGGACTGAAAATGAACTAGTCCCATAAGCCTATATGATCACCCCCTTTGAAAGAATCCGTATACGGCCCTGGTCACGATAGATCAGCCCCTTCCCTCATAACAATTGAACAGAAAGGGTGATTCTGGCCAACGCCCGCCCCACCCGGCTTTCCTGACTTCGCCATGTTGATTACTGTATTTTCAGACTAATGAAACTTACTTCATTTTTGGAATAACGAACCTTATTTCATTTTCGGATTAACGAACCTTATTTCATTTTCGGATTAACGAACATTCGGAATAACGAACCCTATTTCATTTTCGGACTAACGAACCTATTTCATTTTCGGATTAATGAACCTTAAATCATTTTCGGATTAACGAACCTTAGGAATAACGAAATTTCGGAATAACTCCACAAATGTTCAGATTAACGAAGTTACCCTTTTTCATTTTCGGACGAACGAACATCTAGGTATACGCAATTTGTGTGTTTCGGAATAACGAACCTTCGGAATAACGAGCTGCAACTAAGTCATGTGAAGTGAATTTTTTTTTTTTTTGTTTTTTTTTTTTTTTGTTTGTTTTTTGGGTTTTTTTCAGCTAGCTACATGCATGTATGTATGTACCATATTAACAGAAAACCAAAATCAAATCCTAGAAATAGAGGCTAAGGGAATAAAAGGCACAAAATATAAGCAGATCTATTAGGGGAAAATGAGCTTATCATCATGGTACAGACTTAAATGATGCAAGCATTCTCACAAACTCTATATAATGCCACAGAATAGGTCCAATAAGCAGAATAATGTGCAACGTTTAGCATTTGGCTGAGCACCCTGAACCAAGATAAATAGTATTGCACAACATTTATTGGTTGCTCAGTAAGAGATGAGCAACAGAGGAATTGGCACTTTGGGTTTTCTGTATGTTCTTCTTGTATACTCTGATGAGTGCAAATTGGACAGGTTAAGTACGTCTTGTTTTCATCTTATATTCTCAAATTCTGGAGTATCAAACATCTTTTCACATGTACATTTGGATCTTGAAAATTTCTTAATAAAAGGGAAATTACATTTTTATTTTGTTAATGGATCAGAAAATTGGGGTATCATCATATGACATGCAGTATAAATGATTTTGATGTACATGTAGTTCTGCAGTTAGATTGGTCGAAATATGTCGTGTTTTTAACACAATCTTTGAAAATGGCTACATACTGTTCATGATCACAAGAGGCAGAATTATGCTTTCTTCAGACTTCAACATAAGTCATTTATTATCTTTTTTTTCTACGAAACATTTTTTTCAATACAGAATCAAAAGCCTGAGAACATGGCATAAACTGCACATATAAATTCGCAATAAATTAATCTAGGAAATAAATCAAGAAGCATTCTAGATATACAGTCTAGTCATGAATACCCTCTTCATTTGTGAGAAAAATTCTATTTCAAACACTGATATAAAGTAATATCAAGTAATATTAATTTCTTCTTTCCCTTTGACCAATAGGGAAAAAATCATTTTGAGTAACTACTGCATTCTGTCATTCTACAATGCGGAACTGACGGCTTTAAGTCCTTCGGAGGGGACTTAAAGCCATCGATCCCCTGGTTGCTTGCTAACAAGCACAAGCATACACATGCGTTCTTAGCAGTCAGGTAAATCAACCAACCATTCAACCATTTTTTTTAGCCTTTCCAATCACAGAGAATACTAAAAAAAAAGGTACACATTATTTGTTAATATGTAATATGAAAGGTGTATGCACATAAAACTATCAAGCTGAAATTGGAAATAAATCCAATAACATTTTTTAAAAGTCTTTTAAGATTTCTTGGAAGATTTCATGTTAAATTCATGAGGAATTAAACTGATCTTATGTTAATTAAGCTAGATCAGACATTTCTTAAACAAAAGAAAAAATTCATACATATTAAGATGAAGACAATCATTCCTTATTTGAAATACCACATTTTAAGATCCAGTTTTGTGTCAACCAGGGGCAGCACCAGGGTATTTTGATAGGGGGCAAGATGACACCAAAAAAAAATGAGTGTACTTACATTTTAAAGAAACAAATATGGCTATTATATTGTTGTATAACCCTGCCCTCTCTTCCCCATCCTTTTATTTTTGTCTTCTTCTTCTTTTACCCCTTCTTCTTTTTCTTCTGTTTTTAAATCTTCAGAAAAATCAAGGGGTGGCCACCATGCCTGCCCTGTAATAGAACCACCACTGCCTTCAACTCAGCCTATAAGATCAAATGACAATTGTTTTAAATAACATGTAATGCATGTAACAAAAAATTGAAATATGCACATGCTTGAGTACTTCTGCAACTTATCAGCATGCAAAGGTGTTAATGGCAATTCTAGACAATCCATTATTTAATCTGGTTCCCAAAGGCTAATGCTTTATCAGCCTTTTCTATTTATAACATTCCATTTATGGAATCGACTTGGTAGATGCTACAAGTGTGCTGGCTCTTTACATGGAATACAGTTTTAAATGCCTTTTTAACTCCTAGGAAACAATACCATACTGGTAAGACAAAAAAGGTTTGCTTGGAAACAACAACAACACAATTCAGTCAAGGAAAGACAGGAAACCAAGAGTGTAATGGTCAAGGAAACATAGTCCCTTCAAATGTAAAGAGTATTCTTACAAGCAGTTAAAAAATATAGCATAAGTACACTTTGTAAATCGATCATCTTTAAAGACTTTATTCTTATTTTTCGATTTTCAGATCTAAAGAAGAAATTGGGGTGTTTGTAGAGGTAATGAAGATGACTCATGGATCAAAGATGAAATTCTAAAGAAACAATTACTATTTCATTTCATAATGGAGATGAAGGAGAAATAACCAAAACATGACATCAGACTTTATTCATCTCATCATGACATCAACTGGAAAAAAGGATGAAAATACAGGGAGTTGAGAAGAGCAGTCATAAAAAAAATAGCAAAAGTTACAGCAAGGCAAAGGCTGAGAGACAATAAATCAGAATGGGGGGGGGGGCAGAGAAAGAGAGGATAAGAACAAGAAAGGTTAATCCTAGCATGGATATACTACTTGCATTAAGTCTTGTACTGTTTTGTCATATGCTACTACTTTGGACTTTACAATTCATCACAACACAGTTTTTCATGCCTTATATTTGATTACATTAATGAACAAGTTGCATGGATCATGATCTACAAGTACACTTTGGGTTCATGTTTGTCATACCATAAGATATCAAACATCTCTTTAATCCTTTTTCTGTTATAGTCCAAAGCTTTCCCAAGTCAAATCTTACCTTGCATATCTCAACAATGAACTTTAAAAATCATTTTCTAAGCTCTGCTTTTTTCAATCAACAGTCACCTGTCATCATACGGAGAACACATGAACATTTTGTTTGGCAGTATATCACATAAAATGGGAGTCAAATGACTTCAGATCACTTATGAATATTCACACAAACATTATAAATTAAATAAGTCAATTCTTATATCCCTATGAGATAGGAAAAGATCAATATAGTCTAATTCTTCATTTCCAGCAAAATATCATCTGCCATACACAAATATATACAGATAAACATCTGCTGGCTAAATCACAGTTAAGTACTTTTTCAAGCATTAATTGTATTTTCAAAATACAACATCAAAATGGTATTTATATATGTAAAGACCTGTTTAAAAAGTTGAACATGCAGTAAGAATGAAAATGGTTGTCAAATCAGTATCATTTCTAAATCATAAATATTTTCATACAAATATAATCTTATCATTTTTTTTTTTTCAACACAATTAAAGGCTTAAAACAATGTACTCCTTACAAAAAAGCATACCAAAGTGGGATATCATACAAAATGAACTTTCTTCTCCATTTTTTGTGCCTTTTGCCATAATTAGGCAAAGTGAAATATAGAATTAAATTCTCCCTCATTTTTCAAGAAAGAGAGGAAGGAAGCATTATTGCACACATAATGTCAATTAATAAGCTTTTTATCAACTCATGATAAAACAATGCATAAAACAAATTTTTTGTCTGTAAACTATTCTCCAAGATTTGACACACATCGCTGTTAAAACCTGCAATAAGAAACGTACATTAAAGGAAAACAATTCCTATTTAATGAAAACAGCTAAAAGCACAAGGATCTTATGTATCTACTCAAGAAATAATAAGTTTGATACAAATCTCTAAACTCTAGCCCTGGGAGTTACTATGTACACAAGTAAGTTCTATAATGAAACAACCGTATCAAACTGAAATCTTGCTCAACAGTACCATATATGTGTTTTTATACCATTTTCAATGGTACCAATAAACTCGTTATACTCTATTGAAACTGTCAACATATTTTCTTGATCTGATGATTTACATAAATTTGGCAACATATATGACAAGCTTGCATCATCATATGAAATACCAAATTAAAATCAATCTCAGTATATCAAGTATCTTCAAATAATTCTAGTATCATTCTAGAAGTTAAATAAGACCTTCACTGTAATATTACTGTTACTCTGCCTGTAGTTATGCAACATTTTCATACATAATATCCCATAAATAACAAGACAAGCTAATCATCATATCAACTCTACTTCTGCCAATTGTAAGACCTCCTCCTGAAACTTCAATCTACTAAAGGAAAAAAGAGAAAATGTCCATTGCTACGAGAAACATCACAACGTCATTCATCATCCATTTTACATTCATTTACTTGGGATTTTTGGGGGGTAATCAGCATATATAATAATTCTAAAATGGTTCAACATGTACAATAAAACCACCTAAGACTATTTTATGGTACACATGTACATGTATTTGCTGAACAATTATGGATAAACTAAAACAGGAGTAACAAAAATCATAATTCAGTGTATGTGGCATGTTTTCACTGGGAAACTGACTGAATGGTATAAACTGGTATTATGAAAGTAATAGATTTCCAATGTTACAAATAGCATGGAACTCAAAGAATTACAAGAGCAGGAGAAGTGTTATGAAATAATATCGTTTTTAAATTGCTGAAAAGAATATAAATGAGTACAAGTATTCACAGAAAAAGTTGTGAAGTAGTACTATTAATACTACTACTACTACTACTACTACTACTACTACTACTACTACTACTACTACTGATACTACTACTGCTACTAATAATAATAATATTCTTAATGCGGCATTAGGGCAAATCCTTTTGTCTCGGCCTATTATTCGGATTCGCCTTAACACATGCTCAATTCATCTAACACTCTCCTGCCCTGATGTGATGAAATAATCCCATTCAATGGATTTGCCCTATGGTAGGTTATAATAATAATAATAATAATAATAATAATAATAATAATAATAATGATAATAATAATGATAATAATAATAATAATAATAATAATAATGATAATAATAATAATGATAATAATAATAATGATAATAATAATAATAATAATAATGATAATAATAATGATAATAATAATAATAATAATAATAATAATGATAATAATAATAATGATAATAATAATAATGATAATAATAATAATAATAATAATAATAATAATGATAATGATAATAACTAATAATAATAATAATAATAATGATAATAGTAATGATAATAATAATGATAATAATAATAATAATAATGACAATAGTAATAATAATAATAAAAATAATAATAATAATAATAACAATAATAATAATAATTATTATTATTATCTTTGTTTACCCAGGGTAGCCTCTTCGATACTTAGTGCTGTTCTCCCAGAGGGCCTTTCAAGCATATTATTACCTTGGCTTTAGCACAGCCACCGTAGTACGCGGGTACCCACTTACTTCACCTGGGTCGAGTGTGGAAGGGTAGATTAATGTTTAACCAAGTAGTATATCAAGATCAAGTTTTGAAAGCATGGATGTTCAACTCAATAAGCTGTTGTTATTGTTGTTGTAGAAGTAGTAGTAGTGGCAAAGCAGAAAAAGCAGTAGTATTTAAGCAGCCAGTTGTACTAGGTGCTGTGAGAATTGACACTTCTGATTACGAATAACTTGAAAGCGGTACAAAAACTTGCATCAGACTGAATTCTTCACAATTTAAAGCTGAAAATTGTCAAATCTAATAATGACTAGATTATGTGATTTTTTCAAATTAATATTTAAAAAAATAGTGCTCTGAATTATTAGAATTTCACTTTTTGAAAGACTAAGTTAATAAAATGTGTGTATTAACAGAAATGAATTCAGATCCTGAACAATTGCAATTGTGCATTGCAACTGAAATTCCACTGTATCTCTTAAGTCATGAATCATGATATAATGACACTGGAGAGTGAAAGGCTAGCAGAAATGACAGGTACAATGCACAAAGGTATTGTTGTATTCTGAATTAAATACTGACACACGCACACACAATGTGCCATGTTGGGTCTTCATTTTTCTAAAAAAAGTTGAAAATCTAATTAAACATTCAGAGTATCATTTTTAGAACATTAATGACATGAATTTCACAAAACTAGTCCAAATAAATTTCACATCTTTCAACTTTACACTGTGAAAAATCTCAGTCATTTAATAGTTTTAACTTTTGAGTGACAAAAGATCAAAAGTGTATTTTAATTTAATTTAACATTTAATGGTAGTCATAATAAGGAGTGGTCAACTCATCTGGCCACAGCAATAGCTGTAGTAGCAGCAGTACATACAGTAGTATTAGTATTTGTAGTAGTGGTAGTGTAGAAGTAGTAGAAGCAGCAGCAGCAGCAACAAAAGCAGCAGCAGTAGCAGCAGTAGTACTAGTATTAGTTGATGTATAATGGCAGTAGTAGTGGTGGTGGTAGCAGCAACAGTGGTATTAGTCAGAAGTAGTAGAAGTAACAGTAGCAGCAGCAGTATTTTTTTTATATCAGTAGTAGTGACAGTAGTAGGAGATGTATAGTAGAAGTAGGAGAAGACGTAGTAGTCGTAGTAGTAGTGGTCGTAGTAGTAATGGTAATGGTTTATTGAAGTAGAAGTAGTAGCAGCAGCAGCAAGAGCTGTAAAAGTAGTAGTAGTTGTAGCAGTAGTAGTAGCAATAGCTGAAGAAGAAGAAGTCATTTTACGCATGCAATGTTCCTTCGTTTCTATTATATATTGTTTTGATTTGGCTTTCTGTTCATTCGTGCGATTTTACTCTGATGAGTGCATGTCGAAATGCTTCAGTATCTCCATGTTCAATGTTTTTTTCCGAAGTAGTAGCAGCAGTAGTAGTAGTAGTCGTTGTCGTAATAGTAGATGTATAGTAGTAGCAGTAGTAGAAGTAGTAGTAGTCGTTGCCGTAATAGTAGATGTATAGTAGTAGTAGTAGTAGTAGTAGTAGTAGTAGTAGTAGTAGTAGTGTGGTAGCAGTCATTGTTGGTATTAATGAATTGTGATAGCTACATGTAGGAATAGCAATAGTAGTTGCAGAAAGAGCAGCACCATTAGTCGTACTTGTAGAACTAGTAGTTGGAGAAGTGGCTAGAAGTAGTCATCACAGTAGCACCAGTAGTAGTAAATGTTGTATTAGCAGTAGTAGTAGTAGTAGTGGTGGTAGCAGCAACAGTGGTATTAGTCAGAAGTAGTAAAAGTAACAGTAGCAGTGGCTGTATTTAGAGTATCAGTAAGTAGCAGTAATAGTAATAGTAGTAGTAGTAGTAGTAGTAGTAGTAGTAGTAGTAGTAGTAGTAGTAGTAGTAGTAGTATAGTAGAAGTAGTAGCAGCAGTAGTAGTAGTAGTAGAATTAGTAGAAGTAGTAGTGGTAGCAGTAGAAGTAGTAGTAGTAGTAGTAGTAGTAGTAGTAGTAGTAGAAGAAGTAGTAGTGGTAGTAATAGCGGCAGCAGCACTAGTGTAGTAGAGGTAGAGTTAGTAGTAGTAGTAGTAGTGGTAGAAGAAGTGGTAGTAGTAGTAGTAGTAGTAGTAATAGCAGAAGAAGAAGACGTGGTAGAAGTATTAGCACATGTTTTAGCAGTAGTAGTAGAAGTAGTATTGGTAGAAGTAGTAGTACATGTAATAGCACTAGTAGCAGTAGTAGTAGTAGTAGTAGAAGTAGATGTAGTAGCAGTAGTAGTAGTAGTAGTAGCAGTAGATGTAGTAGCAGTAGTAATATACATGTAGTAGTAGTAGTAGTAGTAGTAGTAGTAGCAGTAGTAGTAGCAGTAGTAGTAGCAGTAGTAGTAGATGTAATAGTAGTAGTAGTAGTAGTAGTAGATGAAGTAGCAGTAGTAGTATACATGTAGTAGTAGTAGTAGTAGTAGCAGTGTAGTAGTAGTAGTAGTAGTAGTAGTAGCAGTGTAGTAGTAGTAGTAGTAGTAGTAGTAGTAGTAGTAGTAGTAGTAGTAGTAGTAGTAGCAGTACTAGTACAGTAGTAGGACAAAGGAGTAAGAGTAGTTGTGGTAGTGCTGGTAATACATGGTGGTAGTAGTACTGAAGTGGTTGTAGAGGAAGTACATGTAGTAATAAAGCAGTAGTAGTAGTAGTTGAAGGAGGAGGAGGAGGGGGAGTACTGGTGGAGATAGTGGTGATGGTGGCGGTAATGTATCGTTCATGGTCTTAGAAACCGTCAAATAGATATGATGGTTCAAAAAGTTATTTTGAGAAAATTTAGTCAAAATCTAACTATACATTCTTGCCATGTGTGCCAAGCCATCCCAGATATTTATTCCTAGAAAAAGTGTACCACAAGGATGCTGGAGATCTCTTTATATCTGGAGGAGAAATGGCAAGAGAGCTAGAAATACAGCACTTGTGACCTCAAGAGATGCGCATGGTCACCAAACTGTTGCATAGCTCAGTTTACACGCAAAGTCAGTCGGCGCACATACGTCAGTTTGCTGACAGCACGCATGATGCACAAGGTCAACTGGACCGTTATATGTCTCTGCTGCAGTAAACTTTTCAATGGAAAATGCACCGCACCTTTTTTACAAGACTGATATGTCCTTGCATTAGGAACATTTCAATATCTCAAAAAGTAAAACTTTTTTATACTGTGCAACTTCCGCCACATACAGAAATTGACTTCTACTTTTATTTGCCGCAGAAACTCAAAATTAATATTTTGACCCCAGACCAACGGATATGACGGTTCAGATGATCATCAACAATATGGTGGTAGAATTTAAGTAGCAGTAGCAGCAGTAGTAGTAGTATTAGTAGAAGTAGCAGTAGCAGTAGAAGTAGTAGTAGTAATAATGGTGGTGGTGGTGGTGGTAGTAGCAGAAATAGAGGTGATGGTCAAATATAGTGGTAGCAGCAGCAGTAGTAGCAGTCATAGTATTAGGAGGAGGATCAAAGGAGTAGTTAAAGTTGTAGTATTGGTGGTGGTGGTGGTGGTGGTGATTGTGTAGAGTACAAGCAAGAAGTTTTTTTTTTTTCAAGTTAGTATTCATGGTAGTAATGGTTGTAGCAGCTGTAGTGGTAGCAGTAAAAATAGTAATACTATTTATAATAGTAGCAGTGGCAACAGGGCCATACGCATAAGTTTTTTTCCGGGGGGGGGGGGGGCAAGAGGTGTACAAAATCTTCAAAGAAACTCAAAAGCGAGGGAGCGAAGTGACCGAGCTGGTCATGAGGGCACTTTTGCATTTTTAAAAGTGAAAGTGAAGGATTTAGCGCAGTTTTTGGTGGATTTTAATAAAATTTTCAGTTAAAAAATGTGTGTTTTCAAAATTTTTTTGGGGGGGGAACTGCCTCCCCCCCCCCTCCTGCTGCATATGGCCATGAGTGGCAAATAGGGAAAGCAGTGTTTAAATGTAGAAGCATGGGCAATGCCATGAGTAGTGAAACATTTGGAGTACTTTCCAAATCAATTTTCTTCCATGTTCAATGTCTGAGATGCAGGGAATTTGGATTATATATCTAGACTGAGGTAAATGATTGCATTTTATTTGATCATTGCATGCCTCATTCATACAAAATCTGAAACTTCATATTTTCAAAGAAAAGAAAAGAGCAATACAGAGGTTTTAAACACCACTTACTTCATGACTGAACTAACTGCAGCAAAACCAACCATCGTTTTTTTTAATGTCACTTAAATATCTAATGGTCAAATGACAGTTTTCACACACACAAGAAGTATTAGTAGTTGTAGTTCTACCAGTAGTAGCAGTCTGTAGTTGTTGTAGATGTAGTAGTAGTAGGCCTAGAAGTAGTAGTTATAGTAGTAGTAATAGTAGTATTAGTAGTAGCAGTAGTGGTAGTAGTAGTAGTAGTAGAAGTAGTAGTAGTGTTTAGTAGAAGTAGAAACACTAGTAATGGTGGCATTAGCAGTTTTCTACCAGTAGTAGCAGTCTGTAGTTGTTGTAGTTGTAGCAGTAGTACCGGTAGTTGTATTAGTTGTAATAGCAGCAGTAATGATAGCAGTAGTCGTAGTCATAGGAGTAGGAGTAGTAGAAGTAGTAGTAGTAGTTGTTGTTGAAGCAGTAGTAGTAGTCACAGGCGGATCCAGGTTTTGACCAAAGGGGGGGGGGGGGGGGGGGGGGGGGGGGCTTGCTACCGAGCAGCGCACATGTTATTGCGTTTTAGCGGCGGCACCAGAGAATCGTCAAAAAGATAATTAGTTACCACATCAGAAAATCGGGGGGGGGGGGGTGGGGGATGGGGGGGGAGGGTGTCGTTGACATTGGGCGCATTTATCATTCTAAAGAGGAAGTCTGACCCTGTTAAATAGAATTTCTCAAAATAAAGGATTTTTACTGGCAGGGGCATCACTAGACCTTTTTTCAATGGGGGGGGGGGGGGGTGGTAGAGGCCAGATTGCCGACAAACAATGCCATCGATTACCGGCGACCAACGTCGATAAATTAAACCGTATAAAGCCCACGAGGCATGTTCTATTGTGTGCCTCTATCATATTTTCCTTATTTTGTTCACCGTCTCTTGCCGAATGTGTTTGTTTTCCGAAAACATCCTGTATCTAAATATAATATGAGCAAGTGCAGCGAGCGAGGAAAAATATACACTCTCTTTCGTAGATGTGATATTTCTTCATCAAACTAATGATGGGCTTAAAGATATCTAAATTATCTATTTCATCACCTCTCTCGCCTGATTCATTCGCTTTCAAAGACCATCCTAAATCTTAATATCATACGAGCAAGCGCAGCAAGCGAGGAAAAAATATATAAATTCTTTTTCATGGTAGAAGTGCTAATTCTTCATCCAAATACACGATGGAATTAACAATGAGATATCTCACTTAAACATGTACATTTGATCACCTCACTTGCCGAATTCATTTGCTTTCCAAAATCCATCTTGTAGGCCTATCTGAATATCATAAGAGCGAGCGTAGCGAGCCAGGAAATGTATCATAAAAATGAAAGTTCTTCATCAAAATACACGATGGGCCTTCTGACTAGTTGTACCTTCGAATCAAGCGGCGCCGATTAGTCCTGACCAGTGCCGGTGTTCCAATCAAGCGGCGCCTACAAGTGGCGCCAATTAGTCTCGCTAGCGCCCCCCGCGTTTGAATTCAATCAAGCGGCGCCTATTAGCCTACAGATTTTTATCAAGACACTATACATACACCTGTACAACAGTACGAGAAAACACCCGACGGTGGCCTGTACTTATGGAGGAGGAGATGATGATGAAGAAGAAGAAGAAGAAGAAGAAGAAGAAAATACAGTGCTTAGCCAGCGCCAGTGATACGATTTTAATTTGTGCCATCGTTCTTTATTTTCTTCCATTCCTTTTTTTTTTTTTAAGGTATCAGCGCCTTTGGCGCGATACAAAAATTAGGGGGGGCTTGCGCCCCTGAGCCCCCCCCCCCCCCTCTGGATCCGCCACTGGTAGTGGATGTAGTTGTATTGGCAGTAGTTGAAGTAGTAGTACCAGTAGTTGTTGTAATGCATGTCGTTGTCAGAGTAGGAGTAGTAGTGGTTGCAGTAGGAGTAGTATTTTGAAAGGAGTAGTAGTAATACTACATGTAGTAGTAGTGGTAGTAGTAGTAATAGCAGTAATAATAGCAGTAGTAGTAGTAGTAGTAGTAGAAGTAGTAGTTGCTGCTGTTGTAGTAGAAGTGGTAGTAGTAGTAGTAGTAGTAGTAGTAGTACTTTAAGAACTATCGCCCAATTAGCAACCTGAGCTTCCTATCCAAATTGGTAGAGAGTGCTGTCTGTGACCAGCTTCACCGTCACATGGTTGATCATTCTCTATTTCCCCTCTTCCAGTCAGCTTACAGGAAAAATCATAGCACTGAAACTGCCTTGCTGAAAATTAAGAATGACATTCTTCTCAACATGAACTCCCAGAAAGTCACTCTACTTGTGTTGTTGGATCTGAGCTCCGCCTTCGACACTGTTGACCATAAAGCCCTTCTAAGACGTTTGCAAACAAAGATAGGGCTTTCCGGACATGCACTGGAATGGTTTCAATCATACCTACTTGGTAGAAGTCAGCGAGTAACTATCCGCAGCTCCCATTCCGAGAGGTTCGACCTGCAGTGTGGCGTCCCGCAAGGATCCTGTCTGGGGCCACTCCTGTTCTCTATCTACACGTCTGACCTGTTTGATGTCCTAGAGAAACATCTCCCATATGCCCACTGTTATGCTGATGATACTCAGCTTTACTTTTCATTCAAGCCCGATGGTGATGTTAGTGGAAGAGAAGCTGTAGCAGTGATGGAGTCCTGTCTCAGTGATATTCGAACTTGGATGGTTAAGAACAGATTGCCGATCAACGATGATAAGACAGAGTTCCTCATCACTGGCACACGACGGCAACTCCAAAAGATCAACATTCCCCACATCAAGGTTGGTGAAGCTGAAATTGTTCCGGTTTCTCATGTCAAGAATTTGGGTTGTATTTTTGATTCAACCTTGAACTTGGAATCAGCATGTCCTAATGACATGCAAGGCAGCTTTCTTCCATCTTCACAACATCCGTCGAATTCACAAGTATCTGGACCAAAGATCATTACTCACCATGATCCATGCTTTCATCACCAACCGCCTGGATTACTGTAATTGTCTGCTTTATGGTGCCACTGCTACCCAGATTGAGAAATTACAGCGAGTTCAAAATGCAGCTGCCAGACTTGCCACAGGTACACCCAAATTCTCCCACATGCAACCAATCCTCTGTCAACTGAACTGGCTTCCCATCAGGTCCAGGATCCACTACAAGATACTTCTACTCACTTTCAAATGCATCCATGGTCTCGCTCCTCCTTACTTATCTGAACTCATAACTATCCGTCAACCGTCCCAGTACACCCTCCGCTCCTCACAAGGTATCACACTGAACTATCCTACTTCCAAGATGCTGGCCACACTTGGTGACAAGGCATTTTCATCTGCTGCTCCCAAACTGTGGAATCAACTTCCCCATACACTCCGGAACCAACAATCTCTCAATGTTTTCAAAAAACACCTAAAAACTCACTTGTTTCATTAATAAGTTCATTGTAAAGCGCATTTGAACATGCTATATGGAAAATGCGCTATATAAATGCATTATCATTAGTAGTAGTAGTGGTAGTAGTGGTAGAAGTAGTAGTAGTGGTAGTAGTAGTGGTAGTAGTAGTGGTAGTAGTAGTGGTAGTAGTAGTGGTAGTAGTAGTGGTAGTAATAGTAGTAGTGGTAGAAGTAGTAATGGTAGTTAGTAGTGGTAGTAGTGGTGTTAGTAGTGGTGTTGGTGGTGGTGGTGGTGGTGGTAATAGTAGTAGCTGTAGTAGTAATAGTATTATTTGTATTAATGACGACGTAGTAGTAGTACTAGTAATAGTTGTAGTAGTAGTAGTAGCAGCAGTAGTAGCAATTAACAGTAGTAATAGTAGAAGTAGTAGTAGTAGAAGTAGCAGCATTAGTAGTAGCAGTGCCAGTAGTAGCACTAGTAGTAGTATAGGTGGTAGTAGCAGCAGTAGTAGTAGTAGTAAAGTTGTTGTAATAGTAGTAGCAGTAGTAGCTGGCGAATTTGAATGACTAGTGTGGATTTTTGGTTGCCCTATAGCGAAATTGAATGAATTGTTTATACTCTTGCATGCACTAAGTGCGAAATTTGATGGGAAAACCTATAGTAGCAGTAGTTTTAGTGGCAGTAGTAGAAGTAGTAGTAGTAGTAGTAGTAGTAGTAGCAGCAGTAGTAGTAGTAGTAGTAGTAGTAGCAGCAGTAGAAGGAGCAATAGAAGTAGCAGTAGTAGTAGTAGAAGTGGTAGTAGCAGTAGTAATAGCAGCAGTAGAAGTAGCAGTAGTAGTAGTAGTAGTAGTAGTAGAAGCGGTAGTAGTAGCAGTAGCAGTAGTAGCAGTAGTAGTAGTAGCAGTAGTACTAGTAGTAGAGGTAGTAGTAGTATCAGTAGCAGTAGTAGTAATAGTAGTAGAAGTAGTAGTAGTAGCAGTAGCAATTGCAGTAATAGTAGCAGTAGCAATTGCAGTAATAGTAGAAGTAGCAGTAGTAGTAGTTTAGTAGTAGTAGTAGTAGTGGTAGTTGTAGTAGTAGTACATTTAGTAGTAGTAGAGGTAGATAATAATATACAATTCTTATCAAGCACATATCACCACAAGGGTCTTGTAGAGCATGTAATGATTTTAACACCATAACCTATAGGTATCACAGAAATTAGGAGTTATTTTGAATAAGCTCAACATTCTACAGAATAGAGCAGTGAGAGTTATGATAAAAACAAAAGCACAACCTGAACAAAGGACAAAGGATGAGTATGAACAAGCAGGTATTACACGTATTTATACCCGATGGAAAATTGGAAGCCTGATTATGCTATTCAAAATGATTCCTAAATTAAGCCCTCCTTATCTTTCCATCACAAACTGAATTCCTACTCATTAAGAAATAGCGATAGAATGCTAAACCTCGCAAAACCCTACTCCGAAGTTAAGAGAAGGGTGCAATATCATCGCATTTATTTGTGCTTTAAAAGCGTGTTCGAGTAGTGGGGTGGGGGGGGGGGAGGTCTCATACTGTCTTTGTTTATCATTCCTTTCCTTTTTTTTATTTTTTATCATTTTTTAATGCCATAATAAAATTCTTTACCAACCTGTATTTTTATATTTAGTTAGTATTAGCATTTAATTTTTATTAGTTTTCTTTTCATTTAGTTTAATTTGTAAATATAATTTTTGTATTATGCTTTTGTAAGGTGTTTATCATATTCATCTGTTTACTTTGTGTTTTACCTGTTTCTGTATATTTTTGTTTTATCCCATTCTTATGCTACACTTGTTTCTGTTGTATATTTTATGTGTAGTGGACCCCTTTGAAAATCAGCTTTTGCTCAAAGGGCTATCCACCCCATGTCAGGAAATGAATAAATGAATAATAAATAAATAATGATTTTAACACTATGGGTATCACAGAAATTAGGAGTTATAAGACACAATTTTACTGTTGGGTTTCAAACCAGAAATCTACATATAAAACTGGAAGCAATGTAAGAATTTTTTTAAAGGCCCATAATGTTGCTGATTACAAGGCTGAAGAGACCAATAAATCACTATTTTCAAGATACCTTTATTAATAGATGTTTTTTTCTCAGATTATTAGTCTTAAAATGTGAAACATACTGTACTGGGAAAAGTTAATTCATTCTATGGACATGTATACATGTGGGGGGTTTTCTGGCTAGATAAATGGTAATGAATATAAAAAGGTTATGAATCTTCTCTTAGGTCATACTTACAAATGTATGTACATCTGTAGTACTTGTACATGTTATAGCCATTTGTGAGTACTGACTCAAAGACTTGTATGGTAGTTTTCCATACAAATTTCTCACAGAAATAATTGAAACAAGAACTGACCTCAAGATAACATGCACCAAATTTTGTATAATGCTCATTAATGATGGCTCAAAAAGTGGATATTGTCTATTGGCTTGGAATCAAGTAGATTACCGTACATAGATTGGGTATAAATCTATGTTGTTATACTACCAAACTAACCTTAACATCCACTGGAAACTCTGCTCTATACTTCATTCCCTTTCCATTTTACATTCTCTCATGAATGAGTTTCATAAACCCATTGGTTACATTCTCACTTTAGTGGGAATTTCTTCAGATCTTTGTGGAAAAGTGGCTATTTATAAGTTATGATGATAGGAGGATAGGGACTCAAATAAAATGGGTAAAGTTTTTTTCTAATATTTGTTAATTGTTGAAATAAATACTCTCAGTGCAGTTTGCTCTTGAATAATGGTACTGTCAGAATACTCTCAGTGCAGTTTGCTCTTGAATAATGGTAATGTCAGAATACAGGTAGTGACTACCTGTCTTTAACATACACAGTGAAAAAAAAACCCAGCAGATAGTAAGTGTAAAGTCATCAATTAATACCTGTTATCTATGCATCTTTTAAATCTAGGTAATAAATTTCTACAAATCTTGTACATGTATAATAATAGTTTGATAGTTCTGTTACGGTTCATGTACATTATTTATTTAGATGTGTTGTGGTCTAGTGGATAAGTCTCCAGACTGTTAGTTCTGTTACGGTTCATGTACATTATTTATTTAGATGTGTTGTGGTCTAGTGGATAAGTCTCTAGACTGATAGTTATGTTACGGTTCATGTACATTATTTATTAAGAGGTGTTGTGGTCTAGTGGATAAGTCTCCAGACTGATAGTTATGTTACGGTTCATGTACATTATTTATTTAGATGTGTTGTGGTCTAGTGGATAAGTCTCTAGACTGATAGTTATGTTACGGTTCATGTACATTATTTATTAAGAGGTGTTGTGGTCTAGTGGATAAGTCTCCAGACTGATAGTTCTGTTATGGTTCATGTACATTATTTATTTAGAGGTGTTGTGGTCTAGTGGATAAGTCTCCAGACTGTTAACCACAAGGTACAGGGTTCGAATCCCTGCTACAGCACGAACATCCTTTGGTAATAGATTAATCTACATTTGTCACACTCAACCCAGGTGCAGTGAGTACCTGGCAGGATTTATTCCTTGAATGCATGAAGCGCTACGGTTGCTCGAGCTAAAGCCGGGGTAATAATATTTCAAAGTCCTTTGGAAGTGCATAGAGATGTTATATCATAATGTGATATGCACTATACAAAAACGGCATATTATTATTCAATAGCCATGTTCCCCAGACAGACATAATGAAGGTATAACATTTTCCATTAGGAATTGCTATAAAATACTGCAGCTTTGAAAAAGGAAATATGAAATAAATATGCATGGAAATCACTGAACAAACCAGGAATTTTTCATTACCAAAACTATTGCCTTCGACACAAGTAATATCATTTTGCCTACTTTTATCTCAGCATTGTAACTCTACAATGTTACTAATTACCTTGATGTCTCATCATACAATAATGCGTAGTCCGATGCATTCAATAAAGTTCAAGTCTTCCACAGTTTGATTCGACTTCTGAGTGAAGCTGGCTTGGGAGCAGGGTCTTTTTCTGCATGCATGGATTCCAGTTTCTTTTCATCTGGCTTGAAGTTCCGTGGTAACGTCTGGTTCTTTAACTTGGATGATGCTTTAAGAGGAAAAATCATAATATGAATGATAACTACAAATCGTAGATGGTTTATGGTGTTATTTGCACATCAAATATTATAAAGTAAGGATGATAGGAAGCCAGTGTTGTAGTGTCTTAGCTTTAGAGTGCATAATTAAGACCTATTTTTTCCATACCTTGGCCTTGGACTTGAAGGTTTAAAGCCTTGATAACATTCAGAAAAAAGTTTGTTGTCCGAGAAAGGAAATTCTTTTTGCCCAATTGATCGTGGGCCCGGCAGCCACTGAGCAGCGCCAGATCGACGTTGCTCTATCCTTTTCAATTCTTGAAAGCCAAAAAAAGGTCGCAGCAGCTCCCATCTTTTAACGTCTTTTGGTATGACGCGGCCGGGGTTCGAACCCACGACTTCCCGGTTGTGAGGCGGACGCTCTACCTACTGAGCCAACAGATGGGTTGGCTCAGTAGATAGAGCCAACAGTTTTCAACTGTCTACAGTTGAAAACTTCATACAGCTTCAGTGCAGTGCTCCTCAAAATATTTCCTTGTTAAATGTTCCTGGTGGACCTTTGACATTTGACCCAAAATAATGCTGAGGTCCCTGTAAGCCATCTACCATCCAAGTTTGGTTACAACTGGGCAAATGGTCAAAAACTTAATTCAAATTTAATAAGCGTCATGGACGGATGAATGGACAAGATGGATGCTGCAACGGAGCCTTTAAGGGGCTTTTACACCTTCATGGATCAGATCACAGATCACAGATCGTCGCGGATCTCAATCTGTGGACAGTACTGGACCCTTCCACTGTCCTTTCACTGAGGTGTACGTTCTCTACTGGGATATTACCAGAGTATTGACTGATGAGATGATCATGTTTACTTATTCTTAAAGATTGTTCTGACAATATTTGGTCATCAACTTTGCTATTTGCGAGCAACAATATGTCTTTGGATTGAATTTAAACACCTGAAAATGTGCGAAATATAATCCTGCTTGTTAAAGCATGGATGGATAGCTCTTGGACTCAACTTTCACATGAGACCAAAAAGGCTGAAAATAATTCATGCTTGGGTGAGCACTGCTCACTTTTGTAAAGGGTATGAAAATTAGGTTGTGCAGGAATTGCACCATCCATTTGTGAGAGGTAAGTCCTTTGGAGGTTAACAAAATTGTGAGTAATTACAAAGGTGATATGATAAATTCATGATCAGTTGCAATCAGTTTAGGTTTGCTGAGTGAATTTTATGGTTTATTAAATCACAATTTTGTGCATGAGTGAATGGGGATTGCATTCATTATTGTAGCAATCTACCTTTCCCTGGTAGACTCAGTGGTGTGTTCATGGGAGTCAGGATTGGGTGATGGTACATGTTGCAGGGGAGGTGAGATAGGGTAAGACTTTTTTGGCTAGATGGGATAAGGGTCAAGAGGACAGCATGCCCCCCCCCCCCCTCTCTCTTTGATCTAGAATACGAGCATTTACACAAATACTTTATATATGAATGGTTAACTGTGGAACAGACAGCATGTGTTCATAACAGATGCTGGACTTATGCACCTGTCAATGGTTTCTCTGGCCCCCGGGTACCCAGGCACTACCGGAGTACTCGCCGTGTATCGTTGGGGTTGCGCAGGCAGACGTCTCTGCCGGTGGGGAACATGTACGGGGTTTTGGCGGTGGCTCGAATGCAGACATCCCTGCCGGACGGGGACCATGTACAGCATCGCGGCGGTGGCTCGAGCGCAAACGTCCCAGCGTGGCGGGGACCATGTACGGGGTTGCGGGGTGGCTCGATGGTGTTCATTTGGGCCGGGAATTTCTTGCCTCATGGTTTGAATTTGTCAGGTAGGTCTAAACTTGCTGTAAATTATTATTACCATACCTGTATCATATATCAAATGGTATACGGTTTAGAAGAAATTATGTTTTTGATAATTAATATTGATGAGATTTACCATGCGAAGTATTATCAAACATTCTTCAGTTCATTCCAGCATTCTTTTCATTTAACGCCGATGTCGAGTGTTGAGTGTAACAGCAGCGATCGTACTGGACCCTTTCCATTTCCTGGCTTGTTTGTTGTTTGTTTCTCATTATTTTAATTTTCATTCTTTGTGAGTGAAATGATGATGAATGGTTATTACAGTGTATTTCTTCTATTGTTTTTCATATAACTATAAAATATTTTATATTATTAAGGGTACTTTCTCCCGACATTAGAAGTATGTGGGCCGGGACTTCGTCCGCAATTTGAGAAATTCCCCCATGGTATGGGGGCTGGAACTTTGTTCACGACTGAAAAGTTCTCCGGTGGTATGGGGGCCAGGACTTAGTTGGTGATCTGCCACCAAAGATGCCCTGCCCAGCGGGGAAGTAGGAGGTGAAGTCGGCGGGGGGGTTGTCAGCTTAGAGGGGCCGAAGTCCCCGGTAGTGCCCGGGTACCCGGGAGCCGGAGAAACAATTGACAGGCACATTAATGTCAGTTTTTACTATGGAATAAATGACATGTGTTCATAACATTACTTTGGCTTGATGTAAATATTTTTTCCTGTGGAATAAATGACGTGAGTTCATAACAGTTCTTGCACTTCTTGTCAATTTTTTACTGTGGAATATTTGACATGTGTTCACAACATTACTTTGGCTTGTTGTAAATATTTCGCTGTGGAACAGATGACATTTTTATAAGCATTTTGCCTGAATGTGAACAGTTTGCTTGTGGAAAAGATGTTACTGTGGAATAGATTACATGTGGTCATGACAGTGCTCTGACTTGATGCAAATGCTTTACTGTGGTATAGATTACATGTGTTTATAACAGTACTTTTGAATTTATACAAGCACTTTGACATGTAAATGGTTTAATTTGGAATAGGTTTTACTGTGGAATATCTATCACTTATCCATACCAGTCCTTTGAACTGATAAGGATAGTTAAATGTAGAATAGATTACTTGTGTTCATATGATTACTTTCAATTGACAAGCGTAATTGACTCTGGAATATATGACAAGAGTGCATCCAAGTATTTGACTTGATGTGAATATTTCATGTAGATCACAAGTGTTCATGCAAGTACTGTGACCTGATGTGAATATTTTACTGTGGAATAAATGATAAGAGTTCATGCAAGTGACTGTGACTGATGTGAATATTTTACTGTAGAATAAATGATAAGAGTTCATGCAAGTGACTGTGACTGATGTGAATATTTTGCTGTAGAATAAATGATAAGAGTTCATGCAAGTGACTGTGACCGATGTGAATATCTTACTGTAGAATAAATGATAAGAGTTCATGCAAGTGACTGTGACCGATGTGAATATTTTACTGTAGAATAAATGATAAGAGTTCATGCAAGTGACTGTGACCGATGTGAATATTTTACTGTGGAATAAATGATAAGAGTTCATGCAAGTGACTGTGACCGATGTGAATATTTTACTGTGGAATAAATGATAAGAGTTCATGCAAGTGACTGTGACCGATGTGAATATTTTACTGTGGAATAAATGATAAGAGTTCATGCAAGTGACTGTGACTGATGTGAATATTTTACTGTGGAATAAATGATAAGAGTTCATGCAAGTGACTGTGACTGATGTGAATATTTTACTGTGGAATAAATGATAAGAGTTCATGCAAGTGACTGTGACTGATGTGAATATTTTACTGTAGAATAAATGATAAGAGTTCATGCAAGTGACTGTGACCGATGTGAATATTTTACTGTAGAATAAATGATAAGAGTTCATGCAAGTGACTGTGACCGATGTGAATATTTTACTGTAGAATAAATGATAAGAGTTCATGCAAGTGACTGTGACCGATGTGAATATTTTACTGTAGAATAAATGATAAGAATTCATGCAAGTGACTGTGACTGATGTGAATATTTTACTGTGGAATAAATAATAAGAGTTCATGCGAGTACTTTGACTTCATGTGAATTTTTACTGTGGAATAGATGACAAGAACTGTTCATGCAAGTACTTTGACTTGATGTGAATGGTTTACCTGTGGAATAGAAGTTACTGTGGAATATATTAGATTTTCTTACCATATACACTATGTATGGTTCAATACATGACTGAACATTATATGTGGTTATTCTTACCAGTACTCTGACTTGATGTAGAAGGCTTACTGCTACTTGATTTCTTCTTAATTCTCTTGAAGGTGCCACTGCTACCTCTACTCTGAATCTGGAAACCAAAATTATGAAATATCTTCAACATCATACATGATATACTTGAATGGAATTTATAATTAGACTTCAATTTGATTGTTGAGACATCAAGTACATGAGTTATCTGCGGATGAAATGACAAGGGCTGATATCAAGTTTACACTATTTTGACGGAAAATTGAAATGTATAAAAAATATAGAATTAAAAAGAAAGATAATTTTGATACCATTTTTTTTCCACATGATAAAGTAGATCACTAGTGGGTTATTATATTTTTCTGTATGACTTAATGCTAATGGCCATCTACATGTATATGTACATGTATGTGTACAACCAATGAAAGTACTGTCTTTTTTAATTGAAGTGTGTGTGTGTATGTGTGTTCATGTAAGGTTGTACACTGTATACTAAATTGATAAAGCAGAGAATAACAACAACAACAAAGAGCTAACAGGCAACTAACCTTCATGCACACATGTATGTTGTGGTTTCCCATGCAAAAAAAAAATACTGCATTCTGACTTTTGTAAAATGTAAACTGAGGGGAAAAAATGAGGGATGTCTAACAGTATGATTACAAAAGTAGGGAGTTGGATCAAAGTAAATAGATTATCATAAATATATGTATCAGGGTGCTTATATCTTTAAACTGATCTAATCAAAATTGTGGATCAACTATAACAGTCTAAAGACATGACAGACAGCAATACCTGTGGTAGATAAGGTTTTGCAAAAAACAACAAGGACAATACACCACTGAAATCTGAAGTAATTAACTAAACTTAAATGGAAGTACATATAAAGTTTTGTAGCATAATATGAATAACATTGAATATATAGCAAAATTGATAAAAAAAAAAAAAAAAGATAAACATGCTGAATTGTATATATCATTACATTGGAAATGCTTCTACAAGAGAAGGATATTCTAGTGTACCTGTACATATTCTTCAAAATGGTAATATCTGCCTACTAAAAGAAATAAATCATAACGAATGATTGCTGTTTAGCAATAATAAGACACTCTTGCTATGCAATTCTATTAACGTAACTATTATTATCTTTAAACAAGAATTTTATTATGTCAACAAAGAATGAAATACCTCTTCTCTTTCTCTTAATGAAAATCTTCCTGGTGTCTTCCATTGAGCTTGTACTTCTGCTACATTCTCCTCATCATCTAATACTCTACTTGTCACCTTCTCTGCTATGTTCTTCTTAGCTGTCGTGGTATCTGGGTTTCGCCATTCTTTGTAAACGTCTTCAACAAGCACAAAGCTTGATGGATTAGCATCCAGTCGATGTGCCTTAGCCATTGCCTACAAAATACAAATTATTTAGAATCATATAAACATGAATAAAAATTACCCAAAATTGATAGAGTGTATCTGCTGTGCATCTGTGATATCCAGCTGACATACAATGTAACTGCATTTATCACACTATATGTGCCCCCCCCCCTGGAGAACTACACTCCCACTACATTATATGTGCAACTACTCCTCAGACACCCCTCAACATCAAGCCATATTCCTATCAAACAGAAAGAATTACCCTTGACAAAGTGGTGCCTGGGGTGATGTTTGGATGGAGAACATAAGGGACAGTACCTTTTCCTACCTGGATAGTTTTTCAAGTAGCTTATAGTTCAGGGAGGAGTAGTGATTGTTTTCTTGATTCATTTCTGTTTTTCAAATTCACATTCAGTTCAAGAGAATAAATCATAAACTAATCATTGAGGATCATTGACAGTTCAAAGATAACAAACCTTTAACATAAAACAACACTTCAAGTCGGAATGCCTGAATAACTGTTCAAATTCATACACGTAAGTAAAAATTTGCACACTGCCACAGGCCTCATTGGAAATATAATCCTGTATGCAACACGATAAGAACTTGCACATATTTGATGTATTACTTATATACCCACTACACACCTCATTGGAATATATTTTCACACAGAATGGTTTTACCTGAGCTATGATATCTTGCTGTGCAGTGCTATGACGAGAGTGGGCCGTATTGATAAAAGTAGCATTTGCTTAGAAGCTGTAGTAATAGCTATTGTGACCAAGTAAATGCTCAAGCGATCACTTGCACCCGAACTTTTTTCATGGCCCGAGACTATATCGGGTATCCCAAAGAGCGGAAAGGCAGATTCTCAGTATAGGGGACCTACTTTGCCTTCAAAAATCATATAATTTTTCATATATCATCTTCAAAGCATCTTCTATCGTAGAGAAAAATACCAAGATCAACTATGCCCATTTCCTAAAACTGCCTTTTAATGGCATGTTTCTTTTGTTGAAATGCATCATTCATGTCATTGGGCTTTCCTCAACCATTGTAACATGTTACATAAACAGTGATAAAGACCATTCTCGACACAACTCTACTCTCATTGGTCACAGAAAAAAAACATGCAAAATTTGAGAATGACCTTATCTAAAGAAATGGACATATAATCAAACTTACTTAACCAATTTCAGTGATCTTACCTGATGCTCCCATTGGTGTAAGAAAAAAATTCAAAAGCAAAGTACTCATAGGCTGCCATTAAGCTTTTTTTAGACACCTGATATAGCTCAAGCACAGGGCTACAGTTCAAAAGTTGTTCTGAATGGGCATCTCCTTGGGCTGTTAGTAAAAAGTTATCAATCAAATGTTTCTATAGGACCCAGTATTGTCAGGTAAGTGGTATGTTGTTTGTCAGGTGGTTTATTGTTTGAAAGTGTACAAAATACAGTGCACTCCAACATCAGATCAGGATGGCTTCAGGATAATAGTACAAAGGAGATTTGACCTACTGCTTTTAAATATAACCAAACTGAATTTACTATTCAATTTTATAACAATTCTTTGAAACTGAAGATAAATATAAATATCAGCTTACTAATGGTTTTTGAAAGAAAGTGAGGCCAATATGAAATTTGAATTAACATCATGTTTTTGCGAGAAAAAGCGTAAGCTACTAGGAGAGGAGCTTGCTAATATCAAGCAAATGCTTGTTGAGGATAGAAAATTCCTCCTTTTCATACAGGCATTTCCTAATCTGGCAAGTCTTTGTGTACAAAAACAAAACCTTTCCTTTTGATTTTCAGGAAAATTTGAACAGGAATGTTAGCTCATGCTTCTTTTTGCTAGTAATGACTTATTTGGAATATCTGAAGATACAAACAGAAGGTCAGAAAAAGCATTTGCTAGCCGTTTGCTAGTTTTATCGATACGGCCCATTGTAAAGCTGGTCCTGAGAGAAGTTATAGATCCTAACCAAGAAAGTCTTGATATATGCTCTCTTACCTGAGCTATGATATCTTGTGCTGTGCTGCTAGTCATTGCTCTGAAGACAGTGTATGGCTGATCCTAAGATCCTAACTAAGAAAGTCTTGATATATGCTCTTTTACCTGAGCTATGATATCTTGTGCTGTGCTGCTAGCTAGTCAGTGCTCTGAAAACAGTGTATGGCTGATCCTAAGATCCTAACTAAGAAAGTCTTGATATATGCTCTTTTACCTGAGCTATGATATCTTGTGCTGTGCTGCTAGCTAGTCAGTGCTCTGAAGACAGTGTATGGCTGATCCTAAGATCCTAACTAAGAAAGTCTTGATATATGCTCTTTTACCTGAGCTATGATATCTTGTGCTGTGCTGCTAGCTAGTCAGTGCTCTGAAGACAGTGTATGGCTGATCCTAAGATCCTAACTAAGAAAGTCTTGATATATGCTCTTTTACCTGAGCTATGATATCTTGTGCTGTGCTGCTAGCTAGTCAGTGCTCTGAAGACAGTGTACGGCTGGTCCTAAGATCCTAACTACGAAAGTCTTGATATATCCTCTCTTACCTGAGCTATGATATCTTGTGCTGTGCTGCTAGTCAGTGCTCTGAAGACAGTGTACGGCTGGTCCTAAGATCCTAACTACGAAAGTCTTGATATATGCTCTCTTACCTGAGCTATGATATCTTGTGCTGTGCTGCTAGTCAGTGCTCTGAAGACAGTGTAAGGCTGGTCATGAGAGACATTATAGACCCAAACCAAGAAAGTCTTGTCACTTCCATCACCATCCATTGAAGTCCACTCATCAGAACGATGTCTCTATAAACATAAACATGTATGCATTCACATTCTATTTAATCAGAGAGTGAAATTTATTGCTTTGGGGATTTGGGATGAAATAAATCAATAAACATTTTGCCACAATCTGAATGGCAGTCTTCTTTAGGTGTTACAGGGACTTGGGAATTAAGACTTTATGTCCACAGAATGAAGAAGCCAAATATGATAACATTGTAATTAAAATGCCGAGTATAAACACATAAAACTCACATCATTGTCTATTAAACACTATAGAAGGGAAACGCAATGATTTCAAACAACTATCGAAAATGACCATCTGTGTAAAAAGGGATGAAGATATGTGAACTTCAAATATGTAGAAAATATAATCTTACGCTTGGTATGATATACATGAGAATGACGATAGGTGATGTACGTACATAGATAAAGGATAAAAAGTAAATGGGATGAAATACGTAAGGAAGAAAATTAACTCCAAAATCAAATATAAAACTGAAATTCATGCCATATTTGTGAGATAACTAAACTATATCTTAAAAATAGTTGAATAATGACAACTTAATGCATATGTAAACATCTGACAAAACTGAAACAATATTTTTTTCATTACAACATAGGATGACTGAAAAAAAGGAGATGTGAAGACACTGGGCTAACAGATGATGGAAGAAGGATGAAATGAGTGGTTTTACCCGATACATTCTGTAAAACAAGGAACGAGGTGTTCGCAGAAAATCGTAAGCTGATTGAGGTGACTGAACTTCCTACATGTTAGCATGTGAGGGAAGGATGAATTAGTATAAGCCACAAGATTAGTATGAGATGATATGAACAAAGCTCTACAAATGGGTCAATTTGGTGCAGGACTCTCTATGGCAAAGTAATCCTTAACTTATTATTACTGGATTACCTTATTCCTTACAGATGAACAACCCTATTCAAAAGTGATGGGTTAAACAGCTTTACAGAAGACAAAAATTTAACAAAGGTTGCAATACTAAGATTAATGCTGTGATGTGTATTTGATGGAGAACATTTTGAGCCTCTTTGTCACTGACTATACCACCTTATACACATTACCATCATCAATTCTTGTAGGAATACCACCTTATACACATTACCATCATCAATTCTTGTAGGAATACCACCTTATACACATTACCATCATCAATTCTTATAGGAATACCACCTTATACACATTACCATCATTAATTATTGTAGGAATCTACAATGACTAATAACATAGCCACAATTAGATTCAAAGAATTAAAGGGGATGTAGATTTGTCACATATTTTTATTTGAAATACATACATAAATTTAACATCACAATTATTCATACCCTTGCCATGTTCTGTTATTTGCTAAAGTTGGAATGTTCCCATTCTAACATAAATTGTTTATAAAATCTATTGAATTATATACCAAATTAAAGAAGAGGTATTCAACTCTTATTTGCTTGTGGTTACGTACCACGATCATTCATGCATAAACAGATATGGACTATTGAGCGCATTAATGTTATTTTCAGACCTTTCTGTGATCACTGAAGTGGAACTCGTCATGCTTCAATGATCATGGCTTGTTCGTTCATTTTTTGAGAGATGAAATGATATCCTTTCATTTGATATACGATTCGAGGTATCTCAGTTGGTTTTAATAATTTTGACAGGAACTGAAATTTGAATTATGAATCTCATGAGTAACCTCTGTACAAACTCAATAGAGGGAATGTACTTTGGAAATTATTTAATCCAAAAATGTTTCCAAAATGAGTAATGGCTATTGAAATACTAAGAATTATATATCAAATTAGAGCATATTACATCAGCTATCAAAAATAAGCAAACAAGCCGTGATCATTGAAAGCATTCTGTGTTACACTTCAATGATCATAGAAAGGTCAGAAAATGACATCAGTGTGTTCAATGGACCATATATCTTTTCATGCATGAATGATCAAGGTATATAAGTCATTCATTCATTCATTCATTTATTTCATTCATCATAAAAAATACAGAAACATGACAAATGTACATGATATGGAACTGATAACATAAAACAATTACAATGTAAGAGGTTAAAAAAGCATACATTTACAGAAGAGACATTTTATGGGAATTGGGTTCAACAAAAAGAGCTATTAGCCTTATAAGACTTTGACCCCTATGTACGAAATATCAAAAGCAAATATATCTGGTACACAAAAAGTGGACAGAAAGAAAGAAGTACATATACAAAGTTTATATACAATGTTTTTAAAAACTTTTCAAAGAAGGGATGTTTCTTAAAGTGGTTGGGATATTGTTCCAAACTATGGGACCTTTAAAATAAATTGAATTTTTTGAGACATTGGTTCTAATCTTGGGTAAATGAAAATTTGTGGCATTATGAGTGTTATATTCATGAAAGGTACTGTTGAGAGAAAATTTTGAGAGTATATATGGTGGTAATAATCCTTTGGAACACATAAACATAAAAGTAGCAATATAAAAAGTATTTATATCATATACATTTAACATATTTAACTGATTAAAAAGTGGTAATGAGTGAGCATTGTATGGCGCATTAGAAGTTATACGAATTGCTATTTCCTGAAGTACAAAATAGTTTAGTAATAACATAATCATTTCCATTGGCCCAAGCAATATTATGTGTGAGAGAATAATTGAATCATATAACATAATCAAAATATATCTAGGGAAATGCTTAAGCCTAAAGAGAACACCCACACTTTTGCAATGCGATTGCACACGACACCAATGTGTTCATGCCAAGTCAATTTATCGTCGATGTACACACCAAGAAATTTAACAACAGAAACCCGAGATATGTCCTGACCATTGAAACGTAGAGTAAGATAATTTTGGTAAATCTGTTTTTTTGTAAATATAATAAATTGTGTTTTTTGAACATTTCCTACTGGTTTATTATTTATCAACCAATCATTCACTCTAATTTATTCATTATTAAACATGTATATCAATAAACTTAAATCTGGGTTTGACATGAACACACTGGTGTTGTCTGCAAATAAAATGAAATGCAAAAGTTGCAAAGAACTAATAATATCATTAATAAAAAAATAAAATAATGGGCCAAGTATAGAACCTTGGGGCACTCAGCATCAAATTGGCTTATATGAGGATTCATGGTTATCAAAATCAACAAACTGGGAGCGATTAGATATATAATTTCTAAATAAAGATAATAAAATTCCACGAATACCATAAATTTCTAATTTATTCAACAAAACAGAATGATCCAAAGTGTCAAAAGCTTTACTTAAATCAAGAAATAAACCAATCATATAATCCTTGGAATCTATAGCATGCGAAACTTTATCAATAAAATCAAGAAGAGCGATCGATGCGGAGTGACTCGAGCGAAATCCATATTGATTAGCAAATAAAATATTACATGAAGACAAAAACTTATATAACTGTTTGTATAAACATTTTTCAAATATCTTTGAAAATAATGGAAGAACAGAAATAGGTCAATAATTTGTCATGTCACTGGTATTACCATTTTTGAAAATTGGAATAACCTTTGCTATTTTTAGTTTGTCTGGAAATAAACCATTTGTAATAGATGAATTAAAAATAAAACAAAGGGGTGCAGAAATTAAATTGATTATTCGTTTCATAACATAAATACCGATACCATCATAAACTGCACTAGTTCCATTCTTTAAAGCAGACACAATATCAATAATTTCCTTACAAGTAATGGGGGGAAAATAGGCGGATTTATCATTTCAAAGTATCTGTTAGTGGTAACTATTGTCACAATATTGATCATTATTTGTTAAATCAAAGCCAGTATTTACAAAATAACTATTAAACGTTTTGGATATTTCTTGTTCATTTGTAACTACCTTACCATCAACAATAAGTTTATCAACACGTTGCTTAGAACTTGAGTTATCACCTAATGCTTCATTGATTGTTTTCCATGTTGCTTTCATATTGCCTTTGTAATTGTTAAACGTATTCTTGTAATATTGATATTTAGCTTTTTTATTTCACAAGTGACCTTATTCCTGTAATGTTTATATACACCCTTCCTGTATTCGGTTGGCTTTTTAAGTAATTTTTTTATACAATCGCCATTTCTTCTTTATCATATCTGCAAGTTCATGATTAATCCAAAGTTTGTTTTTACATTTATATCTAAAATTTATTTCACGTAAAGGAAAGCATTCATCGTATATACGCAAAAACTTTGTCAAGAACTGGTTGTAGCTAACATAAGGATCATCAGATTTTAAATTCCAACAGACATTTTGCAAACACTGAATGAGTACATTGATATTATTATCATTAATTTTTCTTTTGAATACTAGATCTCTTTTTTCAAATATCTTATCATTATGAGAAATACTAAAAACCGGGAAATGGTCACTTACATCCACCAATATTAACACCACTAAACTTATTCATCATGTCATTTGTAAAAATATTATCCAATAAAGTTAATGAATGGTCTGTCTTCCTAGTAGGGTGGTGAATAAGTGGGTACATAGAAAATGTAGTAAACGTACTCAAAAATTCATTTGATTCATGGCAAGAGGTGGCAGAAAGCAAGTTAACATTAAAATCACCCACGAAGTACAAAATTTCATTTTCATTATTTACAACACTAAGAATAGAGCGTAATGAATCACAAAAATTGAGCAGTGGTTGATCGGGAGGTCTATAAATGACGGCCAATATTATATTTTTACCTGATACATTTTCTATTTCAATAAAACAACTTTCGAAAATATCATTTTCCATATTCCAATCATGTCTAGGTTTAAAACGTAACGAATCCTTCAGGAAAACACCAACGCCACCATCTCTTCTACCTACCCTATTGTTGTATAGAAAGTTATAACCTTGGATATGACATAAACCAGCAGACATATCATCTTTTAGCCAGGTTTCAGTAACCCCTATAATAGAAAATTGAAAAGACAAGCTATCTAGCAATAATGTAATACTATCCATATTTTTCAATATACTACGACAATTGATGTGTAACATAGACAAGTTTATGAAATCCAATGCAAGATGAGCATTGAGCAATATTATTATTCAATTCATTTGGTAAGTAGAATGATTGATCTATCACAAAACTATCATCATTTACATTAATTGGTGAAAGAGCATGTGAGATTGCATCTATATCTAATCTATCAAGAGCATTTTGGTAGAGAGTAAGAAGAGACATCACAAATACATAAACATTTAATAAAGGACATAAAAATGACAAAGATTAAAATTCACAAATCAAAATACAATATTACAAGTCCAAAATAGGAGGTGCTGAATAAAGGACAAAATGATGACTGGAAGCCATACATCATAATAATGATATAGTACTGAGTCAAGTGTCAAAGCATTTCAGATGTTTCTGAGATCCGATAGTGATGTAATAAAGTTTTTTCTTTCCTGTAGATTTCAGTAAGGCGATGATCCTAGTGTCTGTTGACCATGCAGCGCAGACTTTATCTTTCATCTTGGATACTGTCGATAGTAGCTCAGAGTTGCCCTTAGTAAGGTCTTCAACAATTACCATACCAGAACCTTTCAACTGTCGCCGATTCCTGAGTAGGGCTTCTTTAAGTTTGTAGGATGTCATCTTGATGATGATTGCATGAGGGAGCGTTTCTGTGGAGCGAGATACTTCAGCATATGACTGACTGCCTTCAGTGGGTGGATCTCCTGTAGTGGCTGTAGGTCGTTGGGAAACGCGATGAGATCTGTCGATGTTGTTTGCTGTAAGAACGACTCCGATACTCTTCGCGGGATCACAAATAACCTGATAGGTATTTTCATTCGGTGACTCCGGCATACCAAGAACGCGAACGTTATTCCTGCGCGAATACTGCTCAAGATTATTTACCTCACGAGTAACGCGATTCATTTCATCTTTCGCCCTTTCCATCGACTCTGACACAGCACAGAATTCCTGAATCTTTTTATCTACTGAGATTTCCAGATCATGAAGACAACCAAGTTTTTCCTCAATCATGTCGGAAAGCCTGGATTCATGCTTCTCCATGTTGCTTACAAACCGCAGCATTTCTTTCTCCATCACTTGCTGGACCACGGCCTGAACAGCGCGGTCGTTGCACTTCATGAACTCAGCGCTATGCAGAAGACCATCAAAAGAAGTAGCTGGAGGTGTGCTAGTGGGTGTGTCCGTGGGTGTGTTTGTTGACATGTCAATAGAGTCAGCTGATATTTCCGACTTAACTGCTCCCGATGAATCATTCAACGAAGTGACTGGCCTTGGTCTAAGATTCGGCTTTGGCATTATACGTGACTTAACTTTACGTAACCAGTCTTCAGATCGAATACAAAAGAAGAAGAGCCTACTAGGATAGCCCAGCAATAGGGTAACTAACACGTTAGAAAGGAATGTCACAAAACACGTAACAAAGAGTACAAAGCATGCAGAGTTCAGAATGACGGCATGAAAAGGGAATTTAATGATTAGCGATCCAGGTAACAGTTCGGACGATGTAGACAGATCGGTAGTGACAAATAGTAAGACATCGATTCATGTAGATGGGACCATTCTGTAGAAAATGTCGCATGTGTATCGAAAAACTATCAAATATATCACTCCAAAAACTTACTTAAAACTGCTGGATTTGGCAAGAAATGGCTTCCGGTGATGTAAAATAGTATCTGCTATCTAGTCCATTATTGCACACACATTAACATCCATGATATTTCCAACAAAATGAACATAAAAATCAGAGTCCAGATAACACTCAAAGTCGTCATCGTCATCGTCAACTATCGTCAACTATCAAGCAAATGAAAGACTACAAGCAAATGAAAGACTGTTCCTTTGTCTTTAATTTGATATACAATTCAATAGATTTTATGAACAGTTATGTTAGAATAGTGACAATTCAAATTTTTGCACTCTTGAAAACATAACAAAACTTGGTGAGGGTATGAATAATTGTGATGTTAACTGTACATACTTCCCATAACACGGAACCATATATTATTTCTTAAACAGGTCAAAAACATTATTGTATGTAAAGTTTTCAGGATGACACCATTTATGTTTTTTTTCATTAAAAAAGTAAATAACATGTAAAAAAAAAAACCCTGATTCAATTTTTTTTAAAGAACATAAAAACTAAGTCAGAAGCTAATTAATGGGTTGCAAATTGGTTATATTAATCTACATATAAAAATTTCATGGCAAATCTTTTCAAACCACTCTGCAACATACCTGAAATACATTTTATTGTTGGATAGACAAAAACATTAACCTGATGTACATGTACAAACCTGGCAAAAATAACTGTATACAATAGACAAATACTGATGATAATAATCTACACACCAAAAGTCAAACTACTAATATGATGATATGAAAATACCTGAGGAAGATGCTTAAGAAGAAATCTGCCTTTTCCTGTCCAGCTTGCCTGAGCTTCCATCACTCTCTCGTCTCCTTCTAACACTCTTTCATCAGTTCTTCCCTCGGTTTCATCATCCCATGTTTCCTGTACCTCCTCCACTAATAAATAGTCATGCATTGACTCCAGAGGACGATCAGCTCGACCCATGGCCTGTCAATCAACAGAGAGAGAGAGTAGAGTGTAACTTATTAGATAGTCATGTATTGACTCCAGAGGACGATCAGCTCGACCCATGGCCTGTCAATCATCAGAGAGAGAGAGTAGAGTGTAACTTATTAGATAGTCATGCATCGACTCCAGAGGACGATCAGCTCGACCCATGGCCTGTTATCACCAGAGAGAGAGAGTAGAGTGTAACTTGTTAGATAGTCATGCATTGACTTCAGGGGACGATCAGCTCGACCCATGGCCTGTCAATCACCAGAGAGAGTAGAGTGTAACTTATACTGACTAAAGATCTTAGGGCCTACACTTTAGAGCCTACATCTTAGAACCTACAACATCTCACCTTTATGTTGCCTTAAAGACAAACCGTCTGGCATTTTAAAGTTCTTAAGTTTTAAAGTTCTTTACAATATATATTGCAGAGAGTAAATGTATAAGGAGATCAAAAAATGGTACAACTCAATTCTACAAAACACAAACCCTTGATTCACTGAAAGGTCTACAGAAACAATGTCAGATACTGACCTGTGCAACTATTTCATGAGCTTTAGTTTCTTGTGTTGCCTTCAAGGTTGTACTCTCCTCTCCATCAAGAACACCAAAGACAGTCAGAGGAAATGCCCTTCTCTTCACCTCTGAACCATCAACCATCTATATAGAGAGATCAACAAGGATATGTAAGAACCCTCTATTGCATTCCATTGGATGTTTTCAGCAGTGCTTCCTACCATGGTTGGAATGCTGTCATTTCTAATCAAGTGGCTGAATAAAAACAATGTGCATCACTTTTATCAGTACTTGAAAAAGTGCAATGGCTGTAATTGCTGGTAGTGGTGGTGGCATTATTCTTAACATTATGACTACCATTGCCTTGACCATTACCATCATGACCATCATTACTTACTACTCCTACATACCTCCTTGAATTCCATCTTCACATCAGAGTCCTTGCCAATATGGTAGTAGAGCATGTTAGAAAGCATCTGTCTCTTTCGTCTTGATTCATTGATGGCCTCTGTAGCTACATCTTGAATCTCTTCTATTTGCGTGTGGATGAAGAGGGTAGTAATCTCTAGAGGAACATTCTGAGATGACCGCAGTCTTAGGTGTCTGTAACCTATAGAATCATTGGTAAACACATTGTTTGTCTTCAAGATAATTTAACAAACTGTGAAGTGCTTACATGGCAAAAGTGCTGTATCAAATGCCTTCTGGATTGGATTACTTAGGAACAATCAATACAAGTATTACTTGGCTTGGGAGGGTAATATAATATAGGGCTACCATAGACAACCTAAACAAAACTAAAGACAGTATTAATTTTAACTCATTGAGTACTTTGCCCAAGATAACCCTGGCTAGGGTCCGTGGAATATGCATCTTATACTGAAATCAAATCAACCTGAACAGGTTGATACATACAACCGCCATTACCAATCACTATAAGATACATTATGTTCACTGCTATAAGAAAAACTAAAAGGGACTACCAACCTTGTCTTAGATGAATGAGAGGAACACTTCTCTGTGCTAGAATGCTAGAACTGTTACTGTCTATGACTGTAAAACGCACAAATGCTAGCTCTTCAAAGGAAACTTGGAAAGTAAATGTCTCTTCCCAGATAGGATTGATGCTGTTTCTTGAAGCAACCTTTGTCTTCCATTTGGCACAGTCTGCAGGGATACCCATGACCTCAACCTCTACATACACACTGCCTAGAGGATTGGTAAGACTCAAGAACTGTCCAGACACAATCTAATACAAACACATACAAACATGAAGTACATATTGGTGAAATATAGTTCATATAAATGCTTATAGTAAGAACAATTCAATGCACTCATATACATCATACAGAAATAACATATTCAACAATCAAAACAGAAATATCCGTAAATTAACTAACATGAAGCATAATCATAATGATAATTCATAATAGTCACATTCAGCATAAACATCACATTATTTGTTATCTATTATTTGGCTGTTTTGTTTGTTGGGGATTTTTTTTTTTTTTTGGGGGGGGGGGTTGCATTACTGCTCACTGGTCTGCTCAATAGCTGTGATACCATTCTAAACCTGACTGTGAAAATACTGCTAAATTGTCAACTTTTTGTTCCTTGGTTGTTAAATTGTTTATGTCTCCAGACTGCAGATCACAAGGTGCAGAGTTCGCATCCCAGCCCAGCACTAATGTCCTTTGGCAAAACATTAGTCTACATTTTACCACTCTCCACCCAGGTGTAAAAGGGTACCTGATATAAGCACTAGTTACTTTGGCAGCTTGGCTATGACTGGCCGGGGGTAATAATGTCTAATCACCATCACAACGTGACAGATATGAGCGGGTAGGGGTGGGGATGACTACTGTCCCTTCGCAAATGGACTTGGAATTGGGGGAAGGAGATGGCATTGTTTTGTAATTATGTATCATGCCACATTACATTTCAGTCTGTATGGTGAGGAGTCTCTGGAGTGTGATTAAACACCTGTGAAATTTTGTAGGCCTAGTATAATTGATGTAATTTGTGTTCTAACATATGTTTTTGTATTTGTGTTTGTTATCATGAATTCCATTTTTCTTAACTGTCTTAGTCACACAAATCTACAACTCTGGATGCACCTGGTTTGGATATAAATAAGGGCGGTATACGGACTACAGTCAATTGGTTATCTTTGCCTAAATCCCGGCAGCAGAGCTAGGTACACCCAAGTTGATGTACTTTTGTGTAATATGCAATTATTGCTATTTCTGTATTTTGTACACATGTATTTTCTGCCAAATAAAATAATAATAATGATACAAAAGGCCATTATTATTATATCACTGTTAACAGCTTTTTTGAATAAAGACATAAAAAAAGAAGCAAATAGCTTTGATACCTTACCTGTATGGTGAGTTCTTTAATGGGCATGCCATCAAATGACTTGTTGTATGCATTGAAGCGGTTGAAAGCTGGATGGTTCTTATCCCACAGTATAGTAGGCTTCAAGACATAGCCACAGTTGCCTGTCCTTTCAAACATGCCAAAATATGTCTGCAGACTAGGGTCTGAAAATAGGAATAAAAAAGTTTCTTATAATTTATCACATATATCCTCTTTCTAGGGAATTAAATTTGATAGAGTACCACTAATAACACCAGGAGACTTTGCAAGCTGACATGATGCATACTACCCTAGCATTCAGTTTGCACAGAACTTTATTCAGCTACATTATAAGTTATCATATGGGCTAATTCACTGAATAAAATCCAGCTTTAAAAAATTACAAGAGATGAAAAATGACAAATAAATATATGTACAATGAGGAGGTATTTAATTGCAAAACCCTGGACAGACAGGGATGAAATAAACAGAAGTAGAAAGACAGACTGATAAAAACATAGCATGGAACAAAGAACCATCAGATCAAAGGACTGAATTAAAAATAAATATATTATTACCGAAAAAATGGATAACTATTAGAACTACAGAATTTCCATGTGTTAAAAGCAAATGTATCAGATCTTTTCAAAAAGGAATTAAGTAGGAATCTAAATGAATAATACATGAAGAACAGTTAAAAAAGAGTAATTTTTTTGTGCATGACAACTGTTTACAAGGGAACCAGTTCACTGTTATTTTTCAAAAGAATATCACACAAACGATGTATCTTCTATAAATTCAAATTATGTCCATGTTTTTACCATCGGTTTGATAGTTGAGAGCGACAAGTTGAACCCCAAAGGACCAGTATATGACAGGATTATAATTAGAAGAATCAATCCTCATTCCTGCTGGATAGGTCCTCATCAGCTGGTATTCAGTATGCGTGCAGAATATTGCAGTTAAAGATTGTAATGTATCATGATACCTTCATACTAATTACCATCTATAAGGCATATTCAGAATGTAGGGGTAATCAGCTTCAATATCACAGTGCTTTTTTTTATGCATTTGTGACGAAAATTTCTCGTTTTAAACGGCAACCCCTAAGAAGAAGGAAGAAAGGCAACTATTTGCTTCTATTATGTACACCGAAGCTCTGTATGCTCTGTAAAAAGCTTGAATAACTTTTGCAATATCGGACGTTTTCTGAATGTTCTAAAAACGTTCCAAGTTGGTTCTTTGGACGTTTCATAAAAACATTTTTTGGACATATTTTTGTGGAAGGTTTTGGATGTCCATAAAAGGTTTTATTGGACGTTTTAACATCTTGCGAATCCAAATCCAACAATAATAGCACGTGCGTGCATGCGATATGTATGCATTCGCAACGTAGACCTCTTCACCTACCATGACAGTGACATGTGGTACTCCGCGACGCGAAGTACCACTTGATGATTATATTCAAATTAGAAAGTATGACATTTTCATGACTTTGAATAGCCTTTCAGATAAAAATAATGATCAAAAAACACATTTCAAAATTAGAGAAAAAAAAAAAGAAAGAAGGAAAAAAAATTTAAACCTCAGATATTCAACAATATCAATACGCTTGTGATGCGGTTCGTGGCCTCATGCACAGCGCTAGTGATAGCGGGGCTAGATTGAAGAGTCAAAAATGTTGTTATATCGCCAATTCTGGGTCATTTTCCTTCGTTTGAAGTTTAATTTGGGTCTTCATCTACCTTATGAGTACTTTCTGGATATTTTAATATCTATAAACAAATGAAATACATATTTCTTACTTCTTTTCTTTTCAGGCGGTGCCATGGTAAGAGTCTGTTTAAACTATTACGTAAGAGGATGAGGAGTTCAGGTGTAATCCCAAACCACCACCTCTTATGCGAAGATGCTAGTCAATGATAAGACTTTTAATGTGACTTTTGGATAGCGGGTTGGTATACCCCACCTAAGATGCATAGGATCTTGCGCTAAGGTGGTGGGGTAAATTTTAAACGAGAGATTTTTGTAATGTAAATGAATGGTAAGAAGTTGAGTGATGCAACCAAAGTACATGTAATATACACACATATTCAATGGTGTGTTTTATAAGATATAGATATGTAACAAGCAGTATGTCATAAAAAGAATTTAAGTAGTTTTGTCCTGTATATGTGTACTCTCCTTTACAAATATTTTTGAGCAATAATGCAAGGATTTTATCAAGCATTTCAGGCAAGTACAGACTACTTCAGTTTTTTAGAAAATCTGAAAGGTATTTTATTCTCTCTCTAATCCTATAACAGTAAGCCTCTTCAACTCAAAGATTTCATCTTATCATCTGAAACCCTTCTGCCAGGAAAATGATAAATTAACCTGGTATAAATTCCTTAAATTTGTTGCCCTTTTTACATCTACAGGTAGTATTAGTAAATTATTAGTAACTATAATAAAAAGCAAGATTAATTAGATATAAAATGAAATTCTCCTATGATAAAAGGTAAGTCATACAGAGTATAACTGAAAGGATATTCCACAAATTTAGAGAAATATTTCCTCGACATCCTCTTGAGATTACTCTCATTGACAGATGAGATATGGAAGCACTTTGGTGTCTGGATGTATGCTGTTAATTTCTCTGCTACTAAACCTTGCTGAGATTGAGATAGCATAGTTGAATGCTGTAGCTTTCTCTCATCAGGTGAACCATTGACTTGTGGACTATCTTCACAACCTGGAGAAAAAAAAGGAATGGATATCCAAATCACAGATTACATGCCTAGGGTATGGACTTGCAAAAATAAATTAGACTTTGAATATGACTAAGACTATGTATTGTCAGAATAAAGTATATAAAAATGAGAAAGATGGCATTGTTACTTTTTAAAGCTATACCAAATAATCTTGTGGAAATAATGTTTTTTAAAGTATACAATCTGAATTTGGTACAGAAAGCAGTTTCCTTGCTATAGACTTTAGCTTGATTTTCATGTAATCTCAGGCTTTGTATTTAGCAGATTTTAAAAAAAAAATCAAAATTTTGAAATATGTGTTAACATACTCTTTGGATTATCTTTTGCAACTGGTACAGGACTATTAGAAGCACTGGTTTGGGTACTGGATCGGTTGCTACGGCGACCAAGTTGTTTACCCTCCTTGGGTGTGCCAACTGTCTGATCAGTAGTGCTACTGAACCCTGGGAATTTGACTGCTTGGGTATAGATAACCAGGTCAGATAATTCAGGAGCTATCTGGCTTGTTTCTTTCTTCTTCTTGTGTTTAATTTGTCCCATCTTGTAGAAATCATCACCATAGTTACGCTCTGTACCAGTGAGCGGTATAATCTGAGTTCCACTTCCACTCCTCCTGAACATAGTTAATAAACAAGTACACATGATATCAGATAAGGATCATTGCATCTCATTTCTTTTCCTTTGTTTTAATTTGGTATTTTTGCAATATACATTAGTATCAACTGGAACTCCTTTTCATGACTGCTACACATAAAGTAAGATACATGTATATAGGATAGCAGAACAATATTACAAAACTTTTGCACAAACATACTTAATATGGATTTTTACTCACTCCTAACCCTAACCCTAACCCTAATCCACAGATTCTTACACTTAAAGCACAAAGTTTGCATGTTAACTAAACCTTGAAAGCATCTAAGAAGGTCATTAGTAAACCAAAATCTCTCGTTTAGTCTAACAGAGATATATCTCATTTTAATTCTCAAACAGTCACCTACAGTTGCAATACTTACTTATGTTTGCCATTAGCCATGGCTCCCTTGTATCCTGATTTACTCTCATCTGAGACCGGAGGTGACTCAGAACCTTCTGATTGTGTAGATGCAAGGCGGCCTAGAGGTGGCTTCGAAAACTCCACTGGAGTCTCTGGAATGTTATCTACAGTTTAGGTATCATAATAGTATAAAAGCATCAGTTATTTTACATGCAGCTCCTTGATAGTCGTATTTCATATGCAAATATATTTTATTGATCATAATGAGTGAAAGCATATTTACAACAATATTGATCTTGGTTACTACCTGCACAGAATGGTACATTTACAAACTCAACATAATATGATTTTAAAAAAGGAGCATGGCAAATGAAATGATCATTACAAATGATGTATACTGCAATAAAATTTACAGGCCTAAATCCAGTAACGAATATGCTCTTTGAAAGGGACAAGAGTTACAAATGTTATGTGGAAACATATGTCGGTTACGTCAAGAAGAATAATTTTCATGTAGGCTAAATAAAATGAAGGAATGAAGAGGTAAACATTTAACACAATTTCATCAAATAAATTTGAAGTGGACATGAATCCTTCATCAAAGATACAGTATGAGCCATCTCATTTCATCACGGCATGGGTCATATGTGAAAGAACCTTGTATGGTAATGATTCTTAAGAAATGAACCTACCATCTACTGGTAGAACATCTTCATAAGCATCCTCATAGGAAATGAACCTACCATCTACTGGTAGAACATCTTCATAAGCATCCTCATAGGAAATGAACCTACCATCTACTAGTAGAACCTCTTCATAAGCATCCTCATAGGAAATGAACCTACCATCTACTGGTAGAACATCTTCATAAGCATCCTCAAAGGAAATGAACCTACCATCTACTGGTAGAACCTCTTCATAAGCATCCTCATAGGAAATGAACCTACCATCTACTGGTAGAACATCTTCATAAGCATCCTCATAGGAAATGAACCTACCATCTACTGGTAGAACATCTTCATAAGCATCCTCAAAGGAAATGAACCTACCATCTACTGGTAGAACATCTTCATAAGCATCCTCATAGGAAATGAACCTACCATCTACTGGTAGAACATCTTCATAAGCATCCTCAAAGGAAATGAACCTACCATCTACTGGTAGAACATCTTCATAAGCATCCTCATAGGAAATGAACCTACCATCTACTGGTAGAACATCTTCATAAGCATCCTCATAGGAAATGAACCTACCATCTACTGGTAGAACATCTTCATAAGCATCCTCAAAGGAAATGAACCTACCATCTACTGGTAGAACATCTTCATAAGCATCCTCATAGGAAATGAACCTACCATCTACTGGTAGAACATCTTCATAAGCATCCTCATAGGAAATGAACCTACCATCTACTGGTAGAACATCTTCATAAGCATCCTCAAGGAAATGAACCTACCATCTACTGGTAGAACCTCTTCATAAGCATCCTCGAAGAAATCATCATCTTCTTCCTCTGAAATATCCCCCATAGATACAGAGTTTGCTGCTGATCCTAACAGATCCACCTTAGAGCTCTTATGCTCACTCACTAGCTGCATCACCTGATAATAAAATTTTTAAAAACATGTTAAGATAATCATCATCATCGTCTTAAATCATATCTATTCCAACAAAAATTGTATAATGATAATAATGATGATAGCAATAATATAAGTGAACACTTCTTGCAAAATACTAACATGGACAAAGTCTCTATGACTTTACCATAAACAAGAAGAAAAAAAACCAAACAGATGGGATTGAAAAGGATTAGCAGGGAAGATGGGGTGAACTTATTCCATTTTTCAAAAGAAATTTTCTTGGGACAGATTAGAAGAGAAGGGGTAGAATCTCCTTATGTTTCCAGACACCAACAGGTGTCAGGAAAGGAGAAGAGGGGTCAGTGCTTTGCATGTATTTGTTAAATTAGACAGCAGTGTTTTCTCTCTTTTTAATCTCTATTTTTAAACTATACATAAACTAAACTTCAGTGTACAATTTTATTTCAAAAATTCAATAATTAGTAGCTTTTGTGCAATAGAATGTGTTAGTAGGGATGTGTGTGTTATTCAATGGTTTAATGAGACATTTATAATGCTATGGTTCCAATTTATCGGTAAATTCATTAATTTCTAAATTAGTGCAATACTCTAGTATGAAATTTACATTTCTTAGTTTCATGTGCACTGGCAATCTGTAAAAGTTTAAAATTACTTTTATAATTATATCATGTGAACATAGCACCTGTCTCATTGTAGATTCAAATGAATACTATACACAGTCATATTTTCTCTTGCAGTAATGGATCTAACTTACTTTGACATTATGATATTTTGAAGTATGTAATATTGTAATAATGTTAATTGTTTGTCAATGTTGTGCTTTTAGTTCTCATTTTAAGAAAGCATTGCACTACCAGTCCTTGGACTCTTGTACTGTATGTTTTTATATCATTAAACCAGAACTGAATTGCAACTCACCCCCTGTGTTTCAAGAGATCCACTGTCGCTTGATGAGCTTTAGGTTTCTTAACTCACCCTGTGTTTCAAGAGATCTACTGGTGCTTGATGAGCTTTAAGTTTAACTCACCCTGTGTTTCAAGAGATCTACTGGCACTTCATGAGCTTTAAGTTTAACTCACCCTGTGTTTCAAAAGATCTACTGGTGCTTGATGAGCTTTAAGTTTCTTATTCTTGATGAGTATCTTATGCTTGAGTTGCTCTGGACTTGGTAGTCTTGGATTACTGCTGTAATCAGACTCAAATAAGAACTTGTTCACCAACTTCTCACCAAAGACATCCTGAAATTTAAAAGGAAAAAAAAAAAGAGTTTTTTTAGTTTTTTATCAAATAAAATCCCATTGATGCTTTGGTAAATTGACATCAATGTTTACAGAGGTTGGGCAATTTATCATAATTCAAGAGCATATTTTTCTCTGGTTTGATTGCTTTTCTCTACTTCATTTGAAAACTCTATTACATTGTAATTATTGCTAATCCTGTAAATGACCCATATAATAGCACAATGATGAAATACTATCATCCAAATTAAACGTAGAGTTTACAAGCACTAATTAAAAGTCTTCTGCAACACTTCCAACAAAAAAGAATTTACATCAGGTAAACTTTAAAAAGGGATTGTGTTCCTAAACAATTACCAATAAAAGCTTCACCTACATATCAACCCAATAAACATACTGACCTAGCTGATAGGAAGGGAATGGAGACTAGACATCATTAATGATGGGCCTTGGTCTATGCTTCAGCTGCTTTAATGCTATCTTTTTCAGAGACAGTTAAGTATTGATAAAGTGATGAATATTCAGCCACTTGGCAATATCATATGTAGTTTGTCAGCTTAATAACAAAGATATATATTACAAACAAAAATATGAGGAAGAATGCTGTGTATGTTTTCAGGCTAGCAATAACATATCCCTTCTCTCTAATGGATTGATATCAAGTATCTATTTCCACATTCCTAAAAGATGACATCACTGACATCAGCATATCAAAGTAAGGACAACTTTGCTGATATCTGTTTTATTGTTTACAAAGAATCTGACATACTCATCATACATGAATGGAAAGGGGAATAAGATGCTAACCAATGAAAAAAAAAAATTCTTTAAAAATTGATGGACTATTTGTAAGTATTCATCACAAAAAAAAAATAGATGACCCGAGTTACAGGGACAATTAAACAAAGAGAGCAAAAGGGTAAGAAAAATCAATATATTACAGTGTCCTCATTGTACACCATTATGAAAACACATTTCTGTGACTAATTCAATGTGATACACTCTGTAAATATGTGTTTTGAAAAGAAAAAGAATAAGTGATAAACAGAACTTACAGTGAAGATCTGAGCCATCTTGGTCTGTTGCTGTAATGAACAATGATTCTCAACAGAGAGGATGATGGGATAATCACTGGCAATAAATGCTGATCGGTTGATAGCTTCTACCACTTCCTGTAATACCAAAGAGAACATATAGTGCGACAAAAATTAGAAAGGGGAGAGAGAATATGAACAAGAAAAAGGAATATGCAGAGAGGAGAATTATGAGGGAGAAGGAAAGAAAGGAAAACAAAACAAAAGAATGCACATATGAAAACAATGATAAGAAAGAGAAAGAAAAGGCAGCAGACAGAAAAGACAGAGTTTTAAAAAAAACCAGAACCAGATGAGAAGAGAGAACAATGATAAGAGAAACAGATATTTTGATGAAAGGTGGAAAAAAAAGGAAAATGAGTCAAGAAAACAAAAATCAACATCCTAAGAAAAATAATGATATATACAAGTAGAAAGAGATGGAAGTTCAAGAACAGAACTGGGATATCCAATATAACAATCTGAAAATATTACATATCAGAAAAAAATCATGCTCACTAAAGAATTAAAACTTTTAGGAAAAGTACAGCCTTTGATGTGTATTAAAGCTTTGTGCACATGTGTATCTTCATATCAACAATGAGCAACATGTTAGGTTTCTAACCAATGAATATCTTCATGAATTTTAAGCAAACACTAACTATAACTTACTGAACTACACACAGGGTATGTTACCTTGAAACTGATCTTTGAGGTCAGTGTGTGTCCATGATAGATGACTGGTGAACCATCATCACCATCCCAACAGTCCAATTCAACACAACGACAACCTGTCAGTAAAACCTATCATCCAGAAATAACAAAACACAATGATATACAAATTCTGATAAAAGGGCAAGTAAATACAACAAAAGGATCTATATAGAGAATTCAAAATTGATTATCCCCCAAAACATGTTATAGATTCTGTGGCAAATATCCTTTCAGTCTGATACCGAGAAAGCCCATAAATAAATGTATATTGAAAGATAAAAAAAACCAGATGAATCCTCGACCACGCGCATTCGAAATTTATGCCTCCACAATTGCCAGATCGGAAATATATGGCACATTTATGTTGATTTTTTTATTTTCAGGTATAAAATGACATCTATGACCTTAAGACCCTCAAATCTAATGAGACAATTATGACACTTCCATATGCATACATGAGCCAAGTTTGGAGATGAACCGTCACAGGGTTGTTAAGTTATCGCAAGAACAAGCAATTTTCATGTATATAATGACCTCTATGACCTTTGACCTTTAACCTTGAGACCCAAAAATCTAATCACATCATTGTCCCTCCCATATGCATACATGTGCCAAGTATGAAGCTGCTCCGTCAAATGGTTGTTGAGTTATCGCGAGAACGGACCATTTCTATGTACATAATGACCTCTATGACCTTTGACCTTTTATCTTGAGACCCCAAAATCTAATTAGATCATTGTCCCTCCCATATGCATACATGAATCAAGTTTGAAGTTGATCCATCAAATGGTTGTTGAGTTATCGCGAGAACGAACCATTTCTATGTACATAATGACCTCTATGACCTTTGACCTTTGACCTTGAGACCCCAAAATCTAAACAGATCATTGTCTCTCCCATATGCATACATGTGCTAAGTTTGAGGTTGATCGGTCAAATGGTTGAGTTATGGTGAAAACGAACCATTTCTATGTACATAATGACCTCTATGACCTATGACCTTTGACCTTGTGACCCCAAAATTTAATCAGATCATTGTCCCTCCCATATGCATACACGAGCCAAGTTTGAAGTTGATCCATCAAATGGTTCTTAAAGTTGCTATTCATAGGTTTTGAATATGCTCGAATTTCATATCAAAATAAAGTTTATGGTGCACAAATCACTATGAAACCGATTGAAACTTTTGAAAAGTAAGTGGGGAAAAAAATATTGCCCGTCACAAAACAGACCCCCAATGTTGCCTGTGCATACGTTGCCCAACTCGATGCGAGATCCGTGACGTCATCGTATGGGCAATAGCCAGTGATGTGGTGTGTTGTGAATGTGGTGAATGTGATGTGTCGTGTCTGAGGGAGTGATTAAAACGATGTTTCTGCATTGTTTGTATGAATTCATCATTCTGTGAATGTTTACAAAGTATGTTTCAACCATTCTATTTAACATTATTCATATCATAATGTCGGAGAAATTCTACAATTTAATGATTACTTTTTGCACTTAGTAAGGGAAAAAATCCCATAATATAATAGAACAGTCTCCCTTGGACATGCTATGTACGGTGTGGGGCATACCATTTTAATTTCAGGGTGTTATAATTCACGAAAGAAAGGAGGGATAGACGGAATACTTTGTTTTCTTGAATTTAAAATTGTTTTCTTGGTGAATGTTTGAACTTGTGTGAAGAAAATATAAGAAAACGGTAATCACCTTACTGCCAATTTGTTTTTTCTTTTCTATTAAGTAGCTAATTTATATTTACATGTGCTTATAAGTTAAAGTTAACTTTTCCATACTCAGCATTTCAGTAGTCAATTGTCTGTATGTAGTAGGTAGGTGAGGTGAAGTAGGTGAGGTGAAGGTGAGAATAATTGGCTTGTAATTCAATTAGGCCTTTGTGATAGTCTTGCTCAGTTATATTTCGTATCTGGGTTATATTCACTGTTTATTTGCTTGAAAATCATCATAACCTGCACTAAAAAAATAAATTCCTTGAAAAATATTTTCGAATGAAATTCCTTATTGAAATCACGTTTAATCAGAGTATTACAGCACAAAAAAAAACCCCTTGATAAGACTTGAAGCTATTATATGTATGATGTTCACTTCTACACCCCGGCTCTACACTATCTGAGATCAGGGGTGACGTCCAGTCTCTGTATGCTAGCTAGCCATTCCTATCATAGTAATACAAGATTTAGTAAGAGGAATGTTTGTAGATCAGATAGTTTCTACAGAAGCATCAATTTTCCTTAAAACAATATTATCTAGTAACTTCTAACTAATAATCATGATTTGTCGAGCGTGTCTCTTAATCAGTTCTGTCTCTAGTCTGAGAATTTGATGCAACCGTCGTTTTTGGACGTAGTTTGGACGTTTGCATCACGGGACAATGGTTTTTCTTTGTCATTTTCATTCAATTTTCATTCCTACTTAAAATTCTGCTTTGATGAAAAAGAAAGAAAATCAACTCGTCAGTGAGGTAATGTAAATTGAAGCCACTGCAGTTTTGCCTCCTCTCTTAATAACAGCATCTAAAATCCATCAAAATTGCATGCTATCATCTCAGTGCACATGTTTTATTACGTGCAAGCGGCTAGCTGACCGCAGATGGTCCATATCATACGTCATCATTGGGGACCCGTTTCGCTCGCAGCCACTTCCGGGTTCTGAGAATCAGAGAGGCGTTTGGGAAAACGTGTTTTTAGATAATTTCTGGAATTACAGGAGCAATAATGAACACCACTGTCTTCTACATACTTCCCCGTTTCCATCCATATATAATAACCCTATTCCGTGATTTCTTTGAATCTCACCTTTAAGTTATTGCGAGAACGAAAACGGGATGGACGGACGGACGGGCGGACGACCCGAAAACATAATGCCTCCAGCAACCACCTATGGTGGGCAGAGGCATAAAAACTGGTTCAAACTGAAACTGAATTGAATTAAATTGAAATAAGCTTGAAAATAGTTATTGTCCACAGAGAAAATTCTTTTACATCGGAACCATTGTGGCATGTGCCTGTAATCCAGCTAACAGTCAGTGGAAGTTATATCAAATGACTCAGTGGACCCAGGTTCGAGTCTGAGCCACATCTTTTGGATGGTGACGTAAAGGGTGGTCCCAGACGTAAATAATTATATTTGGTTTACAAGCACTAATTAAAAGTCTTCTGCAACACTTCCAACAAAAAAGAATTTACATCAGGTAAACTTTAAAAAGGGATTGTGTTCCTAAACAATTACCAATAAAAGCTTCACCTACATATCAACCCAATAAACATACTGACCCTAGCTGATAGGAAGGGAATGGAGACTAGAAATCATTAATGATGGGCCTTGGTCTATGCTTCAGCTGCTTTAATGCTATCTTTTCAGAGACAGTTAAGTATTGATAAAGTGATGAATATATAATGAACACCACTGTCTTCTACACACTTCCCCGTTTCCATCATATATAATAACCCTATTCCGTGATTTTCTTTGAATCTCACCTTTAAGTTATTGCGAGACGAAAACGGGATGGACGGACGGACGGGGCGGACGACCCGAAAACATAATGCCTCCAGCAACCACCTATGGTGGGCAGAGGCATAAAAACTGGTTCAACTGAACTGAATTGAATTAAATTGAAATAAGCTTGAAAATAGTTATTGGTCCACAGAGAAAATTCTTTTTACAATCGGAACCATTGTGGCATGTGCCTGTAATCCAGCTAACAGCAGTGGAAGTTATATCATGACTCAGTGGACCCAGGTTCGAGTCTGAGCCACATCTTTTGGATGGTGACGTAAAGGTTGGTCCCAGACGTAAATAATTATATTTGGTAGATAAAGGCCTGTAAAAACGCAATTCAACAGCATCACAATTTTTCAGTGGATGTTCAGTGAGGTATGTATCCATGGCCCCATTCATACTAAAACATTTTGAGTAGTCTTACCTGTGAATAGAGTTCTACTGAAGACTCTCCTCTCAGTTGGTGTCCAGTGAGGTATGTGTTGTGAGATGAGGCAATGTAGTAGTGAGATAATGGGTGATTTAGCTCCTTTAAAGGATTAATAAACATAAATTCATAAATTAAAAAATATATATACAAATAACTACAAAGGATTGAAAGTAACAAATGACTCGAGCCTCAAGCTTTTATACCTCTGATCAAATTATATCATTCAGTAAACATTGGATACAATTAATTATGATTACCAATTTGTAATATTTTTAATCACTAATGTTCTACATGGATGTTTGATAATACTTTGCAAGAAAGGGTTGACTTCAGGTATTGGCTAGGCCCATGTAAGAACTCAGTAACAAAATGTGATACAGATTAGTCATTTTCTTTGAGAGGTAACATGTAATATGTTCTTTGAATTGAAATCAATGATTTAGTATGTAGCTTACCTGTTTAGAAACAAAGAGCTGTTCATACTGGAATGCAGAGTTATCTTGGTCATCAAGAAGCGAGCAAATCCCTCAAATGTCAAGCACTCTTGTTCTCTAATGGTTATGAGGGTTCATGCCGCTATGACAGGAAAGGAAAGAGAGCCCAATAATACCTCTCAATCTGTTCTCTAATAGTTAATGAGGTTCATGCCGCTATGACAGGTAAGGAAAGAGAGCCCCATAAATACCTCTCAATCTGTTCTCTAATGTTAATGAGGGTTCATGTCCGCTATGACAGGGAAAGGAAAGAGAGCCCAATAAATACCTCTCAATCTGTTCTCTAATAGTTAATGAGGGTTCATGCCGCTATGACAGTAAGGAAGAGAGCCCCATAAATACCCTCTCAATCTGTTCTCTAAGGGTTAAGAGGGTTCATGCCGCTATGACAGGAAAGGAAGAGAGCCCCATAAATACCTCTCAATCTGCCAACACAAACACCACTATTTAATAGTGATTATTTTCAAAATCTATTACACCTACTCTACTATCTATTAATCATATGTCAAAGTAAATTTTGAGGAACTTTGATATAAACCGTATCATGGCTGGCTAAATAGACAGACAAAATTCTGAATTATACTCACTGTTTTCACATCTACTATAGAGGATAATTCCCTAATTCTTATTCAATACACATACTGCATATGTACATTAGGACAAGTTAACGCACTAATTTTTATTTTTTTTTTCACTTTTTTTTTTTTTTTCACGGGTCTAGAATGACCTCTTCCTAGTCTGTTTGCAATTGGCTCTGTGTTCAAAAATTTGAAATGTTAGGGTGCAAGGTTTCTATGCCAAAAATCTGCACATTTACAGTGAATCTGCAAAGCACATTTACAGCTAGCTAATCAGCAACACATAATTGCAGATTTGCACTATCTTGATTAATAATGTTCCTAAT
>CM057159.1:30433077-30457942 GCA_029962745.1 Echinometra lucunter | reverse complement strand
ATTAAATCTATCTAAGAAAAAAAAAAATTGAATTGGAAGACACCATTTAGTATCTAAAAAGACTAAAACATATTGTGTTTAGGACTTAGGAGAAATTTGTGAGGAAAATATAGGAAGAAACACCATAACAAAACTAATGCCATTCCCACCCTGGTAATTCCTTTATTGAGGATGGCCTACATGTATCATAAATCTCACAGCATATTTGCTCACCTTATCATTCTGAAAGTAATTTCAACAATTATTATACACATTTTACTTGTGAATTCCAGGATGTTACAACATATCATGCAATATATCAATATGTAGTATTACAATATTGCTAGAATATAGCAGTTCCCTGCTACTAAACTAAGAATTATCTTAACAAATCTTCCTACATTAACCCATAGCAGTACAGAGCTTTCTTGAGGCCTAAATTAATCATCTTCAATCCTCAAATTGGCAATACAAATTATTTTTTTCCACGTTTACATAGCTTGAAAAAAATAAATATGGATATAACATGAACCAAACAAATATAATTGTAAAATTGAATCAGAAATTGCCAATTTGAATACAGAAATAGTGATTATATATTATTCACTGCATTGCCAATTTAAAGAGATTAATGATTAGTTACACTTAAACTGCTCTAATTCGAGAATGCCACACCATACAGCGATGGGAATGGGCTCAAATTTGTCAGTGCATTTTTCTCTTTCTGTTCATGTATGATATGTACTGCCAAACATTCTGGACCAACACATACTGCAAAAGCGTCTCCTAAAGGTGACACTGTACCTCTATGGGTTAATAATGATCACATTTAGGTAATAACGTTCTCTCATTCATTCACATTTGTCTTCTGGAATAAAATGTTCATATACAGTTGTATTCCTCTTGTAAATGCAGCTAAATCCCCAATGTTAAACTAGTTGAACACTAATATACAGGTGTATTCCTCTTGTAAATGCAGTCAAATCCCCAATGCTAAACTAGTTGGACACTAATATACCGGTGTATTCCTCTTGTAAATGCAGCCAAATCCCCAATGTTAAACTAGTTGAACACTAATATACAGGTGTATTCCTCTTGTAAATGCAGCCAAATCCCCAATGTTAAACTAGTTGAACACTAATATACAGGTGTATTCCTCTTGTAAATGCAGCCAAATCCCCAATGTTAAACTAGTTGAACACTAATATACAGGTGTATTCCTCTTGTAAATGCAGCCAAATCCCCAATGTTAAACTAGTTGGACACTAATATACAGGTGTATTCCTCTTGTAAATGCAGCCAAATCCCCAATGTTAAACTAGTTGAACACTAATATACAGGTGTATTCCTCTTGTAAATGCAGTCAAATCCCCAATGTTAAACTAGTTGAACACTAATATACAGGTGTATTCCTCTTGTAAATGCAGCCAAATCCCCAATGTTAAACTAGTTGAACACTAATATACAGGTGTATTCCTCTTGTAAATGCAGCTAAATCCCCAATGTTAAACTAGTTGGACACTAATATACAGGTGTATTCCTCTTGTAAATGCAGCCAAATCCCCAATGTCAAACTAGTTGAACACTAATATACAGGTGTATTCCTCTTGTAAATGCAGCTAAATCCCCAATGTTAAACTAGTTGAACACTAATATACAGGTGCATTCCTCTTGTAAATGCAGCTAAATCCCCAATGTTAAACTAGTTGGACACTAATATACAGGTGTATTCCTCTTGTAAATGCAGCCAAATCCCCAATGTTAAACTAGTTGAACACTAATATACAGGTGTATTCCTCTTGTAAATGCAGCCAAATCCCCAATGTTAAACTAGTTGAACACTAATATACAGGTGTATTCCTCTTGTAAATGCAGTCAAATCCCCAATGTTAAACTAGTTGAACACTAATATACAGGTGTATTCCTCTTGTAAATGCAGCCAAATCCCCAATGTTAAACTAGTTGGACACTAATATACAGGTGTATTCCTCTTGCAAATGCAACCAAATCCCCAATGTTAAACTAGTTGGACACTAATATACAGGTGTAATCCTCTTGTAAATGCAGCCAAATCCCCAATGTTAAACTAGTTGAACACTAAGCCCGAGTTAGGGCTAGGGTCTATGGAAAATGTGTGTTATACTGAAATCAAATTGTGCTAAACAAGTTAAGGCTTCTTAAAAGAAATGTAAAAAAAACAACCTTTGATACAGGCAATTACTGGTAATTAAGACGTCTTATCTTAATGTCGTTGTGCGAAAGAACGCGTCCGGAACAAAAAATGGAAAATTGTTATCTTTCAAACAATGATCAATAATTACATGGGTAGCACGCAGACCTTGTAAATTGATATACGATCTACTTGTGGCATGATTTTTGCTAAAATTATATTCCAAAATGTCAAAATAGACATTTTATTTTTTGCATTTTTGTATTTTGCGTTCTGGGCACGTGTTCTTTCCCACAACGACATAAAGATAAAATGCCTAAAGTTTTCATTTTTTAACATCCTCCCTCTCATCACACCAAAAGCTGAGTAAGTGGTTTTGATGATAAATTAAAAGAAGAAAGGCTGACACGGCAACAATTCATGCTTGATCTACCTAGATCTGTTCCCCATACTAAAAAGACCTTCACCAAACACCATGCTTGCTTGATCACTTGTGCCTTAAAACATGACAGAATCAGAGAAACAAGACACAATAAAATTTGTTTGTTCATCACACTTGAAAATGCATCCCACTTCTATCTTAAGGTTCACCTTTGCTCTGAAAAATCTCTGAATTCTTTTTTTATTCATTCAACTTTCCTCCAATTCATCATTTCATTTTTACATCTCTTCCTTTTATATGAAAATGTAGTTCAAATTTTTGCTTCATTCACCACACTGAATTCAATATACTACAAAATGTCAGTCAAAGTAATTGATTTTGTGTTTTCAAGTTTTATTACCTTGCAACCCACTCCCATCTCTTGCCTCCCTCTATCACCCCTCCTGTTTTCACCCTTCCTCCCTCCCCTCTCTCCCCATCACCCATCATCCCTCTCTCCATCTCTCCCAAGCCAAGGCAGATATAAACTGGATATCATAATTCAGACTGGTGCAAGCTTGGTATTGAGAGAATAATCTTGCAGTGGGAATAATGAATTTATGGTATATTTCAGTATTTACAATGTGCTTACAAATTCATTGCAATAGACATAATCGGAAAATAGCACTGAACACGGACGTACTTAAGCCTTACGACATGCACTCATCAGAGTAAAATCGCATGAATGACAGAAGGCCGAGAATCGAAACAAAATATAGACGGAAATGAGTGAACGGTACACGCAGAAATGACGAGCTCTGACTGGCTGTCAAGGCAAAAAAAATTAGGCTTGCTGCCAACCGTTCCAATCAAGAAGAATTGCTCAAATAAAGCAAGCATTCTCCTAAAATCTTTCTGACGACACAGAATAGGATCAGTGAGCTGAATGTATGCTGCTTCGAGCATGCGCAAATGTGCATGTTGAAAAGCTTAAGTATGTCCGTGTTCAATGCTATTTTTCAATTTTGCAGTACGAAGCACCTATTCAATAGACAAGATACAGGTATTCCTTTCAATGTTCCTATCAATCCTTTACCTATGGGAACTAAATGTAGGTGGCTCATGTATGAAGCCTATGGGAGTGAGGAAATTCAGTGATTCATAGATTAATATTCTTTAACTGAAAACCATAAATCTTAAAAAGGAGAGAAAATGGTCTTCTATTTTAGCATCCCTACTGCTCATACAAATAATTCATTAAATCAAACACAACGGCAGAACTACATAGCTGAAACAAGATTATGACACCAATTGGATGTCTATACATGCAACAAGGATCCTTTAACAAGATAAGGATAGAGAACTACAAGTATGCTATGTTTCTTTTTAGTATAAGATCATTTTCACACCTACCTACACAGGCCACACTTTTACTTTTTTATTTGTTCCTTGTCCTAAATCTTACATGTCCTACCATCATCTTTTCCATCCCCTTCTCTCTCTAGCTCTCTCTTTCTCTCTCTCTCTCTCATTCTCTTGCTTCCTCTTTCTTTACCTATCAGTATTCTATATAGCTCAATTTGTTATGCCTTCATATTTTTAAATGGATATTCTCTGTTTTCTAACAAACAATCACAATTTTTTCTGAAAATCATAAATTTAAAAAACAATATTGTTTACATTTTCCAAAGATGGGTTTTTAATGTGCCGCTAAAATCCCTTATATAGATAATAATATTGTATAATTGAATGGAGAGAGAGAACAGAGACTGACTAACCTGTATAAGCTCACTAACTTCCTCATCAGTGAGTTCCATACCCTGCTTTGTAGTGAGAAACTGTTTGAAAGTCTCCTGTGTGATCACATGTGAAGTGACTGACTGAGTACCAGAACTGTTGGTTTGAACACTGGCTGCAGCTATTGCATTAGTCACTCGCCGTGTAGAGTCGGGCACCAAGGGTGGGAAAGAGTTTCTTGTTAGGCTGATGACTAAGGAGATACAGGAATCATTTTAGCTATCAACAGTTAAATGTATTTAACTGCTTAAGATAACTGTGCAAGTAGAGGCATAGATACCTTGGGCAAAGCTTCCTTCTTAGCAAGGGAGCGGAAGAATTGGCAGAAGATTGTGGAGTGGATGCCAGCACGCAACCCACCGTTGGAGTGGAAGGCATAAAGTAAAAGTAAGTGATACATGGAATTGTGGAAAGGAGTTTCTTGTAAAAGTGATGAATAACAAGACACAGGAATCATTAGGTTACACTACATGTGTAACTGGTCACTATCAGTGGACAGGAGTTTCTTCTCAAGCTAATGACGAAGAAGAAAGAGAATTCATTTCATTTAGTAACAGTTATGTGCTTCCTTATCCTATGAAATACAGGTTCTAAACAAATGTCCAAAAAAAATATTAGAAGGAATAAAACATGAAACTGCTTACCTCCTACCCCAATGAAGCTAGTTTCTTCAACCTGGCTAACAGAGCGGTTACCATGATACAACATCTCTGGTTGCTTGTCTTTAGAGGCATCTTTGTTGGCATTATAAGGCAAGGCATAGGTATCAAAAATATCCTTCAATTCCTTTCTTGAACACACACTAAACGATTTGAACAGCTCCACAAATTCTGCAAATCAAACAAAATTGGAGAGGACAATCGTACTACAGAGATAATGCATACGAAATGACAACAAAAAATTAAGCTATGAGGATACACGTGGAATGTATTAGAAACTTCCAGTTACTATGACTGAAATCTTTCTCTTTTTGCTATAACTTTGTAAAACCTTCTGCACCTTCCTCTTATATTTCATTAAAATCTCTTCATAGTGGAATAAGGGTAATGATCTGAGCATTAAATTATTAACAGTAAGACTCATTCCTCTCAAATCAAACTGTTAAGGTTTGTTCTTAGTCTACTTACAGATGAAAGATATCTTACCTATGAAAGACAAATTACTGTTCATTGTAAGGGATCTCTGACCATCACAACCAATAGATGAACTGCTTCGTTTCCTTCCAAATATGTCATGTTCAGATGGCATTGGAGTTTCATCGGTGGTTGGTGTAACAGACAGCAATGTATCTTCATCTTGATCAAATCGAAATAGACCCATCAAATTTAGCCCACACTTAATATCGAACAGTTACTGCAGAAAATCAATGCTTATGGCTCATCATGATGAAGCTCATTTTTGAAAATTTCTATTAAGACTTCACACTATAGGATGAGGAATTCAGTATGTTCTTGTGTAAAGTGGGCATATTTTCATTACTGATTAAAATCTAAAGGGTGACATCATCATGTCATAAAGGGAGCTCTGACTACAGCACCTCAAGTATCTAGAAAATGGACTTTACATTCCAATTTGTTCTGTCCAACACATTTATGAATTGAAAAACAAAGTAATATTTCAGTATCAAAATCTTTAAAATGGGTAAAATATTTATTAGCTGTGAAAACATTTTTGGGGAAAGACAAAACCATCAGTACCTTTTGAAAGCATTATTAGATTGTTAAAATGAAACTAAAACCATCAGTACCTTTTGAAAGCATTATTAGATTGTTTAAATGAAACTAAAACCATCAGTACCTTTTGAAAGCATTATTAGATTGTTTAAATGAAACTAAAACCATCAGTACCTTTTGAAAGCATTATTAGACTGTTTAAATGAAACTAAAACCATCAAGTAGTTTTTAAAGCAAAGAAAAAATAAAACAGATCATCAAAAGTTTGAGCAAAATTGGGCCTGGAATAAAAAAAAAAATTATGCCTATGACATGTTTTCAATGTTCTTATCTTAATAGTACATGTAGTAAGACTTACTGCTGACTGAGACATCGACAAGGGGAGTTCCCTTGACTGTCCCATTCTCATTGACATCCATGGTTTGGCCACCCACAAAACTACTGGTATCTCCATCCTGCACACTGCCCCCTAGTGACAGCGTTGACACATCAATGGTATAGGCACGTTGGTGTACCTTCTTTCTACTCTTGCTTCGTAGACTCTTCCTTGATCGTCTACCCAAGGGTGAACCAGGGGTCTCTATGCTCTGACATTCACAGAAATGAAATATATATCATCCATTACATAAAATTACTTACAAATACAAAAAAATCATCCTCCCCCCCCCCCCCCTGGATTTCTTACCCTGTTGGCTACAGGAATCGGGTGTTCACTGTATTAAATCTATGTGGGGAAAGCATAATTCAATAGTCAACAGGTTGAAAGAGTTGTTTCATCACTTTCATATGTTATCCTTAGATTAGGTATGTCACTTATTCGGTAAAGTAAGGGATGACAAGTAGAAAAAAAATCATCATGGTTTTCATCTTGTACTCCTTCAAGTATTCTGATCGCAAGATTGACAAAGAACATGTGCAGAATTACATTAAGAATCCATTTTACACAATCCTGCTTGACATATTACATAGCAGAGAGAGAGAGAGAGAGAGAAAGATCATTGCATACTGTAGTGACCCATTTTCAGTCCCATCCTCAAAGGAATTCAAGACATGAAATGTCAAAGAGAAAAGCAATATATTTTTGTCAAACAGTGCCACTAGTCGAGGTAGGAAAAAATTTGAAAACAGAGAGAGAAAAGATGTCTACAAACCATCAAAATGAAACATAAGAAATATCAGCTGAATAGGGAATTGAAACATCAGATCTTAAAATGTGTCTCCTTACACTCATTATGTCAGACCTTTGTGTATTGTACCAATCCAGTAGTAGTAAAACTATTCCCAACACTTCATCTACCATCTTCTATCCTCCTTTCGCCTTTGTTATATTTACATATACCCTTGCAATGCTCATATGAACATGCAGAAAAAAAGAAGAAAAAGCTTTTGCAGTTTTTAATAAAGTATACATGTAGTTTTGGAGTCACTGGAGTACAAAAATAACAAAAGATTATGAAATAAATGCTGATTTCATGTGATATTAATGTCATTATTTTGTATAATATATGAAAACAATTGTTCTAGTCTTCATTTTGGACTATACATGTACATACATGTATGCACAGGCAGTCATACAGTATATGAATGAACTAATAGATTATACATGAAATACAGAACTAACAAATATTGTTCCATGTATAAGATAACAGAATCAGACTAATTAAGTTCAAAGGGCATACCTTAGTAGATGATTTCCTTCTTAGCATGATTCTCATTGGGGTCTGAATCATAAGTCTATCCAAGCTGACATTCTTAGTTTCTGTATCTGTACTGCTCTGTCTCTCTGTAGATAGTTTCTTCATCGCAGCATTCTTGCCTCCAAACACCTAAGAAATCAACATTAGAAATGAAGTCATCACAATTTATGATCAAATTTCCCCCCCCCCCCTTTTTTTTGCTTGTTTACATTTCCATATTCAGCAATGCATAACTCATAAAACATGATATAATTTTAGAGTTACAAAATGGCAGATACATGTATCTGATTTAAGACATATCGACAAAATACAATTGTTGTCCTTTTGATTCCTTATCTTTAGCTTCAGATATGTTGAAGTTTGCTATTCATCTTGTTTTGTTTTAGTGACAGTCAATTCTTTTCACATATATTTTACTGAGATTGACATTCTACCTTTACTGCTTCTAGTGGTGTTGGTCCAGCACATCTAGCTGCCTCAAAGAAGAGATTCATGTATTCTCTCTGTAACTTCTGAAGTCTCTTATCCATAGCAAATCTCTGTAAAGATTGTGAAGCTCTAATCACCATACTCAATCCTTGGTGCCACATAGCTGCTGTCAATGTAGGCACACAAAAGGACAGTACTCGATTATCAGTGATACCTGCACCATACACGATACTGATACAACTCAACTCCTCCTTGTTAGAAGGGGCAAGAGTCATAGGAGCATCTGTCTTTCGAGGTGATACTGTTGCTGAGGTAGCAGTACTGGAGGTTGCTGATTCCATTGCACTTCCAGTCTTGATGGAGATTGACTTGGCATAGGATAGATCCAAGTATCCCCCATCCAAGCTACTTGTGTTGGCTAAGTTTGAAGAATGATACTTAGTACACAACATGACACTACAGATCATATGAAGATCTAGATCCTCCTCTCTAGGACTCTCTACAGACTTTGCCCACACAATGATTGCATTGCAGACATCTAGTTTCATCAAGCTCAAGACGTTGCGCCCTGAGCAGTCTTCATCAAATAGAGACACACATGATCCATGATGCATGAATTGGAGTGTATGAAGATCTGCATCAAAGAGTTGATGTGGTATGATCTCAATACCAGTAGGGTTAGCTATTGCCTGGATTGGTTCATATGGAGACGATTCTTCACAGCATGTCACAAAGCTCAGGTCAGAAACATCACTTTCACTACGAGTTGACCTGCATAAAAAGATGTATAAAATGTCCAAAGTAAAACAAGAATAAGATTAAAATACATCATGATAGAAACATTGTTAAATCTTTTGTAAAAAAGTGACAGAATATTCATGTAAATGATCATATTTTTCACAATTTTCTCTGTTTCTTTTCTTTTTACAAGTCAACCAATCAAAAAGTTGATAGGACACTTATGTTACTAACAGATAAACAGCCCCACCTAGTGTCCAACCTTTTAAAGTAGGTTGCATTAGCAATCAGCACTTCAGAGTGAACATTTACCAAGTACATTTACCAATCAATGAAGCAAAAAAATCATTTCTAAACTTATTAAGATTATTCTCTCTTTCTCTATATACCACGCAGGAGATATCATATGACTCTTAAACAGTCAATGATCAAATTAAGAAAAAGATCATATTTCAACCAATACTAGCCTGGGAGCACCGCACTTCTAAACAGAGCATATCATGAATATTCATGCTTAGCTGAGTGGCATAGCCACAAGGTATTAAATGAAATAAGAACAGAGTTCACTCTTTCACCCTAGCCAAGATGTAAAGATTAAAATAACAGAAAAACAGGAACAAATCTAAACAATCATCAGAATTCAAATGTACCAATCAAACTTAAAGGGTATAACAGTGAATTAAGGAAGTTCATTACATACTAATTTTTTGTTGTTGTTGATAAGCAGAGCTACAATTTAGACCAACAAAGAATTGCATCAGTAAATCAATATTATAACTGCAAAGGATGTAATGATTTAATGGTAGTATAATGTAAACTTTGTAAGTAGTATTTAAATGAGGACAAGAACACAGTTATGATACTATATGGCATTGTAATTATGACATCTGTTGTTTTCCCATACATGAAATTAAACTTTTCATGGCAGTGAAGAACAATGAAGAATTCAATTAAGTTATGTAAATCTCTAAATCAATTCAAAAAAGCATATCTCCGGAACCAAACATATATCAACACAGGTTTCCTTTCATTGTAATAATTTAATTCTTTTCCTCTGTTTTTCGTATGTTACTTTGATTTATAATTGTATTCTTCTTGTCAATGTTTTATGCAATTTATATATTGATTGGTAATTTATGGGGCCAATTCATACAAGCTTTATGCTTTCTTTGACCTCTCCACATGTACAATATCTGTTTTATGTCAGTGATTTTTTATGTATATTTTTTATAGTGAAAATAAAGTTGAATTGAGTTGAACTGAATAAATAAAAATAATAACCTTGAGACTGTTCAGAGATATTGAAAATATAAATTTTGTTTTCATTCCTGTAGTACATGAAATCTCATGAAATTTGGCTCCAAAAGTACATGTACATGTATTAAACACAGGAATTAAATATGACTGATTCAACTGCTATATTTCAATCATATCCATGATGCAGCCGTTGTGAATTAGGTATCATTGGAAAGCTTAGATGATGGACTTTCCAAAAAGTACTACCTATTTTGTCAAAGTTTGATTTAAAATATCTTTAAAATATAAAGAATTATGACACAGCAACAACAAATATATTTTCATAACTAATGCTTTTTAAAAAATTAATTTCTAGTTCTGTTGACTATATGAACACTAATGTTATTCATCTCATAATTAATTTGTAGTTTCCTTTTAAATGATATACTGTTTGCTATAGTTTTCTTATAATGTGGTACAATTGGAGTGATGTAAAGATGTGAATGCCTGCATGAAAGAACGGCTACATAATGACCTCAGGCATGAAGAGATTACACACTGCATAATGTCTTTGGCAGATTTGGTTTAAAGTTAAACTTGATCTATCACTTTTGTTTCTCAAACTGAAATAACTGACAAATTAATGAGAAACATTTTACATTTCATTTTCCCACTCCTTACCTTGCTTTTTAATCAATTTTCATCACTTTATCAACATGACTGAAAGATTAACAGAAGATGTGTTTTACTAACTTATTTTCTGGAATGGTGCCATCAACCTCCTCTCCTGATTTCATGGCCTTGCCCACCTCTTGACACAGCCGTATATCATTGAGGACCCAGTTAGCCCTGTACATCTTATCAGTGTTGATCAAACCTGTTGCTGGAATAGAGGTTGGTAAACCACCTGACCTCTCATTACTATTCCACAGATAATCACCAAGCTGAAGAAAAAAAGAACGGGAAAAGAAATATTGTTAAATAACAGACAAACCATGCAAGAAGGCCAAAGGATATCAAAAGCTATGAAGAGAATATACCATTATTTGCAAAAGCTTTTGGCCACCCTTCCAAAATGCAATATCTTACAAGAAAAAAACAAACTGAAACATATTTATTTTGAAAAAAGACGGAAGAAAGACTGGTTATAGGACACATTCTGAGGGGACTGCGAGACGTAATGGAGGGAAAATGAATGGCAAAAGGGGGAGAAGTAGACCAAGAACTGGGATGGTGTCTGAAATGAAAGATGACTTGACTTATGACATGATGAAGAGGAAGGCAGAAGATAAAGAGGGGTGGAGAAGGAAGTGACGATTTTACTCTGGTGTGTGGACCTGCCCCATTGGTAGAACACTCAAAGAAAGAAGATAGAAAAGGGGGAGCCAAACCTTTACAAATAGAAGGAAAAAGCAAAAAGTGCACCAAACTAACATTTATTCAAGATCAGAGAATGAAGAAGTTTGACAATGAAACAACATGCTGCATCAGTCTGGAGATGACAAAGAATAATTTTCTATACTCCTAATTGGGCAATTCCGCATCGGAAAAACAGTCACCTTACTTCACATTTATAGTGAAAACAATCACTCTGGCAGCCTTGAATAGCCAAATCTTTGAATTAAAAAAAGCTGAAACAATTAAGAATTCCACAATCTTAGTCCGTGTTGGTATAATGCATGTTTGATTTTAAAAGACATGTATGAAGTTTAAAATTGGCGCTTTTTTCTGGTAATTCCGTTACCGAGGGGTTATACCACAATATTATGAATGTAAGAATAAAATTGTTGGAATGAAAGAGCTCACATGAAAGAATGAGCATATTTACAGAGTATTAAATGGTAAGAAGGGAGGCAGAGTACAAAGGAGGCACAAAAGGTCTAAAAATGTTGGTAACGGAATGACGCCCTTTCCGTGGAATTGCATAATTCTAAACTGAAATTGATAATAAAGTAAAATTACTACATGCACTACTAGTAACAGATCAATCTAAATGTACAAATGTAAAGCAATTGTCCATGACATTTTCTAAGGAACTCATTCTTTTAGTATGTGTATCATATGAATGATTGCTTCCCAGTCAGTCAGACATCACTGCACTATCTAATCACACAAGTACATGTAGTAGCAGGCGACGCATTATGGGAGGAGGGATTTGGTCCACTCACAATGCAACATGCTTTCATCACTGAGCAGAGGTCAGCTTGAAAGTATTGCAATGATCATCAATCATCAAGTTTATATTAAGGAGTAATATATCTCAGCATGACTAACTTGCTATCAGGTGCTACATAACATCATAAAGCATATGTGTTTCAAGGAAATCATGGTATCTTCAATGAGCAACTCTTTATTCTGACCAATATACAGTACTCTATGTTGATTAGTTTGATAGCTGTTTCAATGAGTGAAAATACATTTCTCTATCTATACATTCTTATCAACTCACACCAGCTATCTGATCATGTAAATTCTGAAGTTGTAGGTTTGCATTGTAAAATGAATTAATCAGTACATGAGGGTACACTAATGATAGTTTTTATGATTATAGTTTTGCTATCAAAGTATAATCCATAATCACAAAATGCCTGTTCAGCTGATGTAAGTTATGATTCATCCAGGTAAACATTCAGGTAACAAATTTGTATTAAATCATTTCATCTTCATTTACGATGTTAATTCTGATGCCTGTTGCAATAAACAGATATTCCCAGCATTTTAAGAGCACAATACTAAAATTAGGAGAGTTTGTGAACTCAAAGTGAATTATGCATTATTTATGTTTGTGTATTTCCACATGCTGATTTGCAATCTTGTACAATTCTTTTAATTTGTAAACAATACAATTTCTTTCTAAACAGGTGTATAATGAATACATCATTTGGCAAGTGATGAATTACTTGTCTGACTTTTCACCACCATGAATGCCAGTCTTTACCCCATAGCTATGTATAAAACATGTGTAAGTAATGTCAGCCTAATGGCCATCTATTCATTATCACCCAATCAACCTTCCTCCTTCTAATCAACTCTCTCTTCTTTCCAATCAGTTCAATCACAGCATTTTGCTCCAAGAAATGGGTTGACTACATGCATAAAACTCTATCACTGTAATATGTGATTTTCCTACTACAGCTAATGTTTTGATTTAAACTAATACAGAAGAGGTGGCTGCATTGGTTTAAAGACCAAACTAGTTTCAATCAATTTATGATTACTTTTAAAACCTTTTATAGTCATAGATGCCAAAACAAATTTCACTGTCATAGTAGACATTTTTTTATGATCAAATAAAGAAAAATATTAATATTTTGTTTGATAAAGAACCCTAAATTTACACAAAATGGTAAGGTTTGTTTAAGTTTGACTGATATCACAAGATGAAAACCGTGCCAATTTCCAAAGGCATCTAAGTGCAAAAATTTTTCCATAAACTGAAAAAAGATTTATAAAAGAACAGTTGAGCAGTCCATGAAAGGAACCCCTTCAGCTATTAAAATGCAAAAACCTAACTATATTAAAATATATTCAATACAATATTTATAGTGAGAGTTAATGGGTTACTAACTCTATGTATGTAGCTCACATCCTTTTGGCTCCCATCATATGATAAGATACAGTGTAAGTATTTCATAGTACAAAACTTAACAAAACTCATGGCTACTGTCTGGCAAGCTTCATTCATACACAGTTTTGGTATTGAATCCTCACTTAACATGTACAAGTAGTTATCTACCAAAGATATGAACACAGTACTAAATCAACTATGAATCCTGCATAACAGACTGTAAACCCAAGATTTCAACAGCCTCCTCCTTCATCAAAATTCTTTTTCTTAAATGGTTTTCTGGCAAACAATGTGAATACATGTTATTATAACGACACATACATGTACCTTGCTGTGTCTGAGCTGATGACTTTTGTACAGATTAAAGTAATCAGCCTAGGTTTAAAAATGATTTTAAAAAATAGGAACATGGATTTTGAAAAATATACATCTCAACAGCAACGCAAAAATATATAACCCCAAGCTCTAACCCCATTAAATGCATGGGGAACCCTGCAGCTCTGTGCAAAAAATTGCAGCTCTTGGTAAAACCTCACTTGTCTGTTTTTAGCCAGCAGACATCCATTAGCCATTTCTCCAATTTTTCTTTCCAACTTCCATTTTAATCCACCCCCCCCCCCTCCCTCCTCACTGTATATCCTGTATAGGTGTATCTGTAGCCCCAAAGCAAACTCATCAAGACATCTGTAATGAGGTGACTCCAATCATTATAGAGATCTCTTCTTAATAAAATTGCATACTGCTCTACTTCTTCCTATCTAATGATGTGAGTGCAGTGACATCCATCAGAATCAGTAATACATTGGTGCTACCTAATGCATAACTTCTCCAGGATGTCGGAAAAGCTGTACTTTTTACTAAAATAGTAGTTTAAAATTGTAATTGAATTGTTTGAGTGGACCATAACCCGATGACTATGGGTTACAGTAGGCAACAGGTTAATTGGATTTATCAGTAAGAACAATGCATCAATGTTTAGTACAGTACACATAATTTAGAACAATATCCTATGAATAGTCATTCTACTAACAATCAATCTCTACAAACCTTGAGTCCTGACATACTTCTATCAAAACATAATGAGTAATGTGCAGATAAACAGGATTCAACAATCACAACACACATCAATATCACATATTGAAAGGAAGAAGTGGTTGCTAGGTTACTCACCTCTGAGACCGCATCAGTGTTAGTCATAGTAGGTAGATTCTCCTCCCAAATGACTTTAAGCTCCTCTAAGAATGCCCCATAGTAAGGCACCACACAGCAACCAGGAATATTAAGTGCTCTATCTACAGCTTCACGATATTCTGTAGAACTGCTCTTGATAGCAGTGTGGAGTGCTGTAAGGCCTTGCATGTCACAATCTTTCATGTTCTCAAACACAGGCTTCAATATCTCAGATCTAGCAGCATTTAGCAAAAGAAAGATAGTATGATGTAAGTACAATTAACCCACAGGATTTGATTTCAGTATAACACACATTTTCCACACACCCCAGCCCAAATATCTCAGACTTAGTATGCAACCGGATAAAACAGATTTACTACTCATCATGAAGGTACAAAGCCTCAGTGCAATACAAGAGAGAAGGCAGGCTAAATTGAAATCAGTTGTACATCCTCATGTTACAATGCATTAAATACATTACATGTATTTCATTAAGATATTGACACTAATCCCAAATTCAAAATCATGTATAATCACAAATAAGGACAAAAAGGAGAGAAAATATTGATATAGAAGGGTAGGATACTACATATTGATAGTAAGAAGAGTAGGAAGCCCGGAAATAAAACAGAGGGATTTAGTATGAGATGCTCCTACCTGATCCCATCTAAGATTTCCATGACAGTGTTGAAGTTACCCAGATTCCAACTTGAATTAGCAACTTGTATGAAGCTCAAGACATTTCTGACTTTGCCTTCCTGATCTTCTACACTTAGAATGGTGTCACGTACCCAGTTACTCACCTACAAAACAAATCAAAACAAAAAGTCATGCCCTTTCTAATCAATTTAGAAGAGCATTAGTGCACAGTTACTCTCAACTAAAACTAACACATGGATAGAAAGATTAAAAAACAAATGAACAGAATATTGATCTACTAGTTACTTTCTTGCTTTCCAAGTCTATTAAATCATTACAGACATGACAAGAAATACATACGAAAACAAAATAACAAAATATTGAAATCAATTTACACCAATCTTTCATCCTCTCATTATATTTTCCATCCCAATCAGTCTAATAATCTTCAATCCCTTGTTATACATGTATTGTCCATTTTACTCTAATCATCTATCTTCTATCAAATCCTCCATCATAACCAGTCTCACTATCTTCTACATTCACTCTCATATTCTCCATCTGAAAACGACCTCACTATCATCTATCTTCTATCATATTCTCCATCTGAAAACGACCTCACTATCATCTATCTTCTATCATATTCTCCATCCTAACCAGTCTCACTATCTTCTACCTTCACTCTCATATTCTCCATCTGAAAAGGGCCTCACTATCATCTATCTTTTATCATATTCTCCATCATAACCAGTCTCACTATCATCTATCTTCTATCATATTCTCCATCCTAACCAGTCTCACTATCATCTATCTTCTATCATATTCTCCATCATAACCAGTCTCACTATCCTTTATCTTCTATCATATCTTCCAACATAACCAGTCTCACTATCCTTTATCTTCTATCATATTCTCATTTCCTTAACATAAAATTATTTTCCAGTCTTTTAGACTTGTTCTAATTCATCATTCTTCCTGTGGCAATGATGAGAAAAATAAAATCAATCAATAAAAACATCCCCAATATCATCTTTATCACAAAAGGCAAGAAGCTCTTGGGGGAAAGAGAGTCATTGTAGCTATAAAATAAAGTCATCTAAATAGTGCATATTATGGGAAAATCACAAACAATCTGTACAGACTGGTTAATGGGGTGTGTGAGGGGGAAAAGTATATCTATAAGCAATATGCAACATGTAACTGGGTGTTGTAGAATGCACCTGTAATCCAGCTAACAGTGGAAGTTATGCTGATTCAGCAGACCCAGGTTCGAGTCTGAGTCACGTCTTTCGGATGGTGATGTTAAAGGTCAGTCCTAGACGTAAGTAATCATACTTGATTGATACACGTCTGTAAAAATCCAATTCAACAACAACAACAACAAACATCCTAACTACATGTATCATGCCTGTAACTCTTCAAAGTCAACAATATGGCTTTTCCTCAATACAAAATATTACAAGTCTACCGAGTAAGTGGTAAAGTATAGGTATGACGGACGTGTAGATAAACTTAACAGAAAAATGTCAATTCGGTACACGGACAATGCTATCAAATTATTGAATTCAGGGTTCATAATTACAAATTAACTCAAATCATTTCTGCATGCATACATTTCATCAATTACAGTCATAATTCATTCATAAATAGACTGATTTTTGGAGGCATATGAACATTCTAAATGAATTTCAGCTTGAAAGTGAAAAAAATATTTGTTTCCAACATCAAACTGCTACTCTGTACCAATTCAGACAGCAAAACTGAAACATACAAGTTTGAACACATGTTAATAGCAGTCGAAATCTCACACAAGGCTCATAGAGATACAAGTCCCATTTCACATGAGGCTAACAAAAATATCTGTTCTATTTCACACAAAAACACATGCAAGGTGCCTCCTCCATTTGGCCTGGGGCAATCCAGGGCTCTTGCCTAAATGTCATGACATTTGAAGCTGAAAACCACTGAAATTCAAGGAAAATCAAGTTGAATATGATAAGTAACTGCTACAGCTGCATGCATGCTTTATACCCTGTACACTTGGATCCTCTTTTACTCAATCTCTCTCTCTCTCTCTCTCTTTCTCTCTCCCTCTCTTTCTCTTTCTCTCTCCCATTCTGTCTCTTTCCTTTTCTCTCTTTTACATGTAGAGTATTATGACGCTGTAAATTACAAACAGCTACGGAAAATTCATTTGCATGGAAGTGTACCACTGAACTTTCCAAGAAAAACAATCTTGTTTCTTCTTTTCCATGTTCAGTTTTATGATTCTATAATTACAAACAGCTACTGAAACATTATTTGCATGGAATTGTAACACTGAACTTTCCAGGTAAAACAATCTTGTTTCTTCGTTTCCATATACAGTATTATGAACCTTTTAATTACAAACAGCTATAGAAAATTTATATGCACGAATTGTACCAATGAAAATAAAACAACCTTGTTTCTTCTAGTGCCTGCCATAAAATGCTGCAAGAAATGCTTCAATCAAATTTGGCCAAAATAATTCATTTTCCCTCTCTTGCTATCCTCTCTTCCTCCATCCCCCCCCCCCCCCCCCACCTCTGGTGTCAGAAGAAAATTCTTAATTTTTTCTTTTTAATGTAAAAATGAAAATACTAATCTTAATTTGAACATGTTGCTCTATTATGAATACTGATTGTCTGCACAGTAATGATTTTCAATCTATTTAGGAAAAAAAACATAGAAAAATTTGAAAAATTAATTTCCCAAACCATACTGTTGTTACTAAAAAAGAGCATAAATTCCATAGATGTATCTTTAATTGTATTGGCAGGTTTTTTCCACACTCGGTGTAGAAAACCACCTCAAAATACTAGACAACAAAATAAAAAAAACCCTTTACATACAGATTGTGAAATGAAAATAGTTGCTGATAACAAAGAACCCTCACTTTTTATGTAAGTTATGAAAATACAAAGAAAATGTGAAAGTCAGTATATTTATCTAAGTATTTCTATTCAGCATTTCTCCAAGGTAGTTTAACATAAGTATGAAGAACATTTTAATCCCTACTTCTCTATAAAGATGTAACAGTTCTACGGGGATGATTCTAGGTATATATCTGTAATATGGATAAGGTTAAGTGATCATATCATATCTGAAGGAATACTTCTTCATGAGTTATTTATGATGGAGACTTCATGGTTTCCATTAAATTTGAACTTATTTTCCTTCACCTCATTTTGTACATCTTCCTACAATACATTATTCCTCTTCTTTTTATGATATTCATATTCTCACTTGTCATCCTCATTTCATAACCTTCATTTTATCCTCATTTCCTTTTGATTCCATTCAAATGCAATTAAACTTTACATTTACTATGATAAAACTTCAAAGCTAGATAAGAAAAGTTGTTGTTAGGTGTCACTATTCTACTGCTAAAATGAATCAACTTTGTATAGCAAGGCTTAATCCCTCCTGAAACACCACTAGATTCTACAAGTACTTTTACTTGTTCACATACAGAATGTGATTTTTAAGTTATATAGTGTCATTTTGAAGCAATATGGAGAAGTTTTTGAATGGTATTCCTTGGTTTGCACCAAATATATGTACCTCTTACCCCTTTGAGCATAATTTGATTCTAGTATAGCACATATTTTCCAAAGACCCAGCCCAAGTTATCTTGGACTATCATAGCACATATTTTCCACAGACCCAGCCCAAGTTATCTTGGACTATCATAGCACATATTTTCCACAGACCCACCACAAGTTATCTTGGACTATCATAGCACATATTTTCCACAGACCCAGCTCAAGTTATCTTGGATTATCATAGCACATATTTTCCACAGACCCAGCCCAAGTTAGCCCAAGTTATCTTGTACTATCGTAACACATATTTTCCACAGACCCAGCCCAAGTTATCTTGGACTATCATAGCACATATTTTCCACAGGCCCAGCCCAAATTATCTTGGACAATCATAGCACATATTTTCCACAGACCCAGCCCAAGTTATCTTGGACTATCATAGCATATATTTTCCACAGACCCAGCTAAAGCTATCTTGAACAATACATTCAATGGGTTAATATGAAGATTGTGGAAATTATAGTAAGTTAATCTTATACTGAATTTCAACCTTTCACTGAATCAAATTCAACTGGGAACTGTTTTTAAAAGTCCCGAGATTAAAAGCAGAATTATCATTTCAGCAATTTTCTTTAAAAATGACAGTTTTCATAATGTTTATGCAGTTCTTAACATCCAAATAATGAAACTATGGTGTTATAGCAGCTGGTTCATGATACTCTTCAAGAGAACTATCTTACTTAAACTTTAAAAGTACAGGGCATGCTATAAAAGGTGTATAAAAGATCTATTACTGGTTTTAATACATGTTCACAAAGTTCATTTGTGACATTTGAATCAACATAATAGTGGACACCTCTTCATACATGTACATCAAACAGGGGTAAAGGTCTTGGCAAAAAACTGAAAACTCACCTCATGAAACCTGATATCCAAGTCTCTTACAGACTTCCTCTGCTGTCCTGAGTTGTCATGTAATGGTACGGTCATATGGCCAATATGGCGAACATAGCTGGCCGGTGGTACCTCATTAAAGAGTTTAAACTCTGTCTGGGTTAAGATGAGGGCTACCTCCTCAGGAAAATTGAGAAGACGTCCGCATCTTGAAAGTTCTTCATGGTATATTGCACTTGAAGCAAGAAGAGACTTGGAGTCTAGGACAGGGGAATCTGAATATGGTACACGATCTGTATGGAAAGAATAGACAATGCTCAGTACAACTGCTGGTGTTAAAGCCAGAGCGAACTGGCACCCTTGTATGGGATTTTGAAATAGTGCCCTCTCAGTCCTAAACTACTGATTTTGTCCCCTTTTTGCTCCCAGCATGCTCTATCCTGATCAATGAGAGCTTTATTTTTTGAGTAACATCTGTTAAAATGTATTTGTATTCATACTAAGGAAATTCACGAGAAGCCACAAAGGATATAATGTTTCTAAGAGTCTCTGGTTGTGAGTAGCCGTAAGTTGGCGCTGTTGTTAATACATCATAAAAAGGGTCAGTTCACTGTTGCTTTAAAGCAACATATCAAAGTGGTTCAGCACATCTCATCCCCTGCTTTCATAGAAGCAATAATTTGTACTTCATAGTCACATCTTTGACCAATCACAGATGTCTCAACTAGATAATTAACCAATCAGCAATTAAAGCTATAAGAGGGGTGAACATAGATGAACATCAGGGGTGCATGTATGTCACTGAGCCTGAGGAAAGGATAACATTAGTGTGCTTTAGCATGACCATGACACACGCAGTGTGTCCAACTTGATAACAAATACAATACACAGTGAGAGTATACACTGCACATAGACCAGTGCCTGAGCATGGGATGTATGCATGGAACATGACAATGGGATGAAATGTAGAATGAACAGGTGGCCTGGATGGAGATGGTATGGAGGGTGAATGGCAGCTGAAAAATGTAATGGACAAGCATGAAATCAACATGATAGAGTTCTCTAACCTACAGTGTCTGCATGTTCAAAATAAGGCTCTACATTATTACTAAAATATTAAGAAATATAGAAGACCCAATGTTCTCTTCCTCCAGGCATTCCTGATGTATAGCACATCTTCCTACAAACTGCTCAATGACTTACCTAAACTTGGTGTAGAAGGTGCTGATGCTGTGACAACTCCATCAGGGATGCTATCTGATACTGGGTTAGAAGATGATGCTTCCTGCATGTTAGCTGATAATGAACCACAGATAGCTCTCAGTTCAGCTAAGGACAGTGGCTGTAGTGTCCAGTGAGGTTTCCCCTACAATCAAACATAGATTATAACAACAATTCAAAATCACCCTTCTTCCTTTGTGAGACTTCTTGTATCTATACTAGATAGATATTGAAGAGCCAGACACATGCATCACCTGACAAGATGAAGTTCACTAATGCCTTTTGGAAACAACCATACAAAATTACAAACACCCAGCTCTGGTTTGGATGACAGCTATCTCAAGCTGAATTGTCTTCAAAGTTACATTTGTGAAGACTGTGTGCAGATCTGACATGCAAAAATATTCAATAGACTGAGCTTCTTGCATATAGTCATGCAGAGGCAAAACATTAAAGGCCAATGAAACAGCTGCCATTTGAATATTTAAAGCACTAAAGAAATGTATTAATTTAAATACCTAATACACAATTACAACACCTGAAATGAAATAGGTAACTTGTCTAGGAGAGAAAGTACTTAAACTGGTTGACTGACTCACCTACTACAGACTAAGTGAAATCTTCACATTTTTTTGTTGTTGTTGTTGTTCACTCTACATCATAGTCTTAGCTTAGGTCATGAATTATTTCATGAGTGAAGGTAAGGAATATCATAAAAATTCAAAAATCGATCGAATTCTTTTTAAAAATGCAATCATTACCAAGTAAAAGTGATAAGTCAGCCAGAAATTTAGAATCTTTCCTTTATCCACAAATGTCAACCATACACAATGGCTGAAGAGCAATGATAAATGGCGGAAATGCCTGTCACCTTATATATCATTAATCCACAGATATAGCATCTCAAGATGTCAGGGTATAAGTGACATTTGTTTAGACATCAAAAGATAGCTGAAGTAGGAGACTTTCACTCAACAAACAGCATTTATTGTGTCACAATGAACCCATTGAATAGGATTTGATTTCAATTTAACATCACACAATTTCTATAGACCCTTGACCATGTCAAGTTAGCTCAATAAATAGAGCGTCCGCCTCATGAACGGGAGGTCGTGGGTTCGATCCCCGGCTGAGTCATACCGAAGACTTACAAAATGGGACCTTCTGCCTTCTAGTCAGGCGCTCGGCATATATGGAAGGGTAATGATAACATATTATGTTATGCAGGGCCTGCTGGAAGATCAGCTGATAGCTGAAGTGGCTATCCTGGGTAAATAAGAGTTATTATTAATTATTACTATTATTTAGTAGTAGTAGTAGTAGTAGTAGTAGTAGTAGTAGTAGTAGTAGTAGTAGTAGTAGTAGTAGTAGTAGTAATTATTATCATTATCTCAGGCTTAGTGTTCAATGGAAACATTCAGTAGAAGTAATAGTCATAAGAATAATCTTTAAAGATGATTCCTTATCTAGAGTGGATTTTACCTACATTTATGGGGGTAGAAAGCCAGCCCTATGAATTTCTCTCTAAAAATGCTGCATTCTCAAGAAAACAGTGTGTAAATCGATCTATACCACTCATACTGTTTATGCAAATTTGCTGAATTATAATTCACATACATTCTTGTTTCAAGAATGTGCAGTTTAAAAGCTAATTTTATCTTCATGTCTCATTTACAAATAACAAACATTCATATTGTTATCCACAATATACACTTCCAAAAGTCAATATGAATACTTTAAATGTGACATTTAAAACTTGAATTGTGTACCAACTCATAAAACTACTAAAAGGTGAAATATATTCCAATATTTCCTGTTATTGACTCAGAGTGTAGTATTGCAATGAAATTCAATATTAAGAAATTCTACAAAGAATAACTTGTCAAACTACCACTGACCATGTCCACCTCATATATGTCACAAAAGAAGAGTTTACATGTCCCTACAGCAAACTGTTTAGAATTGAAGAAAAGAGCTCTTTGCATTTGGTTGTTTATAATAAATCAATATTAACAAAGTTCAAAGTTCAGGTAGGATTTAGATTAATATAAAATCATAGAAAATTGGGTACAAATTCTTATATTGTTTAGTCTTTCAAATGCTTGAACTAATATGAATGGTGATGTTATTTTCTTATAATGTGTATTATGTAGACATACAAGTTAGAAACTAAATATATGCTTGATAGAGCCAGGTAAAGGTTTACAAATTATAAATGACACTACCTATTCTCTGGCTGTATCCATAGTTCTCTGCAGTACACCCATGGTTCCAATACCATGTGTACAGGATTTCAGACAAGGAAGAACCATGTGTGAAATTGCTGCACCATGCATGGCGACAAGGGTAAAAACTATTGGAGTATATATTCCTAATATTACTGATAAATGCCAGATTGTTTTGGGTTTTTTTGGCAATGTATTTGTGCTATTATGCCATTTGTAGACAACTCCTGCTCACCAAGAAGTATTTTTCATCCTTTTGCTGTAACATATACAGCGGCCACACTTAATTTTAGGTGTTATTCATTAACACTTCTGAAACTTCCCCGCTTTATGCAGAGGGGGAACCGTGTGTGGATTATATTCTAGTGAGAACCTGGCTTGTATCATAGAGATATCTTACCTGAAATTCCACCACAAGGAGACTACTAAGAGGTCCACTATGGCAGGCATCAATATGCCAGTTCTTAAGTTGGTCTGTTGGTGTAGACTGAACAACTGCCTTTGTTGCTGTACTCAGTAGAACTATGTGATGACGATTAATGCACAAGATACGATGAGCCTAAAAGAAAAAAAAATGTTATCAGTTCATAATTGAAAAGGGATGTATTTACTTGAAAGCTGTTCACATTATAGGACTTTTACTTACAATGCCAATTTCTCTCTTCTACTATGATACAGAACCCTGTGAAATAAGAGATGTTGTAAACTGCATTTCAACTCTTTTTATGGTTACTACCTAATAGTAACTATCTATTGCATTAAATTCTTTCAAAAGCACTCTCAAGATTTTCAGTAAGAAAGGACCCTGTACTAGAAATCTGTTATGAGATTTCTCCTCAAATTATATCCATATCAATCAACCAGAAAATGTGAGAGAATAATAGGTGGTATGAATCACAGACCCAAATCACACTAAATTGCTGAAACTCTTTGACAAGTTAAGCCTTGTCCTTAACAAATCAACAAAATATACATGAAACCACACCTATACAAGGTATGATAATCACACTCTATAACAAAATACAGGTCAGATATATAATGATCTCAGTGATGCAGACTTAGACCTGTATTCATCTTATTCCTTCATTCATGATATGCAAGCTTATCAAAACAGTGTGAAGGACTGTGCTGGCATATGCTTCACCTCTATCATCAATTGGTATGAATCTGTTCCTGTCATAAACAGGAGATGGAATGTGTAAATACGTCAACCATGAAATACAACAGATTGTGGCCTCGGATACCAGTGTTGTAATCCATAACTCCAATAGGAAAATTTTCTTAAAGTCACATTTGGTTTTTGCGATGACAATGGTAACCAACAACGACCAACAATGTTCCTTATCACATCAGTAATTATTGTACTCACATGGTAAATCAATTCCTATCCTTCATTAAGCAACACAAATCAAGACTTTATTCTTACCTTTAATGACCCTATATAGAAACAGATTGCAGAATTAACTCTTATGTGTCATGGACTCATTTATTATCTTTACCTG
>CM057159.1:30405577-30430577 GCA_029962745.1 Echinometra lucunter | reverse complement strand
GATTCTCAAGAAAGCACAAAAACACATGTGTGGTTTACTGCATGTCCATGAATATCAACTTATCAAGTGCTTTCATATACATGATTATTTGTGATCTTGCAACAAATTATTGCTTGTTCTATAAAGGTACATATTGAAGCTCAATTGAATTGCAGTATCCTAAGGTATATGTACATGTACAGGGCCCATATTCATGAAACTGCACTAAGTCTAGTTGGCAACTAAAGTGGTCCTTAGTTGCTTATTAAGCCTAGTTGTTAACTGAATATTCACAAAACCTTCATTAGTTTACTTGGCTCCTTATATTTCCCATCTCATAAATATACAGGAATATTCCTCACCTACAGGTATGGACTCATGCATTCCTAAGCTTAGTTTGCAACTAATAAGAAGTTATTCAAACCTTACTAAGCTTAGTTGCCAACTATCTTCCTTCCCAAAGTTACAGTTGATGAGGGGACAACTATTATATAAATAGTGCATGGTCTATCATGCACTATACTGGATTATGTGCACGAAGAATACTAAATTTTCCCCGAATGCGGTTTTGTTTTAGTGAGGCAGAAGGCAGAGGTAAAATAGACCTGCACAAGGGATAATTTAGTATTTGGAGTTCATATTGTCCAGTAATGGTGCATCATTAGAACATGCACTACTTATTATAGTAAACAGACCCCCGATGTTAGATCTAATGTACGACATTTTAAAGAGTCTTTAATTCTTTCTCGATTACGTTTGCCTATCTAGCTCGCTCACGTCGCAAGTGTGCAGCTAAAAACAATGGTAACAATGGGTATGCGCAAGGTGCTTTTGATGCGAAGTCCCATTTTGTACGTGCCTAGCCATACAAAAATCAAAGTTATAGTGCACAGTCATGCACTATAACAAAATTTTTGCACGTCACGTGATGCAAATTTAACCAATCACAGCACGTTTTATACATACACTGTTTACTATAACTTACTAGTTTGTAACTAAATCTACTTTGAAACTACAGATTGTAGAGCAATATTAATGGAAATTTTAGTTCAGTTTGTATCCTTATAAGGAAATAACTAAATAAAATTGGCTTTCATCACTCTGAAGGAGCCAGACCTATCTCCTGAAAATGATGTATCAAATACTGGAAGGACTTTGCATATATCACTAACAAACGATATTGATATTTTGTTATGACTGATGAAATCATTTGAAGCAAGTATGACTACACTTTTGTCAAGTTTCAGATTATTCATAATACAACAGGTCGTATCATTATTTGAAATAATACCCTTTTTTGTTAGGAAATACAAATGACATAAGGACTACAGAAGTAAAGGTGTTTTCACACGTAATGAGAATGCTTAATTTGAAACACGATTCTAGTGACGCATCACTGGAATCGCCATTCTAATGACTCATTTTGGCAATCTGAATGGAACGTGATTTAAAATGCCTAATTTGAAATGCACATTTCAAATGACGGTCCGAAGGTGTTTTCCAGTGATGATTCTCTCGAATTATGGAGCGAAATTGGCGTGTCAATAGATTGACCTCCAAATCGTGTTTTGGGAGCGGAGCTTACAGTGACCTTTTAACCACTTCCGCAGAAAGAACAAAGGCTTGATGCCTTCGAGAGCATCATGCACGAGTGATTGATGGGTACCTGGGATAAACCCCACCTCCTCTCCTCACTCTGAATTGCAAAACCACAGAATCTGCGAAGCCTTTCTTGGTCGTGCGTACGGACCATAATTCTAATTGTAATTCTGCATTACAATTACACATTCTGGGTATGTGTGAAAACAGGGCATAACTAGTCCTACTTGATTTTTTTCTTTGAAGCAGCTGCAGCAGTCCACCCAGAAGCTTTGAAATTTATTTCAGAGTATTCACTTTCAACTTCAGTGTATTGTGCTTACATTCTTGGCATGACTTCAGCACCTTGCCTATCCAAAGATACTTATTATTATGCAAAATGACTCCTCTTAGTTGGCAAATACTAAGATTGTTATTAAGGTTTCATGAATAACAATATAGATGCCAACTAGTTGCCAACTTCATAGCAAGCAACTATAAGCATTATTGTTAGGAACCTCAAGTGCTGTAATGACGATGAGAGGTTAGGAATAAGTAGAGCTCTGTCAAGCTTTGCCAAGATCTTCCAAGACAGAAGATATGTCATCGATATTTCTATTGATACCCAACTAAAATAATACAAAGGTGTAGATTTTCTTGGAATAAAAATGGAAATAACAAGCATTATATTTCTTTAGAATGACTTTTTCTGTTGGTGCCAACATCATTTTGCTTGGCATCAAGAATGCATTGTTTTTCATATATTTCTCTGTCAAAAACAAAATTTCTTGCAGGGAATGATTTGTCTTTCTTTGCCTTATTTTTGAAGCCATTTTCAGCAAATCTAACTTCCAAAGATCCAACTTGTGCAATACCAGTTGCATGCATACCCAGATACTATAATCACACATTGTGTATAAAGAAATGCAATGTATGGTATAATAGATCCCCCCCCCCCCCCACCATTCATCCATCCAAAAGAATAGCATTTCAAAGGGATCACCTGAAGTTACTCAGGCAAGCAACTATCTATTGTGCTCTTAGTATGCAGCTACATATATGTACATGTGTAGATAAAATAGTTGCCAACTAACAAGTTTGCAACTAGGGAATTTAGCTGGCAACTAAGGCCTACTTGGCAACTAGCTTAGTAAGGTTTCATGAATATGGCCCCAGATTTTTTCAAGTTTCTCAGTTCCATAAATATTGTTTTTACTTTTCTTCAACCCATCCAACATCCTTTAGCTGCTAGAAATGTTGCCATACAATCTTAATTTTCTTGTTCCACTGCACAAGAGACAACATTCAAAAAGGTTTTCTGTTATATATTCCCTCAATACTCACTAAAATTATTTACATTTAAAAAAATTCTGCTCAAAATTATACCCCGTTTAAGAATTTCTTTCTGGCTTAATTTTGAAAAATATTTATGCTGAATCACATAAAACTTTCTTACTACTAAGGAATCTCTTTGGATAACAGCTGGAAGATTTTTCCAGTGTGGTTGTCAAAGTTCATGAATTTTTTTTTTCTAAAGAAGATCACAGAATGTGCAGTAAGCTAGAAGCTGATTGGTTAAGGACATTGACTTGTGATTTGATGGAATTGCTTACATACAGACATGGATGGGAAAAGACAAACAAGAGTATGAGCATTTTCACACAAGCGCAGAATGCATCATTTAAATTAAGATTACAATTACACTACTAGAATTATGATCAGTACACACGACAGAGCAAGGCTTCACGGATTCTGCGGTTTTGCATTCCAGAGCAGGAGAGGAGGTGTGGCGCTTTTTCCGGAGTACCCATCAATCACTCATGCATGATACTCACGAAGCCATCGAGTGTATTATTTTTCCTGCAGAAGTGGTTGAAAGGTCACTGTAAGCTCCGCCTTCCAAAACACGATTTGGAGGTCAATCAGTAAACACGACTTCTGTCATTCGGGAGAATCGTAACTGGAAAACACCTCCGGACCATCATTTGAATTGCACAATTCAAATTACACTCCATTTTGTACACATGGCCAAACTGCGTAATTAGAATTAAGATTCTAGTGATGCATCACTAGAATCTTAATTCAAATGACGCGCTCTGCGCTCGTGTGAAAACGGTCTATGTAATATCATGATCACTCCCTACTTCACAGAATATTAGAAAGTACATGTAGAGAAGATACTTCTGAAGGTATGAGTATAAAGGAGATCTTCATGTATAACTGGGTATGAAACATGATGAGCAAATATCCATTTCACAGCATACAGTTGTGCTCAGAAGTATTCATACCCCTGGCATTTTGGGGTTATTCCTTGTGTATTTCTTTGCAGATTCCATCTATGCTACAACTAATCACATAGAAAGGTTGCATTTGCAGAAGGCTTTCACAAATACAGCATATGTATTTTGAATTAATTTCTTTCTTATTTCTGCTTCATTTCACAAATTAGCATAAAAAGGGATGTTCAGAAGTATTCATACCCCTGTTTATAACATGACTTAATAATCAATGGCATAACCTTTATTTGCTGGGACAGATTTTAAATGTCTCCTGTAGTTTACTACTAGGTTCCACCATGTTTCCACTGGGATTTTGGCTCCTTTGAAATTCCCTCCAGGTCCTTCAAATTGCTTGGTTTTCTTGTTCTGACCTTCACCTTGAGTTCTCTCTACAGATTTTTGATAGGGTTGAGGTCGGGCTTTGGCTTGGCCACTCCAAAACATTGGCTGTTTTGTCCTCAAACCATTTCTTGACTTTTTAGGCAAAAAGGATGGAGCTCTTCAGACATGGATATGTTGCTTACGTTCGATGAAAGAAAGAAAGGTGAAGCTTTAAAACCAAAGAAATTGGTGCCAATTGTCAATCATTAAAGAGGAGCACAAACTTTTTGGGCGGTATGTTTGGGCCCGGTGTTTGGGGTCGTTATATTGTTTGAACATCCAATGTGGCCCAAGACCATGTTTCACAGCAGACTGTTGGATGTTCTCCTGGAGGATCTTGATGTACTGTTCCTTCCTCATGATGCCGTTCACCTTAAGAAGGTTCCGGTCCCACTTGCTGAGAAACATTATGCTCCCTGCTCCTCTGTGCTTGACAGTTGGCACCATGTCCTTTGGTTTGAAAGCTTCATCCTTCTTTCACCAAATGTAAGCAATATTTCAGTGTCCAAAGAGCTCCATCTTCATCTCATCTGATCATAGAAACAACACCCAAAATGCCTCTTATTCATCCAGGTGACCTTTGGCAAGGTTCAGAATCAATCTTGTGTGATTGGGTGACAGGAATGGAGTCTTCTGTGGTCAGTGTCCAATGAGTCCTGCCCTGTCCAATATCCTCTGGAGAGTTCGTCTTGAGATACTGGTTCCTGCAACATCTTCTTGGTGATGATGCGTGGTTTGATGGTGATGGCCCGTACCAATTTTCTCACATGACTGGCTGAGGCCTTGGGCCTTCTTCCAGGTCTTTTCAGGTTTCTTTCTGTATGGAACGACTTGAACTTCTTAATGATGCTTTGGACTGTGGCTGCATGGATGTGAAAACATTTGGATATTGCTTTGTAGCCCAAACCATCCTTGCGTACATCAGCAATCATGATCTTAAGTCCTCACGCAGTTCTTCCGGCTTGACCATTGGTGGAGATTCTAGCACTGACTTTCGCCAAACGTATGAACTGAAAAAGATTTCACCGATGCCCTCATTTCATGGGGCCAAGAAGTTTAATGGAAAGCAACATGGCTTGAAAATTGTTGCATAACATTGCAGGGACCATGTGGACACTCCTTGGGAATGGCAAAATACTTGAACTGTGAAAAAACAGTTTCCTTTCTACTTTAGAAGGACAAGCGTATGAATACTTTTGAACAGGGGCAAAAATAGAAATATTATAACAAATGACGTAATTCTCATCAGTCCCAAACAAATGTGCTCTGGATTATTGTATAACAACTATGTCTCCCTGAGTGTAGGTGTATTCCAACATCCGAGCTTAATGGTAGAAAGAATAGAAAAAAAGTAGAATTTTGCAAGGGGTATGAATACTTTTGAGCACAACTGTACAAGACATGCAACTAGAGATATCAATGAAGAGAACAAGATTGGCAGACAGGAGACAAGAGGGAGGAAGGAGAGGCATTCAAAAAGATCTTCTGTTATATTTCCTCACTACTCAATAAAAATCATTCGCAGAAAAATTTAATTCTGCTAAAAATTGTCAATTAAATGAACTGTTTTAAGAATTTTTCTGGAGCTAGAGAAAGATATCAAGACAGGGAGGGTGGGAGGGACAGGAGGGAGGGAGGGAGAGACAGATGCATGGAGCAAGAGAGGGACGGAGGGAGAGGAAGGAAAATTAGCAGAGAAGAGAAATGAGGGGTAGGGGGAGACAGACAGATCAAGAGAGAGGGGAGGGAAGGAAGACAGAGAGGGAAGAGAAAAGAGGGAGAAACACAGCACTGAAAAGAGAGGGGCAGGGGAAGGAAGACAGGGAGAAGGGGAGGGGGGGAAAAAGAAACAGGGACAGAAAAAAAAAGCAGAGGGAGAAAATATTACTTGGTGTGGGGAACCAAAAAAAAAATACTCCACAAAAACAATGTCCCTGCGGAAGTTGAACTACTACTTACATTTTAATAATGTAATCAAAATAGTAGCAAACGTTTCTTCCATTTGGAACCACCTACATACTAAAACTAGACTCACTGCAATTGAGGGTTCTCCAATCAAGATGAAAAACATTGAGAACTGTTTACATTCCTAATATCATGGTATGTCAATTACACGAACTTCAGATATCAAATATAAAGATAAGGAGGACAAGGTTAATTTCCAAATCCAGAAGGCCCGTTTACACAGGAGGAAAACATTTTTTCCAGAAACATAAAATCATTTACAATAAATGTATGAGAGATGGAGTACATATTCCACTGAGTTTTTCTTTTAGGACATGCAGCAATGCTAATTTCTATTATGGAATGAACATTTTGCTTTGATGGGTCAAGAAAAAAGGGGTAAGCTTTACATCTGAAAGATATTTATGTCATTATGATTGAGCTGTCAAATAAAAGGTCACAGAGGGATACATGCATTATGGATTCTCCTTTCCATAGAGATACAGGCTGATAGTATAAAGAGTCTTAAGAATGTTATTCAGTCTATCTTGGAGAATGAATTCCAACTTCTCTCATTCTCTGTGCTTTTAAACCATAATGTGAGGTGCTTACAAACCTCCAACTAAATCAAATGAAATGGAGAATGAACTAGTTTCTTCCACCTTCTCTCATTCTCTGTGCTTTTAAACCATAATGTGAGGTGCTTACAAACCTCCAACTAAATAAAATGAAATTGAATACAAATCTAGGGGATACAAAGTTACTGGATACAAAGCTACACCAAACTGTAACTTCTCAAAATCAAGCAAGAATAGTCTGAAAATCAGGAATATAGCTGAAATATGTGAATTTATACATACTTGTTTAACCTGAGGAGGGTCTCAACTCTGAAAGAAAATAAGCCCTTCTATTACAATTCTCTTTGGGTTGATAGGTCAACATCAAACAAACAAATCTAGTGGAAAGGTGAAAACCATTCTCAGACACTGAGCTCTCAAAGAAAAAGTTTGTGAAAGTTAATCCCTAAAAAAGTCCTTTTCACACTTAAAAATAATCAGCAGAGAATCTAGATTTCTTTCAAGTTGTTTATATCAGGGTGTGGACATGTGAACTTGACCATAGTATGTTTTGTCAATGAAAACTTCACATGAAATGGGGCATGACAGATCTGCGGTTTAACATGACATCATGTATTAGCTTTCAAGGAAGACATGTCGCACTTTTGGAGATAATGCAGAAAATAGGAAATTTTGTGTACAAAACGAGTTGCCCTTCTAAACCTGCCATTTTGAAGCAACATTTTCAATTTGAGGATTGCCACAGAAAGTAAACTGAGACTTTTCAAACTTTCATAACTTTCTCATTTCATAACCATTTTTTATAGAACTTTTTGAAATTGCTTCTCTACATCCTCTCTTTTCATTAAATTGATTTTTCCCCAGGGTCTATTCTCCTTTAATAGGTTAGTTTTAAGATTAGTTCTATTACTCCAGTTAGACAGGAGTAACGGAACCAAGTGATGCAGTATTGGGCCAAGAACATATGACATCATTAGAATGTACTGTACAGAGCGTCCCCAAAAATATTTTTATGACATTTTCATACCTGTGGAAAGCCCAGGATCTCTTCTATCAAATCCCATCCAAACATCTCAAAATATTTTATGCTGAGTGAGTAGACATATAACTTTTCTGAAAGGGTGCAAAATTTAAGCATGACAAGAATTGGTATTTGTTCTGGTTGGTATCATGGGGGCTGAGAGTAGTGTAAACTCTGAAGGTTTAGAATTTTCATATTTTCATGGCTTTACAACAAATTATAAATTAACATCCTCGGTTGAATATTAGCATGCAGTTATGCTTATGTGTAAGTATCATAAAGATTCCTCTTTACTTCAATGATAAAATAGAATGAATCGTGGTTTTGTCATGCTTTTCTTCCCCATGCCAAATGTAACAAAGAAATGAAACAGATGTAACATAAACACAACAATGGATATCCAGTCATAAAGTTTGAGAAAGCCCTCGAAATATTACAATTTCTAAGCCTCCACAGTTAACACTACTGTCAGTTTCACTGATAGCAGCCAGCACATGTACATGTATACCCATTCTTGTCAAGTATGAATTTTGCACTTTTTCAAAAAAGTTACTATTGCTTGCTCAAGCGTAATTTTTTAAAAGATTTTTTGGTGGAATTTGATAGAAGAGTCTATGGGCTATCCATCAGTACAAAAATTTCCTTGAAATATTTTCAAATGCTCAGATGGAGAAAATGTTACCAACTGTAAACTTTTGTAGTCATCAAACACTAGAGATTAAATTGGTATGAGGTCGTAATTATGAGGGCTTTATGAGATAAGTCTATCTACTCCCACAGAGTAAATACTGAAATCATGATGGTCAGTGTACTCAGTGATAAGTGTAACTAAGAAAGGTTAATTGTGGTCGTCATGTGTCCAGATTGATAATGATTTATGATAACATTTTTTTTCTTTCCTCTTGCTGCATGGGCACAATGTATGGTTTTTTTCTTACAAGCATTATGGTAATCATACTTTTCTGGTATTTTGTCTACAATATGCCTGATCTCAAAATAAGTTTACTTCAAAGTCCACCACAGTTAATACTAAAATCCAATATTGCCACAGAAGACATGAAGATATACTGCTAGAAAAAATACTCTGATAAGAGCCATTGTGAGTTTCAAATTTTAGATCTATATTTTAGATCATCTTCAGGAACTGAAGCATTGAGTGAGATGAACTGTTAATATATAGTAGGAAAGTTTGAGAACAAATGAACTAGATCAATTACATTACCAACAAAAGTAATGAGATTACATGGGAAGTAATTGAAAAGGGGTACCAAACAAATATAATAGGATAAACAAATGTAAGAATTTGATTATTCTGTTTGTAAACAATATAGCTATCAACATTCTTAGTGTCAACATGTGTTAATCCACATTCCATGTGCTTAGTATACTTCCTAATTACTCTCCTTTGTATTCTTTTCCCTTTCTGTTTGTAATTGATCTGACTTAGTTCATTTGTTGTCAAATATTTTCACACAATGACATTCCCAATCAACATTCTTATTGTAAACATTTGTTTATCGTATTATATTTGTTTGGTACCCCTTTTCAATTACTTCCCATGTAATCTCATTCCTTTTGTTGGTAATGTAATTGATCTAGTTCATTTGTTCTCAAACTTTCCTACTATATATAAACATTTCATCTCACTCAATGCTTCAGTTCCTGAAGATGATCTAAAATAAATATCAAAAATTTGAAACTCACAATGGCTCTTATCGGAGTACTTTTTCTAGCAGTTAAAACTAAACCTGTTCAACACTAAACCAAAGCTATAGAGTCTATATATAATACAAATTGCATGGTATACTGAAATCCAGTCTTATTCAATATCCTGTGATATTTTTGTTTTATCAATTTTAATGTAAATTTACCAATTAATGGCAATGTGTTTTGCTTTGTAATAGCAATAATGATAAACTTTAAAAGTGTTCTTCAACACTACATTCAATACTATCAAAATAGGCCTAGCCTACAGCAACTATCTGTCATCTCTACAAATGTTTCAATGTAGTCTACCATGAGGTGTAAATAAAACTTGTCAGTGCTTGATCTACATGATATGGAGATATTGCAATCTATCTCTCCTACCATGAGATCATAATATCTCTCACTGATAACACATGAAACAAGCCACTCTACTGCCAACATTGTCAGTGTAATGTTTTCAACATCTTCAGCAAGGAATCATTCTCATTCACTAGATCATTACCAGTGTGCATCATGAGAGAAAGTGAGTATAGAATAGATGCCACTCACATCTGAAGACATACTAACAAGTACATGAACAAGAATGCTCAATCAACCAAAACATAACTAAGCAGAAGAAACCTCTCCACTAGTACCCCTGTCCATGATACATCCATGCTATGTAAAAATCCTCTTACCTACAACTCCTCACCTTCACATCATCAGTAGGTTACAGATGTAAAGTACAAAGTCTGTCTACATCTCAACTCTCACATCTGTTCCCATTCCACATTTTTTTCCTTCTCCTATCAAAACATGAGCTGCTATGCTGTCAAACAATGCCAGAATGACTGCTGGTCGATCTTTCTTCGTCCTGTCCCAAGTTACCAATCAACCGTGGTGGTATCCCGGTCACCATCTAGTCTACAAACTTAGCTGTAGTATGCATCAATCATCAATGTACAGTAAGATACAAGATTCTTAATTTTTATTTTCAAAGTTGCAAGCACTATTATGCTCATGTTGCTAAAATATGATAACTTTTTATTTTTCTATTTATATGGAAATATGATAACTTAATATCACTGGTCCTCAGTTACACTGGTGGTTATTAGCCTACATGTAATTCAAACCTTAAAACTAATGTCTGGCAAGAAAAGCTTAAGCTTATGAAATATGGAGGAAAATACTGATCATATTCATAACAAGAAGTAAATTTAAAGGAACATTATCATCCAGCTTCCAGAAATGATTGCATGAACTTTATACCTGAAACCTTTGAAAGGACATAATTAATGTAAAACCATCTTCAATCTATCCTTTAAAGGTATACAGACTGTTCAAAGCCAGTATTTCAGAGGCAATATATTGCTTTAGTTTGGTCTGGTTCCAGCTTTTGAAGAAATGACATCATAGAGATTGCCTTACAAAGTGAGACTTGTTACATCTAGGCTCACTAAATCTTATCATTGGATTTAAAACTGTTATCAGATGATATGTCTCTGTCTTTACATTTCAAAGTCATTTTGATGCTAAATTTCTGAAAAATCATGCTCCTACTATACATGGAAGCATCGTGAAATTCATGTGATATCATGTTGCATCAAAGCAACTTCTTTAAAAATAGTTAAAGCCTACTACTGTTTGTCTGTCTAAAGACTAACAACCCTGGGAGTTGTAAGAACTTTGAACCTGACTTACCCCCCCCCCCCCCTCTCTCTCTCTCTCTCTCTCTCTCTCTCAGATACACACACACAAATGCACACACATTTTATCTCAAAGTAAGAGCATGACTGCATTATGGTATGATTTGACTGGATTTAGGTATTCCCTGATGATGACACTTAGTTTGCTAAATCCCTATGGATCTCTCAGTATCTATATTCTATGTTTACTTACTTCTACTGTTTCTCCTACCAGACCACACTCATACAATCCAAGATGAAGCCATTGTACTTTCTGGAACAGCAGAGAGGTGATCAAAGTGCTCTCTACCTAGTACCAACCCAAATACTATTCACATCGTTGAGATTTAAAAAACATATGTATGATTCATTCCAATACCTACAAAATGAAACAATGTTCACCCCAAATATTTAAGATAATTATTTTCTAATAGAATAACAAATAGTTCTATCCACAGTTAACAGAGCATCTGCTTGTACAAATGGCCAGGATAAAGCACAAAAATGTAATATCCCCTGCCCTAATATAGCTGATACTACATTGCAAAAGAGAGGAGAGAGAACTAGCATCTATCATCAAGCAATCATAAGTCAGTATTTACAGGACCCCATATGGGGATAAGCATTGAGTTAAAGGTTAATTGTTGTATGGCTGAATTATAGTGATCTTGAACCTGTATTTGAAAGACCTAGATGTTTTCAAGACACTGTAAATTGCAATTCCTCCATAATAGGCTACGTTTTGTGCTAAACTTGTGTGGATATCTTGAATTAATTACTTTCCATTTGTATTATTTGTGGTAATTACAAAAAGGATGATATGCAGATGTCTGTTCAGTGAAACGATACCTCAACATCAGTATGAGTCTGTTTTAAAGCAATTCAAAAGCAAAGCTTCTTTGGGGGCCAAATTAAATATAGGGTAGCAAGTACAGAGCTAGGATTTAAAAGCATCACAATTACATGATGGGTTGAATGCTTTAGAAGAACACATCAAACTGAATGAATAATCACTTGTGGATAGTAAGGGCACCTAAATGAATAGCTTTCAGAAACATGCAGCAGATAGGAAAAAAAACAATTACTGTATTAAAAGCGATACTTTTCTATTTCCTCATTAACACACGGTTTTCAAATAATGAAGAATTATTTACACTGTACAAATGTAAGGTCATTAAGATTTTTGTAATTATTATCATCATTATCATTATTTTTATTATTGTCACCATTATTCTAATTTATGTTATTCATTTTTACTAGTATTATTATTGTTATTATTATCATCATTATTATCATTATTATCATCATCATCATTATCATTATTATCAACATCATCATTATTATTATTATTATTACTATCATTATTATTATCATTATTATTAGTATCATTATTATTATTATTATCATTATTATTATTGTTGTTGTTGTTATTACCATTATCATTATTTATTATTATTGTTGTTATTACTATTATCATCATTATCCATACTGTCATTATTATTATTATCATTTTTTATTCAGCATATTAACATACAAATAAAAATCAATGAAAGAGTATACCCAAGGAAAATATGAACAGAGGATCTATTCCTCCATCTTCATGAGTGTAAAGTCTTCCTATTATTCAGTCCTTCCTGTCTTGTAATCCTTCCCTGACATAAAATAGTGAGAGCCATATATCTTTGGTTTACGGTCCCTTGCACTAGTTCAACCTACTGAGAGCATCATGTCAAACAGATTCCACATATAAACAAACGACATTCCTGATACACCATCAACAGATACTACCTTCACAACAAATCAATCAAACAAGAAATTTATAGGCCAGGAAAAGGGGTCAATAGGGTATCATGCTATATCCCCTCTTCAATTTCTATCATTCTCTTTCTATCTTTCCCAACCTTGTTACCTGTCTCTCTCTTTCTCTCTCTCTCTCTTCTCTCCTGTGAAGCAGAAGTAAAATGTTCTAAGAAACTGACCACAACTATCACATCACATTTCAGCTGTCATGAATGATGTTTTGCCAAAGTTCTTTTTTTAATGCTTTTATTAAGAATAACGTTTATTACAGTAAAACATCATGACATATTTACAATGATAATGTTAACAGCTCAATGAAGCACATGAACAAAAAAGAACAAAAAACGTAAAGACAAATGAGGACAACACAACACTGACAGTACAATAATGTTTTGCCAAAGTTGAGATCATGTGCCAGAAATAGTCACAAAACAGTCACTAATACATGTACTAAAACATGAATACTTGTTAACTTGCAATTTCTTGCATCAAAGACATGACTGACATTTAGCTACATATACTGAATAATCATCATATTGTTTGAAATAAATCTAATAAAAGAAAACAACTAATGAATTGATAAGAGGAATATGACAGTGAATCACTGTGCCAAATCATATACAAAACAAACAACTCAACTTTTCTTGGAGGTACTATGACAGAACTTAATGAGCATGTTTCAATAAAATCCAGAAATTGTTGTGTTCTCAAGGCCCAACAAAATCTTTACAAACAGTCTTTTGTTATAAAAAGAGAAAGAATATCCTACCTTCTTCTTGAGTCTGTGTCCATATAACTCCTTGACGTGAAAGACCTTGCTGTTAAAGGATGGTATCCTCTTACACAGATCCACGTAGAGTTGTTTAGCATGGTGGATCTTTCCTGCAGTAGATTCCTTCAAGTCTCCCATCACTGTTGCATATGTTGTATGAAACTTCTTCACTGCTTTCTGTACAACCTTAGATCCTGAGCATCCATACGGTAAGCAGAGCTTGATTGTATCCACAGATATCTTCTCTAAGAGGCTTTTCTCTGTGATGTCACTTCCAACATCAGCACATGAAGCCTTTCTACCTGATTGAGATGATGGGTGACCAAGGGGTGAGGAATCCTGCTTGGAGCTCTGACGTGACAGACGTCGTTGAGCTGAAGCAAAGAACCCAACACTAGGTCCTGGTCCACCACTGTCCAGAATACTGGTCTCCCTAGTTGCTATGTGGTCCACACCATAGCAGTGCCATTCATGTTCAGAGTCTACCAAGGTACGGTTACTGGAGCTGGAGCTAGAGAGCTTCTGAGTACTAGTAGCAGTAGCATTGGTCTGAAGGAAAGTATGACTAGCAGGACTGGATGGCGTAGACTGGGTCTTTTTCTGATGTAAAGTTGTCAGGTTGTTAATGATGATCTGTATGGATGCTAACTTAGCAGCATCTTCTTGACTGCACGGTAAACTCCCATCCAGGACAGATTTCTGCAACTAGTAACACAATGGAATAAAGCATCACAGTTGGATATCACAAGGTACAATAAAAAAAAAATGTGTGTTAAGATGTATGTACAGTATATCCTGTTCAAAGAATATTTAACAGGAATTACTGAGTCAATTAAGGCCTACACGCTAGAATGCTCCTTTTCAAACAAGATTATTTGTATTTCTGCACACAAGAGAACACACGAGGACAACGTTATACAAAAGTTGGCCTACATGTTAGACACAATATTTTTGAAATATTTCACAAATATCAGATTGATGTACTAGTGCCATGACAGTTTTGCACTGATATAAGCCAAGAGCTTGATTAAATAGAAGTACAGAAATAACAGAAAATGCTATGGAACTTACAACTCATAATGAATGTGATTCCCAATGTTAATAATCCAAAGACACATGTACACAAGATCAACAGACAACATTCAGCATCATATCTTAGAATAACTATTAGGCTGATATCAAACACAGCAGTCTGGTGAACCCATAGGACAAACATCTCTAAGAAGTTTTGTTTGCCTAAATTCTAGGTTTTTGGCAGAATATTTACTAACCACATATGCATCCATGGGAGTAACCACAAAAAATTCCTGACTCACTGCATGAGTTTACAAACTGAATTGGTCACACTTACCTTCATCCTCCCCCCCCCCCCCTTTCTGCCTCTCTCTCTCTCACGTATCATCTTTTTTTTCTGTCTCCATCATTCCAGCCCCCCCCCCCCCTCTCTCTCTCTCTCTTTCTCTTTCTCCATACAGGCTCACAGCAGGGAAGTCTTTTAACCTGATTGGTAGTATGGGTAGCTTTGTCTCAGCGGCAGTTGGCTGTAATGAGGGGTTGACTGTCCATTAAAAGCAATTGGCTCATTGATGTACATGTAGGGTCTTATTTCAAGGGAAACTTTGTAGTATAGGATTTGGGGATTATCCACAGAATTCTTTAATTAGCAATAAATGCAAAATGTGATCCTTGAAATAACAAGGATTTTTTTACTTTTTGTTACACTTATCAAAATAAAACAAGAAATAATGAAAAGGAGTAGCCATAATTTCAGATGACAAAATATATTACCTTTTATGTATCTGAATGAAAAACATAGGATTCTGAGTGAGAAGTTCCATTTAAAGACATTGGTTAACACTGTTATGATTTTTTAAAAATCTCATTTTGTTACTTGAAAATGAGATAAACATAACGGTTATAGTGTAAAAATATCAGTCTGAAAGTTTCAAAGTATGATATCCACAGGAAGTATTTTTAAATATCAGAAATGTGAACCAATGTTTGAAAAATATACGAGGGTTGGTTGCACAGACTAGACATAAGGAGTGCGCATGCGCGCAAGGCTCACCGGACCGTACTGTGTGTATTGGTGTATCACGAGGTGGTAGGCAGATGGCAGTAGGTAAATAATGGTATTTTTTAATTGAAACAGTGGCGTAGCTAGGATTTCATTTTAGGGGGGCAGTAGTGAGCACGCGAAGCGTGTGAATCACTTACTGAGCGTGCGAAACGTGCTCCCTAGGGGGGGTGCAGGGGGGTAAGCTTCGACGTTTCTTTTCACTGTTCCTTGTTTACTCCCGCTCTTCTTACATTCTCTTACCTTTTACTTTTCTCGCTCACGCTTTTTTTCTTCCTTTTTTCTTTCTTTTTTTGGGGGGCGACTGCCCCCATCGCCCCCCCCCCCCTTGGCTACGTGCCTGAATTGGAAACGTGTTTGGTACTGCAAAATTGGAAAATAGCATTGAACACGGACATACGGAAGCTTTTCAACATGCACTCGTCAGAGTAAAATCCCATGAATGAACAGAACGCCACATCGAAACAATATATAATAGAAGTGAAGGAACAATATACGCATAAATGACAAGCTGTGATAGGCTGTCAAAATTAGTCTTGTCGCCAAATAATACTAAAATAATGCAAGCTTGTACGCCCTACGTTCCGAGTTTCACATCGGCACTTGAACTCGTAAATAACATTGCTACAATTTACGAGTCCAAGTGCCAATGCAATGCTCGGTACATAGGGCTTACAACCCAACGGTTGGCAGATCGCATGAGCCAACATGTGCCCGCCTCAACCCGGAATCGAAAGACAAGCGCGTTCTCAACCTTGAGCAACCATGACTGGAGAAAAATACATGATTAAGAACAAGAAGCTTGATTGCTAGAAATTATATCACTCTGACGACATGCACCTCAAGCAATTAAGTAAAACAGATTATTCATCCATGCACTGTGATAACAACTGTAGAACAGTTTTTTGTCTGTAGATAGCAGTATGCCAGTGGTTATGTTTGTTTAACAATTATGTGTAATTTCCTTCAGTTTGTTGATTTGTTAGCACTTAGCTGTCAGCTTGAGGGTAGTATAGAAACAAACAATCTCCCATGAAGTACTGACTGGTAAGATTTGTAACTCAGTTGGGGACCGATATCATCTCTTTCTACAGGTTTCTGCACTAGGTTTATGTAATCTTGTAAACAACTACAAATACTTGTAAACAAGTATATTTAATTCATATCAAATATGAAATATCAAAATTTAAATATAATCAAATAACATTTACCTTTTGGTAGAGGCAGTGAAGATCTTCAGAAGACAAGAGAACAGTTGATCTGTCCACTAGTGAGATTTGACCAACCCCTTGGACACTGTTTAATGATGTCAGACTAGAAGTGCTTGATCCAGTTAATGAGCGATTCCCTGTCACTTTATGGATGAAGTTTGCTGACCCCATGTTCTTATAGGAGCCAGGAAAAGACTGAAGAGAAAGCTTATCAGCTGAGGATGTCTCTCCAACAGGAGATCCCATGATGAGTGGTGGAGCACTCTGGATACTAGCTCGGACAGCAGGGGAGGAGAATGTACGAGAGATGTGAGCATGATGATGATGATGGTGGTTACGGAAACGACCTCCCAGACTACGAAGAGACAGAGTGTCCTCTTGTTGGTAGAGAAGTGAAAGCTGATCAGCAAGAGGATGTCCTGAGAGTCCTAATAGACGGAGGCGTTGTAAGAGCTTGGTAGCCTCAGATCGCATCAGTTTGTCCTGAAGAAAGTCTTCTGGAATGTGCTCTACCCATCGGCGGATCATCTGAAGAACCTAATCCCACAGAAACATAAATATCACATCATATCATCTAATTAAAACAAATAACTGAACTATCCATGAATGTATTGACTATTGAATTCTCTAGTTCCCATAGGCTTAATAAAGTATCTATCATATAGACAGTAGGTGATCACAAACCAGACTATATCTCGCCTGTTTGTTTCTATAAATATGAACTAAAAAGAGTTATTAAAAATATATTCTGATAAAGTTTTTTTTGTTTGCTTTTTATGTGGTGTTTTTTTAATGATGTCATCTGAAAAGCCTGTCACTCAGGACGCATTATATTTCTGTAACAGTGTAAAGGGCTAAGAGACATTGCAGATGTATCAGGCACTACAAAAATCAAGAATATTATTATCATTATATTATCTGAACCCCTATTCATACAAAATGTCATCTGAAAACTACGGAAGCTTTAAAGTGCCATTCTACTGGATGAGACGGCAAGATATTTTATCTTGTCAAGTCGACTTAATAGCCTGATCATGTCGACTTATCAACTTTGTAAGTCAACATGGCGACAAAAATTATCTTGCCAAGTAAACTTCTAAAAAGTTACATGTTGTCATGGCTACATAAGGTATCTTGCCTTATCATGACATGATAAGGCTATTAAGTCAACTTGACAAGATAAAATATCTCACCATCTTGTCAAGTAGAATGGCACTTTATAGCTTCCATAGAAAACACATAGTCTCAATGAAAATGGAGCCTTTCCTATGATTTGAAATGTCACTAATTGTTTATATATTGTGGTGAATGATATTGTTCTATAATGGTTTAGATGAACAATCTTAATTGATAGTATATCCCAAGATATTACAAAGCAAGTACACACCGTATTGACATCTCTTACATACATAGCCAACATTAATTTGCACACTAGCTATCTCCCATTCAGTCTAACATATGACAGGTGGAAGCATTTGATTACGCATTTCTGCAACAGATATTACCAGTAAACAGGTAAAAAAGTAGCTTCATATAAAACAATTACTACCGATAGAAGGCAACAGGTGTGACCTAAAAGGTTTCATTACATATCAGAGATATTGACAGGATAATCTGATCTCTTATAAGTGGCAATGGTATCTCCACAATTATAAAAAATATAAGGTGACACAATATATCTTTCTCCTTGCATCACAACATCACCATTTACCATTTGTGTGTGTGTGAGGGTGTGTGGGTTTTTTTTTTTCATAAGTGTTTTCAATCCATGTTGGTACACTTTATTTTTATAGATAATTATATTGTGGAATGGCTTTACTGTAAATCAGTTAAAGAAGAATTTATGTTATAATGACAGTATGAATCAATACATTCAATACAGTTCATCAACAACAACGAAAATCATCAATTCGATAATGGACACGTCCATTCAACAAAGGTTTTTACAGGCTCATGAAACACTTTACATTGGGAATGTAAATATATAAGTCATTTTATCATACTAATATTTTGTTTTTCCATGATATACCAACATCAAGAAGAAGAATACCTTTTCTTGAAGGATGCGCTTGGAGTTATTTGTGCTTCCCCCACTGCTAGTGTTCATTGCAAACAAACCTCTTCTTTTTCCACCACTAGTAGCAAGTAGAATATGCTGCAACACCCTAGTAACAGAAGAACATAAAACTGATATACACACTATGAAAAGAAAAAAAATTTATAAACTGCAATGTCTCATACAGCTGATTCTATAACTTCTAAAATTTCTTTACTTTCATTGCAACAAATCAGAAATGTAGGTTCCTCTTTTTTCTGATCTTGTCAAAGGTATGATATTGACTATATTGGATGTCAATGTGGACCTGTTCACTTTCCATTTAATATAGAGTTCATTTCATCTCAAATATTACTGACAGATGAAGATTACATAGATTATTCTTTCTATAGATATTCAGCCCCCTCCCCCCCCCCCCCATCAACACTCTCTCACTCTTTCTCTCTCTTGCTTGGTTTTTGTTGTTTGTTCTTTCCTGTCAATCTCTCTCTCTCTCTCTCTCTCTCTCTCTCTCTCTCTCTCTCTCTCTCCTCTCTCTCTCTCTCTCTCTCTCTCTCTCTCTCTCTCTCTCTCTCTCTCTCTTTCTCTAGACCCCTAACATGACTGTAAGGTAAAGCCTGGATCACCATGGTTACAAGAGAATGTAGGTGTTGGCAAGTTGACCTGCATCTCCAGGTAAAGCTCATGAATATTCAGCCTGGACACTAACTTGAAATTGCAGCTAGCAGACTTTACAAGATTGACCTTTTAAAATAATTATTCATTAAATATCCAGTACATATCTTGCTAATAGTAGCTCTGTAGCACAATAAACACTAATCATTCAGATTAGACAGTGAAGGATGGGATTAGTCTAAAACAAATGTCATCCAATAAAATCAATTTTAAAAGATGTTCACTTTTACTGAAGCAACTTGTTGTGGTTCTTTCTAGTAAGACTTTATCATCTTGACTTTTTATGTTTTAATATCTGGATTATTCCACTTTATTTCTTGATTGATTGATTTTATTGATCGATTGATTTTATTTGCCAAGCCTCCAAAACACAATAATGGATATATAAATCGAAGAATAACAGATCAGTAAGCTTGACCAGGATAACCCACGAAAGCTCGAAAGCTTATTTCCAGTGGGGTCCTCGACATAATATATATATATAATATATTATAATATATATATTATAATATATATATATATATAATATATTATATGAACAAAATAATTAATAAGTTAAAATTGTATCATTTACACGCAGAATAATAATCAGGAATAATAATTATATAATGATAGTAATGATAAGTTATACAAGAAGAATATGAAGAAGAAAAGGGAAAGGAAGAAGAAAAGGGAAAGGAAGAAGAAGAAGAAGAAGAAGAAGAAGAAGAAGAAGTAGAATAAGGGAAAAAAAGGGGGAAAACGGAGGGGGAAATAGCAATAAATATGTTGAATCTTACAAAACGCACTGTATATTATATACGATAAAGAAAGTATTAACCTGCATGGCATAGAAAAGAAGGTGGTCTGTATTCAGGCTATTTCAACTACATGTATATAACATATCATTCGCTTGAATCGCTTCTTCCCTCTGACTCTCAAGTGAAAGATATTCTTTCAATTTCCTCTTAAAATGAACAAAGTTTTCTATTCCCTTTATATCATTAGGAAGAGAATTTCAATGTTTTATGGCAATGTAATAAAATGAATTACCAATACTACCTACTCTTTCTGGTAAGTTGGAGTTGAAACAGCTGTTGCTTGTATTATAATTATGTAAGTCGGTAACAAGATAAAAGTTTGATCAAATATAATGATCTGACCTAGTATGATATATTTTATGCACGGGGTGCAATACAAGTTGTTTTGATCTTTGGTTCACTTCAAGAAAACCAGCTTCAGAGAGTTTGCTGTAGCCAACGTGAGTTCTGGAACCAGAACAGTTGATGAATCTCTCCATTTTGTTCTGTATAATTTTCAACTTCTTTTGATCAGATTTGTTTATGGTACTATACCATGCAGGGTTAGCAATATTCTATATTCTTTTTAATACTCTCTTCTCCCCCTCCCCCCCCCCCCCCCCTCTCTCTCTCTCTCTTTCTGCAATTATGAATACCCCAGCATTGCCAGGTACCTATTTAATGCACCTTGGTCAAGCCCAGCATTGCCAGGTACCTATTCAATGCACCTTGGTCAAGAAGGATAGATGTGAGCAAAACATCTTGTCCAAAGATATAAGCATCTGGAGAGGATTGAACCCACGACCTCTCGTATAAGAGGCAAGAGCCTTCACCAATCTATAGCCAAATTCCCATCTTATTCGATGAAAACATAACCCGTATCATTTCTAGAACTGATTTTAGAACTAACCTGAAAGCAATGGGTGGCGGCACACAGACAGGTAAACTCTCCAACAGAGGGCAGTTTCCATCTGGACGTTCAATTTCCACTTCTCTCTGTGGTATTCCATGACCCATACTACTAGTCTGTGAAAGGACACCAAAACAACAATTTTACCGGGGAGGGGGGGGGGTGCTTCACAAAGATTTAAGTTTGACTAAAGTGACAAAGTTGCACTTAAATTCCTCCTTGCATGCTGTATATTACGCATCAACCCATTGGTCAGATCATGCTCAGGGGACGCGCACTATTGGAAGTCTATCAATGAGATTACGCATTAAATACCTGATGCGCATTGGCGCTTAAGCACGACTCTAAGTCAAACTTAACGCTTTGTGAAACACTTTAGGTAGTTTTTGCCTCCAAAACCTTAGCGAGAGTCTTAGATAAAGATCACTTGAAATTCACATGGGCTCATTAATTGTTAATTCTGATAGTAGAAAAAGCTGTTGTAAATAGAAAAACAATTTTTTACAAGGAAAAATGATTTGAAAGCTCTCAGGAAATCATATTTGTGATCTAAATTTTCAGATTTGGTCCCTCTGTAAGTTTTGATTTCTGAAGTACTTTTGAAGCCCCTTCTCGTAATTTACACTGATTCACATACCTCTTCATTATCTATCTGAAGGGACTGCACCTCCACTGCCAGACAGGTGCGTTTAGCTGGAATAGGAGACAATCTTTCTGAAGAGACAACAGAGGGCGATCTACTACCGCGATCACCTTGGCTTAGTGAGAGTAAGACCAGACGTTCTAATGAAGTTGCAGGGGGTATATCTTTGGCCTGTTGAATCCTCAATCTGAAGCATGCATACTCGTACTCAGATACATCCTGGCCGCATACTTTAGCTGAACAATCAAAATAAAGTGATTCACATTTGACATCAGTTTAATGATAGTAGCCCCAAATCACCCACAGTAACCACATTACAATGACTGGATTTTAATAGAAACTAGCAAACTGGGTTTAATACTGATATTCAAATTCATCCTGCTTTGTCATTTCTGTAGCAATTAAAGATATTTCAGATGTTTTGAGCTTTTCAAAAGAGGCCCAAATGAATGTGAATCACTATGAAAAATAAATGTACCAGGATTCTCTGGGTAAGCCTGGTGGGGGATGGGGCAATTTCTAACAGAGCAAAATGATCACTATTTGGTGTCTGTATAGATCTGAAATCTTGTTGGAAGTAGAAAAAAAGCAATTCCACATTTTGAAAAGGTTGTGGACCCCATGCCTGTTGAATTACCACTGTCAGAATACATAATTTCCTTTCTTGGGCTTCCCAGGTGTGAAAACATCAATCCATCTATAAACACGACTGGAAGCAAGGCTGTCCAATCAATGACATGCTGTGTGACAAGAATTACATCAATATTTCCCAATCACAGCCAGACACTTTCCTAGCTCAAGTTACCTTGAATAATTTCACTTCATGTGGGCGAAACATTTAAAGGCCAACACTGATTCTACTCCAATGTAGCAGGTAAATTACATTACGTCAAAGAGTGCCAGGCATCAGGTCATAAACCATACACATGAGCATTCTACACCCTTTAAACTCACATAAAGACCAACATTTTATATTTTCCCCTTAAAAAACAAAGGATATATTAGTAGCCATATACCAAAATTGGTTTAGAACATATGATTATTGAATGTATAAAAGTTTGTGTATTGTCCTTGGTTTTGTGTGTTTGCTTCCATTCAACTTTTTTTTTCAATCTGACTTGCTTTGGCAAAGAAGAATATCATACTTGTAACATATGAGAACCTGACTATAGCCAACTGAGTAGTAGTATAACCTACAAGAAACTTACCAAATGATATTATAAACTCTTTAATAAATTTGATTCATTTTGCTGTCCATTTGCTACCACTTGCTTTCTGCAAAAGACTGTCAGATGTTAAACAGTGGTGTAGGCACTTTGATGCTAGTAAAGAGATCCTTCCACATAAATTTCCATATAAAGAAATGTAAAAATGTAATGGCAATGATACTTGTGGTCAATAAGATTCTTCTCAGTCAGACACATTTATTAAGGGCACAAGTATGTAAAGCTCAAATGCAGAGAGTAAATTAACATGAACCCCCCCCCCCCCTGAGAAATATCCAAACAAGCAGGTGAGCCATTATGTCCTTCAAATTTTGATCACTTTACTGTTGAACTTACATCTTTGTGTCTATCGTGTTTTCAAATTTACACATTTAGTTTTCCTTTATAGAGGAAGAGTGAGTACCTTCTAATTCTAAGATGGATGCCTGAGTGTGCCTTTGAAGCTGTTCAATAAAGCCATGATAGACGAGAATCCTGCCAGCATGCAGCTGTATGTGATGAAGCACTTTACTATCTCCCGGTCCCCAGGTCTGGCCCGGTACACTCTCCTCTGGTTCCGAAGGTTCTGTGCGTTGTAACTTGAGAATACTTTCTAGGCGATGGGCCAAACCTGCGGCCTGCATCGGTGCATGATTATGCGGGTCGAGCGATAGACTCTCCAAGACTTGAAGTATCAGGCAAAGAAATTGCTGCACACCAAAATAGAAACAAACATGGGTTTAAAAGTTCACCTCTAACAATTTCTCTGTTGACACTCTCCAATACCCGACATGATTTCAAGATCTACAACTGTACGCATACGCTCAACTTCATCCTGGAAGGGGTTTCCCCTTTTTGGCCCAGTGTACGAACTATTTGTTTGTTTGGGGGTTTTTTTCCGCAACGACCGGGAGACTACAGGACTACCTCACTCCCGTATCAGATGATGATGATGATGATGATGATGATGATGATGATGATGATGATGATGATGATAATGATGATTTTTTTCCGATACTACATGCGTGATCCTATAATGGCCAAAAGGAAGGCCGAGAAGCGATGAAACTGAAGGACCATTATCTCGCATTGTGTCCTATTCCACACCCTTTCTAGGCTTTGGGTTGGGGTCGAGGAGAAACGAAGTGCTACACTTTAAAACTTTGAAATCTTTGAAGATTAGCATAGGTATTTTTAAATGTTAAATTCCAAGCTTTTAAGTCTACTGGAGACCGTGCAGTTTAAACTGGGATCGCCTTTATACACTGTTATACTCACTGGCTTGTTTAACATATGAACCTATCAACACTTTTATAAAAATCCCCATATGTTTTACATACAATTTTTTTTAAACAACAGTTGGTAGGTTCATAATTTAAAAACAAAATGAGTTTTAAACAACTGTTCTAACAGTGTATCATTTCTTAAGTATGACAAGACATCTTGATAGCTGAAGAGGCAGCAACTCTGTTTACACAGAACTGTAGATGAATGAATAACATGCTCTAATTGCTTTCTTTTTAATTACGTCTCATCTGTTCTATCCAGTTATTGACATAAACGTTTGACCAAACGATTCTGATTTCTAGCATGTATCTTCGGTATAGTGGTCCCGGATAGTGGTTCACTTTGACTTCTGTAAACGCATCACTGAATATTCTCATGACCATTCGGTGTTAGCAGAAGCTGGAAGCTTTCAACCAAACATTTGCATTTTGTAGGAATAGCAGAAACATTTTGC